>NEWO01000073.1:374607-418163 GCA_003013225.1 Phalaenopsis aphrodite
TTATATGATAAATACTTATCTAAATTATTATAAATAATTATTGATTTATTATAAAGAATTATTAAATAATATTACAATAATTAATATTGAATATATTATAAAGATCACTAAAACATAACACTTAGCATCTCAAATTGTTTTCGTAGACTCCTTACGAGTCACTTTTTATATTTTTTAATTGTCCGAATACTTACATCTAAATCAATTTTTATAATAAAATACTTTATTTTTTATATTTTCTTACATAATATTATTCCATCACAAATTATTTTTTCTTCATAAGAGTTTTTTCTTTTGATTCTCCGAACACATCTTTTGCAAGTGTTTGATATTTTTCTTTTATCTCACATAGTATTAGCTTGTTCATTAACAACTCAAAGCTTAAGATCTTAAAATTAAATCATAGAAATAAATTTATTTGTGACTATTAAGTACCTCGTATAATTTGTGATAATATTTTGATGTATTTTTCATCTTTCAACATTTCATCTTAAAATTCAAAACCAACAATCGATGTCATGTACTTATATTTTACTTAAAATGATCTTACAATTTTTATAATCTCAAAATTTTATTTTTTCACAAAAAATGAATGATTTGTGTTTTATTAAGTTTATTTTTATAACTAATAATATATTTTTTAAATAAAGTATTAAAAGTAACAAAATCATTAGTTAAAGTAAAATGCAATATGATTCTACCTTCTCCCTTAGTCACTCCAAAATCATATTCATCATAAATATTTCTAAATTTTCTATCACTCTACCAACATGTTTATTTATATCTTCTCCAATAGCAATTCTTTATTCAAGGGGATACATATATTAATTATTCTAGATCATTCCAACTTTTTTTAAAAATATATTCAAACCTTCTTTAAAGAACATAAGCACTTAAAATATTAAGAATCTTAGTATCGACAATAATCTTTAAATTTATAATTATATCTTCAATTATATTAGTTTTTACAGCATTATCTATTAAAAATTTATCTATAGTTACATCAACATCAATTTTAGTATAACTCTTACCTAAATGCCAAATTTTAAAATTTAAGTTATCAAATTCCTCAGTATTTTATTCAAGTCATTTAATTTCTTGAAGGCATATGATATTTGTCTTCTTATGAACTACAATAGCTATTGACTTCATTAATTTATCTTTGAGAATACCTACATTCTATTTTTTTATCATATTATTAATTTAATTGACTAATTTTTTTGTTCACATTCATTCATTATTTATTTAACACTACGCTCAAATGTTCGTAAAACGACCTTTGCACTTTTTTACAGTAGTTAGGTTATACAGCGAGTCGTTTTTCAGTAGGCGCCCTGCCCTAGCATTAGCCCAATGATTTAAAAGATTCATGTCATAATTTTTCGATTAAAATTTTTACGTTAGTTATCGACTACCTAACTTATCAATCGTCATTTAAATGAAAATACAAGAGAATGCAACAAACACTATTTATACTATTTATCCCATTTTATGTCATTTAAGAAGTAATCATCATCCTACAAAACATTTTTTATGAACCTAAACACTCCTTTAATCCCTAAAAGTATATAACAGGAATTATCTAGTGAGAAATGGAAGAAAGCCAAAGATTAAAGCCAGACATAAAATTCAAGATCCCACGGATTTTAATATGATGAATTTTTGCCAACTAAGAAAATCATGATCCTACAAATTCATGACAAGTACAAAAAACTAATTTTAAAAATTTGCATTTATTTGTAAAAGTATAGTTTTTTCACTATTTCCTTATTCAATCAGTCATAAAAATGCCTTCTATCAAAATACCTTGCAAAATGAGAAAAAAATATTTTTCTAGCTTTATGTTCTCCAAATTAAATACATTGGTGAGATTTAAGAAACAATTTTTTCTTGCCAATTATTTAATGATGAATCATGTCTACTATACTCCCATATATGGAGGATCCGGTGAATAGCAAATTCCAAATTTTCTCAAATGATGTTACCCTCTTTTACAATTTTGTGAAATTTTTTTTTTCTTTCTTTTTTTTTTCTTACAAGAACATAGGAGTCACACACATTGTTAACAATGGTCATAAAAATCTCCAAATATTTTCCATATTCTAAAATAATTCTATATGTTTCCTTATTTTTTTAAATCCTTCCTTATTTAATTTCTTTTTTTTCTCATTTTCTATTTCTGATTTAAACATATATATACATATATAACTTAAGAGTATTCCTCAACTTTTATACTTAATCTAATAGCATGAAAGCAGCATGATTATATGAATATTTGAACTAGACATTGTTTTTGCACGGTTTTTAAAGCAAGTGTTAAATTTAAAGCATTATTACATTAGTCAAACTGCCCCTGAAAGGCAAACACAGGACTTTCGAAACATTTCTAATTTCACTTTTCATATTCTTGCTAGCACTTACATATGTTTATTGAAATATGCTTGGGAATTTGCATTTTGGCAACTTGGCACGCTTTTAGGAGTGTGCTTGTGTGCTTTTCTGCAAAACATAATTTAAAATTGAATTTTGCCGCATCAAATGTGCCCTCCACTAAAACTATTCAGGTTTATTTCTGGCTCTTTAGCAGCAATTGCGTTGTTTTTGGGTTGTACACACAATTTTGTAATTGTGCATATCTTATTTTGTTTAGTCCGTTTTATGCTATTACAGTTTTATATTACATATATCCCTCATCTAGACATCAAAAGATAGGTCTTCGCTGATTTTCTTGCAGCTCATCCAATCCCGACTAATTTGCCTCTTCATGATGATCTTGTGGAGAAGCCCTTATTGGTAACTGATAATTAAGAATGGGAACGATACTTTGTCGGGCCATCTTCGTATATGCAAGCTTGTGATGTAACTTGTGGATTCATTTGTGCTCACAAATGTGCATGTATAAGTCAAACTTAATATTTTGGCAAGTGCTCAAAATAAGATTATATTATTTGTAATTTGTTCGCATTAATGCCTACATGCTCCAGTAGAGGAAGAATTGACACTTCAAAATAGATGTGTCAAAATTTAGATAGATGCATTAGTTTCTTTTTTTTTTTCTTTTAATAATGGTTATACCTGTCAGAACCTTATTAGTTTACTCCAATCGAAACTACGAACATAAAGTTTGTTGGTTGTTTCCCTAATAGCTCGAATCAAACACTAGCCTTCTTGCTTATCTGCATTTGACACTCCATGACATACTTCCATTGCCACTTCTTTCACCCTTGACATTTACTCACCATTTATTCCTTTTTTTACCTTAGCCTTCAACACTGCATCTATTGATGTGCTACCACAGCTATCATCTTTAGAGCTCCTTCAAAAGAGAGACATCCTGGGAATCTCTTAAGGAGCTATAATAGATGAAAAAGGTTTCATAATTTCAGCTTTCATTCAGCAGAAATATCTCGGCAAAACATTCCTCAAAATTCAACCGCATAGCAGCACCTCATAAAAGAAGGATAGTTTTAAGGATAACTTATGCACCAGAATCCACAATATCCAATTCCAACAGGCCACAAAAAAATGAGGGACTCCATACACAATGCAACGGCTGAAATTTTAGCACAAGTAGCATATTACTTGAATAAAAAAATAAATGCAAGCTACACTTGTGGAAATTTAGCAACTCCAAGCCTACAATATTTAATATGACTTTGCATAAAATCTGCAATTATGCCGTACCACAATATTGTAAAAATAACTTACCCTCTTCAGAATATTAACCCTATCTTGGAGCCCATCCACAGCAAGATCATTGTCATGCTCATCAATCTCATGAGAAGAGTAGGATGATGCTCTGATTCCACCCTCTTCAATGCCATCAAACAATGCAGCTCTGTTGCTGCGATGGTCCCTAGAAGAGAGAATATCTTAAGATATATAACGACAGCAATGCCCTGATATACCCTAATACATCTATTTGAGCATGCAAGAAAATGGGCGACAGAAAATAACAAGGTAAATAATAAAAGGAACAAAAATAATTAATTGCAAATAACATATATCTTAAAAGCATGGGAGACTTAACATTTGATTAACCATATAAAAACCAAACTTACGAGCCACAAAATTAAATAAATGGAGACTTGAAAATATTAAGTAGGGTATATTTGGTTGAGTGGATAATGATGGTATTCATTCTAACATGCAGAGGTTATAATTTTTTAGATCTTTGGTTGAATGTCAAAGGAATACAATATTTTGCTCTAAGAGATTTTGAAGAAATACAACAGTTCAATTTTTAGGAAATTAAATTTGTCCAAATCAAGCAATGTCTGAATCCCTGTATTCATCGATCTCAACTTCGCGCATCCCAGTACTAGAGAACCTCATCTGAGCATCTGAGTGCTCGTGAAGAGCAACATAGACCTCATGCTCATCTAGCGATTTTGCTCATGAATCACCCTCCATTGCTCATCCCAGATCACCCTACATAGCTGCTAATTTTTCCATTCCTTTTACTCCTACCTGCATGGTAATGGACCCAAAACACTCCCCACATTGCCACTAATCCCATACCACCTAGCAAACCTCCTGCCATCGCATGTGTCCTATTTATATTTTTAAAAGTGCATTTAATATATACAGCAACAGCAACAACAAGCCTATCTCACTAAGCAGGGTCGGCTACATGAATCATTTTTCTCCATTGCATCCTATTGAGTGTCATATTTTCATTTAATTCTAATAAATTAACATCATTTTTTATACAATATGCCCACGTTTTTCTACGTACCCCTCTGCCTTTCTTCACATAAGTCGAATCTAAAATATTTATTCTCCTAACCAGATTATCATATGGTCGGCATTTAATGTGACCAAATCATCTAAGATGACTCTTTCTAAATTTGTCCTCCACTGGAGCTACACCAACTATCACAGATATATTCATTTCGCATTTTGTCTCCAAGCGTAGAGCTACTCATCCATCTAAGCATTCTCATATTTGTGTGTGTGTGTATGTACATACACACATATGAATACAAAACTTCCAATTCATTTTAAGTCAAATTGAAAAAAATATATATATATTTCCTAAATTTATTTTAAACAGGTCAAATAACCTATTTTAAATGCACAAAGTTGACATTATATTTAAAAAGCGCATAAAATTTGAATACATACAACTAAACGATCATTTACTATCAGAGAATCAATTTTGCTTAATTTTACAAAGTCTATAATGAAAATAACTTTTTTGTAAAAATAATTAATGAGAAAATTATAGTTAATGTAGAAAAATTATTCAAGTGGTTATAATAGATCTCGAGAAAATAAATGATCAAATACCACAATAATGATTTGGTGCTCATAAAGTATAAAATGCCAACGTCAAATGTATGTTGAAGTTATTAAAAATATATACACAATTAAGCATTGACTAATATTAGCAGTTGTGAAGTAACAAGAAAAAAAAATCAATGAAAGTTGGATCATATCAAAGATTAGCATAAGTCAAATCTTTTTTATTGGTTATGAAGATGCCAACGAATAATATTCAAGTTGATGTGCCATTGTCAGAGCCTTTTTGTATATTTTCAACTTTAGAGGGTGTGATATTAACATAAATGAATAAATATTATCAGAAGATGAAAAGTACATTTGTGTGAATGCTTTAAGTAATTTTGATCTATTATTTAAAAAAATTAAGGATATAAAAGTTAAAGTACGACGTCTCGGGAGTATCATTCAATGAGATAATGCAAAAAATAAATAAATAAAAGTTTTATAAAATTATAATTCAGACAAAGATATTATATGGATATGAGTGCCAGAAAAATTGATTATTTGTTGATTGTTAACTTGCACATATCAGAGGTAAGAATGCAGGATAATTACGCGATAAAATTAGGAAATGTAAACTAAATAATTAGAAAATAAATTAGTTGTTAACAGTTGCATATGTCGGAGGTGAGAATGTTATGAAAGTTATGTGATAGAATTAGGAAATGTAAACTAAATAATGATTACATTAAAGGAGCTATTGGAGTGACGTTTATTGAAAATATGATTAAAAAAAACTTAACCTAGGAGCCTTGCACGGACACAATTAAAGGTAGTAATTAAGGATTAGATGGGTAAATAAAATTAGTGTCCCTAAAGTGGCACGGATAGACATTGTTCAAAATAATTTACAAATAATACCTATGATGCCTTGCACATCCCTATGCTGAAGAATGAAAAAAAAAAAAACATAAAGCAAACCACAAATGGTTGAGATAAGTCTTACAATAATAATGTTAAGGTTAATTTAGGCTTATGAAAAAAAATACTTTTCTCCCTATAGCATCATATAAATAAGCATGAAACAAAATAGAGCAGTGGGTACTATTCAGAAGAAAAAAAATACAAATCTTGGCCTCCTGTGACATTAAATAATATAATTAACATAACAGAGTTTTTGTAGACATATGGGATAATGTCTTCGTCAAACTTTTCTGACTAGCCAGAATTAAACATTGTCCAAACCTACTTATTTATGTTGCATCCATTATTACGTTCTGATAACTTCAAATGATAAATTCTATTCAGATAAACAAATATGACACAACAAATTGGTAAAAAGAATCTTCTGATTGACTGTAAGCATTAGACACAGAGAGGGAGAGAGATGGAATAAGAATAAGCGTGTGCAAACCTTCTTGAATTCATGATTCTTCTTGTTTCTGGCAGAGTAGTAAGCAATTTGAAAGAAGCAATGGATAACCTAGATCATGAACAATACAATCTCATCAGAACTAACTGCAATTAAAAAGAAGCATAGTTTTCCCATCAGAAATAAACACAATCAATTTAAAACATAGTTTTCAAGATTTCGGAGCATAGCAATATGGAACTTACCATTTTAATCAGACAAATTTATCAAACCGTGAAGAATCGCCTAATAAAAAATAGAAATTTGTTCTCAAATAGTTCCTTTTTGAAAAATCAAAGTTAATTCCATAACAGCCGGGATAGGCACGAGCTTGTGCGCAGTAGACTCAAAACTTCAAGGAAACAAACCAATTAAAAAAATGAACTCCTGATGTCTAATATTGAACAACAATAAACTCTGATTCAGCAGTGATTTGCTCGAACAACTGAAGGAAGACTTAAGCCATGCGTTTCAGAGCCAAAATAACAGTGTCCTACTAATAGCAACCCCATTTAGACTTCGATTCAGAATATTTTGCTGGTGCCCCAACCAGATAGCCCCGGAAAGGGAAAAAAAAAATATTCCTATACATACATAACTAATCTCATCATGTATACATCAGAGAGATGGAACATTCAATTTCTATAGATTCTACCCCCAATTTGTTCAAATACATGATTAAGCAATCCAAATTGAGGCGAGGGTATCAATTCAATGAGCAATCAAGCATGATCTATAACTTTCCATGGAAAGAAACGAAGAACGAATTGAGATACCATCAGATTCTTCAAGACGTGAACTGATGAAGAGGGAAATCTAAGAAGAGCAAGCGCCAATTGTAAGAGAGATGAAGAACCTGTCTTGTCGCAGATGGAGAAACCAGAACGCTTCGAGATCTCGAAAACCAGAAAAAGAGGACTGATTTACTTGCTCCGCTCGCAGAAGTAGGAGTTCACCTGACCAGAAGGGTTTATAGTTCGTGTCGATTCGGGTCACCCGTAAATGGGTTCGCCATATTTTGTATATCGAACCACTTATCAAGAAAATTTACACACATTCATACATGACACATAATTTTTATATATATTTAAAATTTCCTTTTGATAATTACATTTATGATAGTTTGGTATCATAAAATTATGCATGAAAATGGGTGAAATGTTTGAAAATATAATGATGGTGGTGTTTTTGAATTAATTTGATAAATTTATTATTATGCATGTAAAATTGAAAGTTTAAATATCAGGCGCATGAATATATATTAATAGTGAAGTGTAAAGGCCCATTTTCTGTTATCTTTTTGTAATAGTTGATAGGAATGTGATAGGTGTAATAAGCTTATATATATATATATATATATATATATATATATATATATATATATATATATATATATATATATATATATATATATATGTATGTAAGTATGTATGTATGTATATTTATATGTATGTGTGTATATTTATATTTGTCTGTGTGTGTATGTGTGTAGGGTAATTTACATATATAGTTGTATACACTAGAGCTATCCTCACGAATCTTAAAGAGAATGAAACGGCTGAAAACAAAAAGCCTCCCAAGTGTAAGCAGTCAATCGATAGGTCCTTGTTGAGCAGGTGAAACCGCATTTCCAAACCCGATGCAGTTCAAAGCTCTAAGAAGGATCTCTGGCCCGATAAGTGGCAAGATCTACTAAGAGCGAGACGTAAATCATAGCAATAAGTCTAATCGGATACATCAATGGCTCACACAAACAGAGACAAGATCTACCTAAAACCTTACTAATAGGGGTATTCAACTAGGGTGGCGAGCTGACCAAACAAACGAGATGTAAGCTACATATGACTAAAGTCAAAGTGATAAGTGAGTTACGGTTCACCTAACAAAACAAATCGACTTACTGGCACTCGCCTCTCTACAATTATTAGACAAACGAAAATCATTACCTAACAAAAGAAACTACATTTTTATCATGTAGAATATATGTTGAGCTTATGCATGTGGGGTTTTTCACCTTATTTAATTGGAAATCAAATTTAAATTTGATTTTTTTTTTTAAATATAATAAATAACAAATAGCAAATGAATGCTTGTGATAAATTTTTTGAGGTAGGATATCAATACCAAGTGCGTAGTGATATAGAGAACGCAATATGTGATCGTGCAATTTGTTTGTGAGTTGTAAATGTGTATGGATATTTGTAAGGCTCAAGAGTAGCATATGTTGATAACCATAATTCATGGATGATTTATTTATATCCACAGTGCACCTTATAACACAAGATATCCGCTTCCATGTACTGACATCTCGTATAATTAAAATACATATGTTTTTGCACTTGATGGATGTCAGTATCAGGTACTATCATCTCATGTCACTAAAAGCTGTCTGACAACAAATTTATATATGGATTTAAGTAGGATGTAGGCTAAATATTGGAAAGCGGTCATTTTGGACATAATAAAGCCGTGGATTTGATAAATTTGGATTTTTTGGATTTAAGCCATAAATATGGGATTTATTTTATGTTTGCTAGAAAATTTGCGACAGTAGAGTAATGAATTATCGTCTTGGCGTTGCAGAGAATTCAACACACACAGATAAAAGAGAAGAAGTAAACAGGATGAGACACCTCAACTTTTTTGACGTGGAAAACCCTTGAAAGGGGGAAAAAATAATGGGCCTAGTCCAGTTAAAATTATCCACTACAAATGATGAGCATATAAGTTCATTCCTCTCATAAATTAAGGAAGATAGAAATACAAAACTGTATAACTATAATATGGATGTTGTTCTTGGCAATAATAGGTTGCAATGGTTATTATTGATTTTGGTGGAGGTAGTAGTCTATCGTGAGTGTTATAGATGGTTACTCCAGAAGCGTTGATTGACTAAAGAAACCGTAGTAAGCAGTTGCAGGAGCTAGGAATCACAGAAGTCGTGGTGGTGAATATGAAGGATGTTTGAAGGTCGTTGGGGCCAGAGTCGGGAGCTACACGAGCTGTGAACCACGTGGAGCGTAGGGGTGAATATGAATGATATTAGTAGGTTGCGAGGGCCGGAACCGGGAGTTGCATGAGCTTCTGACTGCATTGGTCGTTTTGGTGAGTATGAATGACGTTCGTAGGTCATGCGGGTCAAAGTCGAGAGTTGCATGAGTTGTGAACCACGTAGGTCGTAAGGATGAGTATGAATGACGTTATTAGGCTATGGGGGCTAAAGTCAGGAGCTACGCGAGCTATGAACCACGTAGACCATAAGGACGAGTATTAATGATGTCCATAGGTCGTGTGGTTTGAGTTGAGAATTGCACTAGTTTTTAACCACGTAGGTCGTTGTTGACGCATAAACCGTATTGATGAGATCATGTCGCACAACGACTGACGACGTCTGGTTGGTGGTTATCAATGATAATTGGTGGTGATCAATGGTGAATGTCGACAATGGCTAACAGCAATCAACGGGTGTCGATGATGGCCGACGGTCGGGAAGGTGTTGGACTTCAGCTCCTTCTCAGTGTTTTTAATTCTCTCTGAAGCTTCTATTTATAGTGTTATGAGTGTCATTAATGCATGAACATAAATCATTTTGATCGGACGGTCCAGAGAGCTTCCTCCTATCAATCAACGTTTATAGACATTTGAGAATGTTAATGATGTCAGAATTGCACAAATTTGGGCTTGTTGGATTTGTCTTGTCGAGATGTTCGATTTGACTATAAACTTGCTAGATTTGACACCCATTTTGATCTTCCAAATGCGTTCAAAAATATTCAAAGAATAGTTTAATGACTTGATCTAGGCTTGATTTTACTTGGATTGAAATGACTTTAATATCATTAGGTTCCTCTCATTGAGCTGGTCAGTTTGACTACACGTTTGTTGAAATAAGAACTCTAAATGAATTTTTATCAATGTTTGAACATGCATTGCTAAAAAAATTGTCTCGAGATTTGTGTTATGCTTCAAGATTCGTGTCGAATAATGAAAATTTGTTGGTGGCGTATCATTACTAAATCCCGAAAATCAGTGAATTTACGTGATTTGCGATGCAAGGAAGGCAAGAACGCAGGTGAGAACAATGTAATATGTTAAATCTTGCCAAATACTTTTATCATATTTACAAGATTTACTAAATCTTTTGCCAGACAGTTTTCTGGACATGATTTAGTAAATCTGAATTTACTAGATTTACTAAATTCCAATAACTTAAATCTAGTTCGTAGTCAGACAACCTCTAAAATGGTTTACATTCGTTTTGAAGATCGAAATTGGAAGAGAGAAGAGAAAGGATGAGAAATAAGAGGATTGTATGGGTAAAAAGGGAGAGATTTAATACAAGATTTTTTAGCTCTAACAATTATATTCACTAAATTGTAAGAAAAAAATATTTGCATGGAGTATAACTTAAGGAGGAACTCGTTCACAACATCAACATACAATCGCCCATTAAGGTTTCATTTTCAAAAAATTATATTTGTCAATTTAAATTTAGGAAAATTCACATAAGTGCCACACAATACTTACATATTTAAATATCCAACGCCTAAACATTGATATGAGCCTACAACGACCCCTAATGTGTCTAAGAATTTAAAATTTTAAAATTAATATTACATATATACCCTATCCATGTTACATATATACCCTATCCATATATATATGAACCTAAGAAAATAAACCCTATGTTTAGGCTCATATATATATATATTATTATTTTTTAAATGGTCATGAGCTATTATATGAGCCTACAACTACTCTTAATGTGTCTAAGAATTCGAGTACCAGCTCCTGAAGGACAACTGTGTCAGAGATGATTTAAACCTCAGGGGTCTTATACCAAAATAAACCGAAAAAAATTAATACTACATATATACCATATCCAATTCTCCTGGTTGAAACATGCTGGAGGAGTCAATGCCATGTGGTTGATGGGGTGAAAATTAGGTAATCTAATGAATGAAATAGGAAATTTCGAAAAAATGGGTGGTATATATCTAATATTAATAGCTTGGGTGTTATATATGAAAATTAATGAGATAATTTATGTAAACTCTTCTTAGTCAGGCCATATTTTATGTACAGGCTTCTGACGTAGCTCTACGTGTCTGTGAAATTTATTCTTGAATTGGTTACAAATTATTTCTGAATTATTAAAAATAATACTAAAATAAACCAGTGTTATCTTACCAGCGAGCCAGCATTCTCTCACTCTCTGCTCTTCGGTCCTCTCTCTTCCACCGCCATCAACGAAAGAAAATCATCTGGACTAGTCTTTGCAAAAACCATGCAGACGCAGCCGCCTCGACCACCATCGCCGGAGCAACGACGGGAGCAGCGGCAGAACTACCAGGGCCAGCGGAATCCTCCTCCGTCGGATGCCGATGCTACGTCATTTCTGCTGTTGGCGGTCATCTTCGTGGCTTTCGCGATTGTAAGACATCGGATCTCAATTGATTTATGTTTCGTAGGGTTCAGTGCATGATGCGGCTATCCTATATGAGAGACGAGCTGGATTTTTTTGTGTCTGTATTGGAGGACCCATATTGGGTACTTCCAGATGATTAGGTTCTATGGAGGATGATAGACGAGGGACGTGCATTCTTGGATTTGTGAAATGTTTTTTGGTTGGTTTTTTGAAACTGCCGTGTCGTTCTCATTCAACAGTTGAACCCTATTTTTCTTAAATCAATCTATGTCGAGAACAAGAAAAAACAAATTTAACAAGAGCGTGCTTAATATTCTTTGTGAGAGGAGAGTACCATAACTCCTTTAATAGCAAGTTATACACACTCGGCGTGCTATTTGGCTTTTTGTGCTTAGGTTGGGAGGGCTCAGCTCCCGGGTGTTTACTCAAACTTATTAGAATACATCAACTTGATTCGATGAAGTGAAGTCATTCGTTTGGATTCCTATTTGTATGACCAAATCACGGGAACGAAACATGAATAGCACAAAATGCTTGTGGAGATGGAAGAGTTTGCTTGCCTTGCAATTATTGATCTATCCAGTCCTAACTCGAATTGATTGACCCAGGCTGGGTGAATCAAGCTGATTCAAATGACTTCATTATGCAGGGAACTCCTTTGGATGTTGTGAATTTTTTCAGTGAACTTTTTATGGTGGTCTCTAGTGGAAATGGTAGTAATCGGGCTTCCATCACCATTGTGGTTGTTGGAGGATGGTTGTAGCTACTTTAAAGGCACAATTAGGAGCCGGGGAGTCTTGTCATTGCCCTATTTATGAAATATAGCAAAAGGCATGATAGTTGTAACTTTGATAGAGCATTTAAAAGATGTCGTATTGGCACTGGGAAAAAACTTGAATCTTGAAAAATACTGCTGGATTGTGTTTGCTTCTTGGATAAGCAATAAAGTTCTGTCATGTGAAGTAGATATACTTGGATTGTTTCATCATCGGTTGCATCAAGAGATGAGGAGAGTGATCACGGCAGTAGCAACCAATCAGCAGCGGACGATTTAGAACTTACCACATTGATCTTTTTTTAATGTTGTTTGATAGATGATAATTTTTTGGTGGTCATTGGCCGATGATGATGGGTACATAAATCTCAACAAGCAACAATAGTAGTGTTCAATGCATTAAACGAGCTTAATAGGGGGACGGGGAAGACTATTTATTTTCTAAAGAGCCATTATCTTTTTGTTCTTCATTGAGGCCTTGCCAAGCTATTTTAAACTAAGCATGCTATTTGGTTAATCTCGTCTTAAGATCAATGTTCGTTTTAAGTCTATGCAGAGTTTTTGAATAGTTGTTTTCAAGTTCTATGCTGATTTCTATTGAAAATACTTCTTGACCACAACCCCGTGACGATCTAAAATGTGGAGGGTTTGACCAACATATTTTCTCGAAGTGCGCTTATTTAATTCACTTTAACCCAAACTTGGAGGATCTTTATTTGAAATGATTTTGGCTCGTGCTACTTTTTAATTATTAGGTGTATTTCTTGAAGTGGTTGGTGCATGCCGGTGTTATCAAAGCTCAAAGTGCAATGCAATTCATAACGATTTATTTTTGCTTCAAAGTCCAAAGCGTAAATTAAAATCGACATTTTTTATGAACTAAAGTGCTAATAGTTTACATGCAATTATGAATGTATAAATAGCTTCATTAAAAATTATAAAATATAAAGTATAACTTAAAAATTGATATAAAATCAAAAATAATGTAGTGTAATTTCTAACTTGTAGACAAACATTGACAGTGAACTTACAAATTAAAACTTTAAACAATTTTTAATAGTTTACTGCAGCAGTCAAAAGTTAAAAAATTACAAAAAAAGAGTACTCAAAAGAAAATCTAAAGTTTACAACATAAATAAACTAATAAAGTATCAAATTCTTAAAACAACTTAAATTAAATTAGAAGCTCTTTATTCCCTCTCTCTTTAAACTGCGAACTCACTAACCACCTTACTTCAGCGCTTCAAAGTGCGCTTCAGCTAAGCGAAGCGGGTGTCATGTGCATCGCTTGGCTTTGCACGTGAAGTGCACTTTTAAAAATATTGGTGCATGCTTTTTAGAAGGATTGACGATGCTGATTCCTTTGACCACATTTTTTCAATCTCATGACTCACATATGCTTATATCCATGTTAATAAGAGTCTGAGAAGATCCATAATATTGAGGGTGGACCTCTCTTCTACTTTCAAGACTTTGGCGGGCTCTCATCGGAGAAGCTTTAACCCAAGCCATGAGTTATTTTAAGGCAAAGGAACTTTACTTATATATGTCACATAATTCAAAGAAACAATGTTTATGCGGAGGATTTATCTTTTTTAGCCGTGTAGATTAAGTAGTGGCTTAATCCACAATCAACTTAAATCAATTCAAATCTCTGAGAATTAATTTAATACTATAACTTTCCTTATCCTATCAATTTTTTTTTTAAAAGAATAGGCAGACAATTTACTTTGGTTTCTTTCTCTAGGGCTAATATCATGAGTCTCTTGGTTCATACCAATGCTTTGCTCAAGCCCCATATGTACACATTTGAAAAATATATAGTGATATTTGAGCATTTTTCCTCACAAATTTTGAGCAAAATTTTAAATGCCAAGAAGGTAGAGACAACACTACAACCCTTCCCATTATAAACTTTTAATGGAATATAGATGGTTAATTAAAAAAGATGAGGAGAATTCATGGAAAATGAAAAGGTGATATTTTAGACTTCTTAAATAAATATATAAAAAGGGGAGCATTAGTGAGTTTCCACAAAATTTCATGTAATCAGCATTAATCTCAAGACAAGCATGAACGTTGACCGGGTTGTAGGATCCCACATGAATCTTGAAACATCTGGAAAGGTTTCAAGGTTTGTAAATTCTCAAACTAGATAGATCAAAGGAATTCCTTTTATTTTTTTAAATAACATTCTTTGTTCTATTTTTTCCCCTATATTATTTCTCTAGCAAGATTCAAGTCATGGCTTATCCCCATTCTTGTCGGTTGTGGTGATGAGCAGAAGATTTATTCTTGACAAACCAAACAAAATTGAAAGGGAAAAGATGGTTTGCCATACACTTGCCTGTACAACGATGCTTGCTACTTGATATTGCGTTGTTTTTTTGTTACCAACTTTTTTTAAATGATGTCATGGACATGCAACCAACACTAATGGAGCTCCATAGCAATGTCGGGTGATTATTTTTACTTCTCTCCTATAAGTGACAATCATTTAGTGCGGCTATTGCCTCCCTTGCATCATATTATGATGGCTAGATATTGAATCTCTCCTCCAATATGGTGGTATTGTATTTTTTGTTGTTGTTTTGCTTGTTGCACTTGCTTTCCATTGCCACAATAGGGGAGTTGAATTGCTCCATTTAATTGCATGCATCAAGTTCGACCCTAATTATGTCCAACAACTTTACTGTGATGGCATCTTTGCTTCCATCTTCATTCACAAGGGCTTTCTATGGTGCTATATGTAACATTCTTACTAAGGAAACTCCCTTATGAAACTAGCTCAATCATTTCATGTTGATAGACACCAATCAAATAACTACAAGGTGCATTTACAATGACATTATGGCATGGAGCATAACTATCCACCAAAGGTCTTTAACAAACATGTTTGACTCTATCTTAAATAGCCTATGGCTGTGTTTTAGGAATAGAATTCCATGCGAGTATTTTAATTTATTATTACTATCTCTAAATTTAGAATCACTTTTTCATCACAATTTAATTTAATTCTTGAGAAATGTTACGTTCTTCAAGGGGATCCATAATTCATTCATACTAGTTCGGAAACAAAGTGGATTCTTAATTAAATCTTCATTTTTTTCATGAAAGAATCATTATTTTAATTAAATCTTCATTTTTATATATGTGTGGGGATCCAATATTATTTATTATTTATATCTTTTTTTTTATTTTTATTCAAAAGGAAATCGGTATTTGGCAGAGGCCCAAATACCGATTTCCCATGCGCCATACCCCATGATGAGAGCCCGCGTCATGTGTCTAAATATTAAAGAGCCTAACGCCACTGCGGATCAAACCCGTGACCTGAGGGGACTTACAGTGAACCCCGCCAACCAACAAGCCATGACTTGCGACACATTATTTATATCTTATTATTACTATTTTTATTTATATTTTAACGTTTTTAGATTTATTCTGTGTGTGTGATGTGTGTGTGTTTGTGTAGATAGATGCATGATATTCTTAAGAATATTTGTGTGTGTTTAGGTTTGCCTGTGACCTTATTTTCGTGCGTATGTTTCCTTTTGTCACAACTCAAGTAATTGTGAGGCCATCTTAGACTGTTTTGATGTTACAGATGCTACATTTGGGGAAATGGACGGTGAATTTAGCATATTTTTCTTATTTAAACATGACATTTCGAATAAATTTCTTGTCTTTTGCCATTGTAGTAGCATTTGATTGGGAAACTTGTGGATAACATATGGGGTTCAACACCTGGAATGTAAGGAGTTAAATTAGTTTTACATGTATAATTGATGTGTAGATTAAGATGGCATATAATTTGATCTAGCAATAATAAATATTTGTTTCATCTGAATGTTATGAAAATTTGAATTCAACAGTGAAAATATATTTTATTAAAGCAGTTATTCTTATTTTCCATAAGCTGGTTATCATCTTCTCTTTTGAAACACTATTGTTTTGATTTCTGCAGTTTTGTTAATTCTATTGAAGTTTATTAATTATTAAGCTTTAATCATATCATTCGCGATGACAAGTACAAATTTTTCTTTCGACGTCGTTCTCAACAAATGAGAGTTATTTTGTATTACATCAAGTTCTATTGAAGTTTATTAATTATTAAGCTTTAATCATATCATTCGCGATGACATGTACAAATTTTTCTTTCGACGTCGTTCTCAACAAATGAGAGTTATTTTGTATTACATCAAGTTCTATTGAAGTTTATTAATTATTAAGCTTTAATCATATCATTCGCGATGACACGTATAGATTTTTCTTTCGACGTCGTTCTCAACAAATGGGAGTTATTCTGTATTACATCAAGTCCCCGAGGGTCATGTTGGTGCATACTGGAGGGGTGGTGCTTTATTGAATTCAATCACTAGTCCAGGTTTTCTCATTTAGAGGCATCTGATTATTAGATTTCTTTATTTAGATATGCTATTTGACTTATTGAATCTCTTGTTGTTGCTAGGCTTTCATCTGAAATTGCCACTAATCACCCAATTTGAGCCCATCCAAGTGACAATTCAAACAGATCTGGTATATGTTTTATTTTTCTATTTTTACTATTTTGTTTATTTCATGAAAGGAATTAGAAGGAATGTCAGTTATATGTTGCTTTGATGCATTCCTTTTGAAATTTAATCTATATTTTTTCTATTCAAGGTGTTTGATTCTTCCTTCTCCAAATTTGTTTTTCATTAAAAATTATCTAGTATTAATATTATTTACCTCTTTACTTTGAGTTGATAGGTAAGAGATATTCCTTGTGGAACAAAAGGTGGAGTAATGATCAGCTTTGATAAAATAGAGGTGCCCTTTATTTTCCTTTTTAAATTAATGCATGGAGCTATGAAAGTATTGTGTGTATAGTTTTGCTGCGTTAAGAGCACCTTTAGGTTCTAATAAGTCAATTCTGTACTGAGCAGGTCGTGAATCGCCTTAATAAGGGGCATGTATATGACACTCTTCTGAATTATGGTGTAAACTATGATAAGACATGGATATATGATAAGATTCATCACGAGATCAATCAATTCTGTAGTTCTCATACTCTGCAACAAGTATATATTGATATGTTCGATCAAGTAAGTAAACTTTTCTTTATTAGCACAAGTGGTTGTTTGGTTCATTGATATATTTTAAGCAATTTTGGATTGTAAGCAGATGCCACCTGTTTATTTCTCTACAATCTTTAAATAACAATTTTGTAAATGGTGTTTAAGTTCTATTTTTATAACATACAAATGACGACTAAACTTGATGACTTGTTGGTGTTAGTTTCTTTGATGTTTAAAATGAAAGACAAAAAGAAAGAACTTTCCAAATCATCAATGATATTTCTAATTAATTATACATTATTAAGATAACTTTGAATTAAACACGCTAAATTTGATTCACGACACTACATCTACATATGCTGACCTCCAAATGTGATTCATAATTTGAACTTTGTTGAATGCAACTACAATAAAGGCTGGTAGACACTAACTTTCACTAGAAGAAGTTGAACAGCTTCGCCTCATCTCTTATTTTGCCAAACTGTCTGTCCTAATACATCGAAAAACCCAAAATGGTCCTAGAAGGCCTCTCATATTACTTGAAGCAAGGAGAGTGAAAATTTACCTTGCGCAAGAAAGAAAATTCACAAAGGAGTTTGCACACAAATACTCTCTCATATGTATATATATGGTACTCACACACAAACATTCATACATACGTATGCAAATAAAGTAATAATAATAAGAATTAGTAATTGATAAAATTGTTATTATTAATTTTTAAAAATATGAATGATGGGGTAACTTGCATGCCCTATGTTTCCCAAAAAAATGGGCGCCGCTAAAGTAACTTGCTCATACTGTAATTGTTGATTTGCAAGAACCTTTATCTAGGTTGTCTGCCCGCTGGCCACCTCTTGTTGTGAAGTAAAAAATGTGTATGTTAATGCCTTCCTAACCATCTCTCAAGTCCTCTTTTCTCCCATTACCTAAGCGCCTTGCTCCACCCTCTTTCTCTCTCTTGCGATTGTGCTCTCCATGTCTTTCCTCTTCCCATGAACGGTTGCTAGCTACATCATCTTGCATTTTCTTGATAATCATTTTTGTTGACATGTGGGGAGTATATGTTGCCTGTTTTCTTTTTCTTGTTTTGGCATAATATACATGAAGCGTACTTTTTCATGTGATCCAATCATTATCCACGCTTTTTTTGACATATTAAGAATGCCCGATATTTTTAATTGGTACATTTTTCATAGTTGGTGATGTGGAAGCATTATGGAAATCTTCATAAAAAAATTAAGTAAAAATAATTTGAGACGAAAATAAAAAAGGTAACAATAAATTGAAAAAAATGTGAAAAATGCAAACAAAAGACAAATTAAACATATATAGTGTGCTATAAGAGGGGCGAAAAGAAATTGAAAAAGAACAAAATTTATTTGATCGAATCAACTTGCTAATGAGCATGAAAGAGCACCTCATTACTTTGTTACGATCCAAACTAATTTTCTACAAAAAATTAGGAGGTTAACTAAATAACACAACACAAATATATAAAGATAAACACCTACAATTCGAGAGGTAGATCTCTCTTAAATTCTAAAATTCAAGAGGTAGAAAATCTCTCCCAAACCTACTTCTAAGACTCAAGACAACAATCTTCTACATAATCCCAATCATTAACTTATTAGCTCTACTTATAATAAACAATAATAGATGAAAAATGACTAAGCTGCCCGTAGGCTAATGAAAACTAAACTGCTCTTAGGCTAATAAAGATTAAATTGCACTTAGGCGCAATCATAACATTACTCCCCTCCCAAAAAGACACCTTGTCCTAAAGGTGAAAAAACTGTTGTTACCTAAACAACTCGTCCACCATCTTATCGATCCCTAAACAACTGGTGAATATTGGTGCCCCAAACAACTCATCCATCATCTTTAAGTCAATCCTGATGAATATTGTTGCCCCAAACAACTCATCCACCATCTTATCGATCCCTAAAATCTTTACCAACTTTGTATCATGTCTCTTCCTTGATAGTCTTCAGTGTCACCAACGTCTTGCACAAATTGTGTCACCGCGAAAAACAACAATCTTGTCTCTCTCCTGAATACTATAGTGTCCAAATTAGTCCCTTGAAAACTCCCTCTCTCTTCTCCGTCTGTCTCGTTCGTTACTTCTGAATCGCCTTCCGCATGGAAGGCTCGTGTAGCAAAAGACACTGACACAGTTTGAGGCAACCCTTCGTCGGGGTCCCTTCCACTGTGATTTTCTATTCGAGCCCAAAATTTTTCGAAGCGATCTTCTCCAACTTTGAATCGTACACCATCTTATTTTGCATGTTGTCCCTTGTTCCAAACCTCATGTTGTACTGCTTGACTCCTTTGTTTGATCATGTTTGCTTCTCTTTGTTTGAGCCGTCCGAATGTCACACCATTTCTTCGAAGTGATGATGTTTAAGTTTGCTCTTGATTTCTTTGCTCAATATCACAGCTCTTAGTTTGCCTAAAGTAGCGATGGTGCCCTGATGTCACACGAATTCTTCTAGTTGTTGCTACTCATGTTCGTTCCTGTTGATCACGCGACTGGCAAAAGCGGTTTGATGTGAAACTATATGTTTTTTTCCCTTCATTTCTTTCAGGGTCACGAATCTCCGCTCGAACCGTCCCTCAATGGATGAGAAACACTTCTCCATAAACAAGAAACACTTATTTATTTCAAATCTATTGTGACAACTCTTTCTTTAATTTCTTCTCTAGAACTTCTATTTTCTTGGCTGCCATTAATTATTTTAGGATGATTTTCGATTACATTGGTGGAAATACTGAATGATGAAATCTCGTTGTGGTTTTCCCAGGTTAGCTAAAATGAAGCCAAATCACTACTGTCACAATATGCGGTCACAAAATTGTGCGTCTTTGACAACGATCCCGTTGGCGGCTTTCCAGCTAACCCTTATCGCGATCATGAAAGTATGCGAGGGAGATCCTATACGCCGCGATTGGTTAGTGTATGTTGTGATCTCAGTTGGCTTTCCTGCTAGATCAAATCACGACTGTATTGTTAGGGCACTTCATCACTTTCCACCCAGATTGATCTCGATTGTATCGTGGGATTCGGTCACGAAGGCATGTACGCCATGATCCCCTCGACTGCAGTGCAACATTCAATCATGAAGGAGTTCACTATGTCGCAATCCCGTCATCCTCTTCCCAGGAGCTCTACTTGCGACTATATCACATGGCTCAGTCATGAAAGCAATGCACGATTAGGTCTTCCCAACACCTTTATGTAGCAGCCCCCTCAATTGTCCTCCCAAATTGCTCGGATCACGACTATTTCGCAAAGGTAGGTCACGAACGAATAAGGCTGCGATTTTTTAGTTATTCTCCTTGAAATCGATCACTCTGATACCATTTGATACGATCTAAACTAATTATCCATAGAAATTAGTGCAAAGCAATTTTCTTTTTTTAACTAATTCAAAACAACGCAAATACAAAGATAAATACTTACAATTTGAGAAGTAGGTGATATCCTTCCAAATTCTACAATTTGAGAGGTAAGAAATCTCTCCAAGCCCTAATCCTAAGTTTCAGGAACCCAATGTCATGCATATCTCACCCTAAACTTGTTAGGGTCTATTTATACTAAACTATAATAAATAATAAAAGACTAAATTGCCTTTAGGCCACCCCCAAATATTGCTTGTCCTCTAGATTAGAAAAAGTGAGGGTATTCCTTTTCCTCCACCACCGTCGTCTCTGTTTTTTCATCTCCTTTCTCCTTGTCACACACAATGAGAACTTATAATGTTCTATCATTGCAATGGTGTCTTAGGATAAACTTGTCCTCACACCGAAAACACAACCCCTTGGCCCGTTTCTCCTAAATTTGTCTCTGTAACACACTTGAGTGTCACCCTCGGTCGTGACTCATGATTATCTGAACTTCAACCATTTGAGCTTCTTGTATCGTTGTGGTTGTCGTAGTTCGGTATGGTGCTCCACCTGTGTTGCTCCATTAGTTTGTTCGGTGACATTATGATCTTTAACCAACTGCACTACTTTCATAATTTTTCCCAAGTCTCGTGATCTCAGCGGCCGAAGTGTTGCACGTATGTCAGGCTTTAAACACTTCATGAATTTCCCTTCCAATACAACTACAAAAGTTTTCCTCAGTCATCACAACAAGAGCTCAAATGTCTTATTGTACACCATGACAGTTCCATCCTAAGTCAATGCAAAGAATTGCTCGTGTAGGTCTCATTCCCGAATGACTTGGAAACGTTCCAATAAACAATCCTTAAATTCTTCCCACGAGCTGATCGGGCATTTAGTCTTACTCCACTGAAACCATGCTAGGATTTTCCCCTTTAAACATAATATTGTCGCCATGAGCTTCTTCTTCTCATTTAGCACATTCACTGCAAAATATTGCTCCACTCAGTAAACCCATCAATGTGCATCTTCCCCCTCGAAGATCTACATTTTCAATTTCCTTACCCTTGCATTTGAGCCCTAACTTCCTCTCCCTTTGCTATTTTCCCCCCGTGTATCTATGCTAATACTCCCTTCGATCATAGACATTTCCTATCCTGGCTACTCTTTTTTCTTCTTTGTGATCCTACATACCCCTTGCATAATCTCTTCTCTGTATTTCGGTCCAACCGCCTCCATAAAAAATCTCTAATCTAAACCCCATCGGAGCCCTAGAAGATGGTTCTATCCAATCTTTTCCCTTTCGATTTAACTAATAAATCTACGAGAAACCCTTAGGTAGGGTTTGCAAACACAACCGCCACTGGGCCTTGGATTTCATCTCAATAAGCTTCCTCAGCATCTCCTCCAAGCTCTTAGATCGGCTCTCAAACTTTCCTTCTATGGAGGAGAACATTTTCTCCATCATGAATTTAATTTGGCTCATCTCGTCCCCCCATTTCTTCTCCTAATTCTCTACTTTTTTGGCCTCCATTTCTCTAGAATGGGTTTCGATCACGGAGGAGGAATTGATGTATGTTAACATCTCGTTGATGGCTAGTGCGTGAGGTCATAAGCCATCTTTGATTAGATTTGCATTTGTACACTTAATAGCTTTGATCTCGTAATTGCCTCGATCCACACTATATCGAGGGGTGAGTTGATGAAGTTGTCTATCCATCGCAGGGGTATGTCACGATGTCTCCAATTGCGACAGTTTCGAGAGGTGAGGTCACACAAAGCATCATCTATGCTGCAACCCTTATCACGCCGTGATTCGATGCTTTGCACGCTGCGGTCCTGTAGTTCCGTTTCAGCTAGCTCAATCGCAACTATAAGGGTCATGCACTATCTCGTCGCCAGCTTCCATGTTGAATATATTTGCAATTGTATCACAATGTTCAGTGTCCTTGTACGCAACGATCCATACTCCACGACCTTTATGTGTACTTCCTAGCTAGATGGAATCACTACTTTACCACGACTACAAATACACACGATCTCGACATTGCTTCCTGCCGCAATCCGATCCTTTCTTGGCTTCATAGGCGTGACCTGATGATACCTTCCCAAGCCCGATCCCTTTGTTGGCTTGCAACTATATTGCAAGATTCAATCACAAAGGATACTCTTGCAAAATTCCTATAAAAGCATTGCGTTCTTCTCAGAATCCAATGCTCTAATACCACTTGATATGATCTGACATAGGAATTGATATAATTTTTCACAGAGATTAGGGTACAATTTATTTTTTATTTCAGAAACACCAAACAACACAATACAAATACATAAAGATAAACACCACAATTTGAGGTAGGCGATCTCTCTCAAATCCTACAATTTGAGAGATAGGCAATCTCTGCCAAATCCTGCAATTCGAGAGGTAAACGATCTCTTCCATAACCCTAAAACTTGACAGAACTATCTTTTGCATAACCCTAACCCTAAATATATTAGCCATATTTATACTAAACAATAATAAATAACAAATTACTAAATTGTCTTTGGGCTAATAAAAACTAAATTACCCTTAGGTGTCATCATAACATACTTCCTCACATACAACAAACTAAAATGGAAGATGAAAATGACTTGCATGATGCCTCGATTTCTATACGTAAATTATTCCTTTTCATTACTTATCTAGGCATCAATTCGAACAAAATACGAAGATGATATCATTTCAATAATTTACCAAAACTTTTAAGTCTTAGCACTCACTTTCAAGCCAACTCGGAAATGAATGGAAAATGAATAAACACAAGCCAAAACACGTGTAAATGATTAAATGTAATCATATGTGCATGATTCTAACGTTGTGTGAGCATTTCAATGGTAGGGTAGTTATCACTGGGAAAAAAAATAAAATTAAAATTAGATTAGTTTTGATATTATTAAACTTACATTATTGAGGGGGGAAATCAAGTCAAATCATGCTATTTTGAAAATCATCTACAAAAGTGAGCAAATCTATCCTTGTATTCAATCACTCATCAAACATCTCACGAACAATTGAGTGAGTTGCAAGGGCCATATAGATGGCACGGTAGCTACTGGGACGCGCAAACACCCCCCTACCCCTTCTTATGCTATAGTGCGTCAATTTAAAGAGCTGTGGGAGCTTGATCCCGCAATTCTATCATACGGACCAAACCAGTCCATACCTGAGAGGGCCAACCAACACTCCCACGTTGGTTTCACGCCTTCTTCCTATAGGGGACCCAATCCTAAGTATCTAGGGCTAATTTATGTGGTTCCTTTGTTTTAGGTTCACAATTTTTGTGCGGTTTTCTGTTAGGACACCTGTCAGCATCCTAATTTCTCTCATCTTGAGTTGTATCCAAAGGTGAGAAAGTGCTACGGTTGTAACTCGTTCCCTTTTCCTTGTAGTCCGCAACTCCATCTTCCCACCTACAAACCTTTAACACCTTACATCTACCCAACCTGCTGCTCACCACCAACTTCCCGTACATCCTACATAACCACCTTCCTTTCCCTTTGGGACTCACACCTAGTTGAGTTGAGTATTATGTCTCCTTATTTGTGTTGGTTGTAACTTTCTATTGTCCTTTCCAGTAATAATATTGGCCGTCTATTGTGGTTTTGGTTAACTCCACTATCAATATACTTCTAATTATTTATGATTTTTTGAATGAAATTGAAACTAAGAAACTAGGGAAAAAGAAAAATCTCATGAAAAATATAGATACTTTTAGAAAAATTTAGAAGTTATTATTTTGAGCATTGTTAGGCTATCTAGCACTTATTTTTAGGTTATGAGTCCTATTCGTCCTATTTTTTGCTCAAAAAATAGAAATGCTCCACTAAACATACCACAAATTATAAAAAGAGGGTACAAATTCCAACAAAATGGGGTAAGTTTTCTAATTGAGCCCATTCTTCTACTTGCAGGCAGTGGAGTTGATGGCGCCTATGATTTTATATTTTTATTTGCATGCTTTCTATATTTGTATTTTAGGCATGATCCTTTACTTTTTGGCAATTGTACAAGTGGTGAATGTTTGCTCAGGGCTTACTAAAATAATTTTTCATACAACTACATGAGTATTAAGTATTTAAAGGCTTGCATGATGAAAATTCAAAGGTTTCTCTGCCTAGAGAGCCGAAGTGCCTATTTCTGGGCGTCTTCATTATCAAAATTATAATTCTTATTGCAAGATCCGATCATATACATATAATATCTAGTTCATAATTCAATAGCAACAAAAAGTCCAAAACCTACTACTCTACATATGGGGTCTAGTAGATAGGGTGTCCAATGCATAGTCTTTCTTTATACGGGTAGAGTTGATGGGACTCACATTATAACATTGAATCAAACAACAGAATGGCTTGCCAGCTAATTATTAATAGAAATTATCATTATGTCCTTTATTTTATTTATTTTTCTAAATCTTCAGATTGACGATAAAATGAAAGAAGCTCTTCAGATAGACTGCACACAGTATGCTCCAGGGGTTGAAATTATAGGCGTTCGAGTTACAAAACCCAATATTCCTGCAGCTATTAAGCGCAATTTTGAACTTATGGAGGAGGAACGAACTAAGGTATGCATTTTTCTACAGTGGCTACCCACTGATTGTTGGGATAAGGTTGATGATTTTGCTATTCAATGAGACATGCTTTTTTTTTTCTTTGCATTCTGCATTGCTATTTTAGCGGCTATTTTCTTTTGAGGTGCCGGAGTCATGTTATCATTAATGAAAAATGTTTCAAGTCATTGATGCCATTTTTTAAATATTCAACTTTTCTCTTTCAGGGTCTTTTCTAACCATTGATTTGTTTGGTATGCTAGTTATTACTGCAATACAGTTGCCACCTATATTGATCTATATTTTAACTATTTATTTGCACCATGTTTATCCTTTTTTTTCTGTTTATTTTGATCTTATTGTTAGATTGAAATATGACATTTAGACGTCTTTCATTTAAAAATGTGTATGTTTCTAGACCTTTCTGCACTTTAAGAACTTGCACAACTATGCCAATACTTTCTTTGCTGTTTTTGAATGATAATTTGCTGCCTCGAGGATGCATATTAGTTAGCATATGTCATCTGTTTCAATTTTGACAATGTTTCTTATTTTACTAAATTCAATTGTTCGTTGTTTAAGTTCATGAAGTTTTCCCTAAATTATTTTGGTGAGGCTAATTAGTGATGATGATAATTGTTAATTGAGAAATGTTATATGTCTTTAAACTAAATATCTTTTGCTAAGGCTAATTAATGATGATGATAAATTGTTAATTTAGAAATGTCATCTGAATATAAGTAAATGTTCATCCCGCCATCATCATCGCCATCTTCATCTTTTCTTTTTCTTTTTCATTAATATAATGATGCATGATGCCTTAAGATTTAGGAGTTACTAATAAAGGTTCATGATAAGATGAGTAAAACACAATAATTTGGCTAAGTAGATAGTCCCAATTTTAACGATTCTGGATTATAGCTAAAACAACAAAGTCCTGATTTCACAATTCTAATGTCCGTGATAGTGCAAAACAAAATGTTCTGATTTTGCAATCTTCAAAATTCAGCTACAATGACCTAATCTCATGCTTGCAGCCCCAAGGAAATAGTTCTATGGTGGATCCTGTGTACAAGGAAACAAAATATCACAAAGAGGGGGCATATTATTGCTTACAGGAACACACTAAGATAGGAGAACATAGAGGATCTATCTCGTGTTGAAACAGAGGTTTGTTAATAACTAATCCATGGAATTGAATTGGAGTAGAACCAAATCATCTTATAGTCTAAGCAATAAATCCAATCAAGCAATTGGACCTTAGATATTAAAGCACTCATCTCGTTCTTGTAGGTATGTTGCATCAAAATAAATTAGAATAAATAAAGTAGCTAAGTTACATCAAAAAGTAGAATGTTGATTTGCTCATATCAACTCTCCCCTCAGACATTTCTATTAAGTATAAACTTTGTTGCTTGGTTTGTCTGGAATAATTCAGTGAATTAAGCATTTGATATTCATCATCAAACTTATTAATCACCTACCTTTTCTTCTGTTATATTCCAAACATTAGTACGAAATGATGATGAAAATTTAAAATGATTAAACCACATAGATGTGCTAGTGCTTTATTGGGTGGTTAGCCTCTTTGAGGAAACTAACTTCAATGGCTTAAAAATTAGCTGTGATAAATTATGCACTTCTGATATTGATTTGGTAGTTGAGATTTTAGAATTCGAGTTTTTTTAAATCATCATTATCAAATCATTTATAATATTAATAAAGTTGAACTTCTCCAAAAGTTCCTTTTTTTAAATCTTTTGCTAAAGAAATCAAGAATAGAAAACAACAAGAACAAAGAATAGAGAAGTTTGATTCTTGGAGATAATTTTATTAGCAACTTATCATCAACTTTAGCCAGCATGATTGATTTTGATTCCACATAAGAGTTAATTCAATTTTCAATATAAGCTTATGGTGATATCATGAATTTTTTCCATTCTATAAGGTCAAGTTCATAGTCCAACAAAATTCATTGTTTATTAAAAGTTCCATGTTCATTATCAAAAATAGATTCAAATTTTAATTTTGGTTTGAATTCATATACTATCTTAGGTTCGATAACAAGAAAGAAAAAAATGAGTAAATTAGATTGCTTTTTTTTCTCCGTTATTTTGATACATTTTTTCCTAATAACAAACAAAGGGCCATTAACAAGCTATTCTCTGGTCACTGTACTACTATCTATATCTCTAGTGATTCTCTACGCTTCAATTCCTAAAGGTCATTGATACCGGAATAAATAGGAACTTAGTGGAAACTCAAAAAGCAAACCTTTATTAATGTTGTCATAAGGCAACAACGCGACATAACTGAAAAGAACAATACAATAGCACTATGCTCCGGCTAAGGCTGGAAGAGAGGACCCAGGGCGGTGGCGACGTTGGCGAAGTAGTACGGGGACGGGGAAGGGTTGGAGGCTGCGTTGTAGGTTAGAAAAGGGGATTTGGAGGGGGGGTGGTGGTGGTTGATTTGATGGTTGGAGGAGTGGGGCGACAGGGAAAGTGTTAGGAAAGGCAAGGGGATGTGTTGAGTGCCGGTCGGGGTGATTCAAATAGTAAGGAGGGCTGCTTGGAGTGGCCGGCGGGATGCGGGTTGGTGGCCGGAGAGCTGGACAACATGGTCCGGCAGTTGGCGGGATGCAGGTTGATGGCTGGAGGACTGTACAACAAGGTCTGGTGGCTGGGGAAGGGATGACGGGGAGGATATGCTTGGGGTGGCCGGCGGCTAGGGAGAAGTGAATGGGAGGAGTGGAGAAGGGGTTTGAGGAAGATACATTACCACCTCAGAGTAGGATATAACCAAAGCACTACCATCTACTCGGATACAACCCTGGAACAGGGAGGATAGCTTCAAATTGAAATCTGGAGTCTGAAAACAACAAAAATTGAACCCTATGACAAGAAAATAGCAATATATAGACTTTTATTGGAGAAAAAAAGGAAATCTATAAAGAAGGAAATTCCCACACAAAAGAAAGGGGTGTGAAGGCAAGAATAATCCAAAACATAGCCGTTAAAGACTTCCCATATGGAAAAGAGCACGTAAGGAAGGGATAGGAGTGGCGGTAGTCTCACCCCGTATAGAAGTTGCGAGAACTCCCCGCAATCCAATAGACGGTTTATCCTGTGGGAATTATTGGTCTGCCGGCTGAACCGGCTGGTGCCGGTAGGGCCCTCGTCAGCCATATGTTTATTTTTGGAACATTGGCCTAGCTTGGATGGCTCCAAAAATTTGTGCATTGATTGGTTGGAAAATCACTCAAGTGACAATGTTAAAAGTCTTGTCATGAAGCTTAGATTCACTAGAAAGGATCTTAAAGTATGGTAAAAGCATTAACATGCCATCGAACATGGGGAGAGAGATACAATGATCGATAATCTTAGTGATATTGAAATCATTTTTTAATTAAGTTTAACATCCTTCCGGGATCTTATAGATTATGAAAATAGTAGAAATGTTGAATGGGGATATAGTTTAATGGATGTTTGGTCAATTTTAACTCGAAAAAGGGTGAGAAACTTTGTTTTGGCTAGGTCAACTCAAATGGGAGTCTGCCTGATTGGACTTAGGGAAGGTTTGAATCCTTTATGTTGAGGGCATGAGAGAAGGCATCAGGCTAAGCCCACCAAGGCTAAAGCCTAGTCAAACTTATTACAAAAATAAGGTCAATAATGGCTCCTTGTTTCTTATTTTATTATAGTATGTCAGAAAAATACTGTAGTCCTTCTTTTATCTCATCTCTTAAAATATTAATAACAACGTTAAAATTAAAATTTTAAAAAGATTTTTGGATCCATAACTTGCCTTTAGCCATGATTCATCCAAATCTCTTTATGCTTTAAATCTCGATTGTTTTTGTGAAATCTCTTTTTTCCTGTCCTAGTTGTAATCTTCAGGGAAAGTTGTAATTTTTTTTCATTTTTTTTATGATGTTTCTAATTTCTATCACAGGTTGAATCAAATTAGACTGAATTATGACATCGACTCTCCTAAGTGGTTGCTTTCTCTAAAATATTTTTTTATTGTCAGATTTTTATATATTTTTTTGGGAAATTTACATATATACCACACTACTCTCATGTATATACATATCTAACGCCCAAAGTTTGATATTTACACTTGTAAAACATTGGTGTCATAAAGATATGCATGAAGAGATGCATTTCACTTTTATGAGGTAGCGATGGTATTTTGTGATGTTAAAAAATTGAGTGGTATGAACGTAAATATGAATGTTTAGGTGTTAGATATGTAAAGGCATAAGAATTATGTGGTATGTATGTAAATGCCCCTATATTTTGATAAATGGTGAAATTATCACTCATTTTTTAATGTAATAGGCTCTGGTCCTTTGGATATAGCTTTGTCTAGGTGATTTTTTTTATTCTAGCAAAGATTCCAACCAAAAATTTGCCGTCTTATTTTGGCTTTAGGATTTTCATAGACTATCTTGTGTTACATCCCCTTTGGATGATTCTTATTTTTTCTTTTAGTGTAGATTTTCCTTACATATTTGGACTTGTCTTCTCTCTCCTTGTGGTTTCGTATAATTTTGTTGCACTCAAATATGCCTTCTCTCGATGGAGAAATTGTTTTTAGCGCATACAATGCTAAAACATTTAAGAGGTTTTCTTGCTCTGGACTCCTTTGAACATTTAGAATGAAAACAACAGCATACGCTTTTCTAATACCATCAAGGAGGATAAAAAGTTTACTTGTGCACTTGATTTCAGACATATTTTTGTTGGAACCTGCTTATGAGAATAAAGTATCTAATCTTACAGAAAAGCAAAAAGTTAAACTTTCCAGAATTGCCTCAAAATTCTTTTAGAGCTACTATTTTATTTTATTTTCTCAGCTTTTTATCTTATTTTTTGTTATTTTTTTTTATCTTAAAGCTCTTTTTTGTATTATTTTCCTTTCCATTAATGTGAAGGAATTCCCAATTTTTCCATTAAAGAAAATCAATTTCTAACCGAGGTTTAGATTCATAATTAATTTTAAGCCTGGTTTTGAGTGTTGGTGAATTCTAGCTTCTAGAATCATGAACATATTTCAATGTAGGTGTATATTTACATTCATCGAAATTAGATGTAGTTTATATTATAACTTCAAAACATCTTTTGCTTTTAAAAAATCATCAAAATATTGTTAATGAGCTCTAGTATTTTCAAAGGGACGCTTTAAACCATATTTGATTATTGTGTTGGTGTGGATTCCATACCCTTTAATCTTTGTAGGGGATGCTAAAATTTATTTACAAGAGTACTAAGTACAAGTGTAATATTTCTTGATATCCACAGCCATGCATAATGCCTCTTGTAATATTTTTTTATAAATTACAAGCTAATTCATTCTTTATTTCAAGTATTAAACATTTAATGAAGCAAATAATGAAAACATAATAATCTAGAGGCTAGTACTATTTAATTATAATACCTAGAAATCTTTGGTTGTATTCATAGTAATCATAATTACTTTATAATTCTTAAATGGATCATGCATTTGATCCCTATAAAGCAAAATATTTTCAATTAAATTTATATTTCATATTAGCTATGTAGATTTAGCAGCAACACATCAACAAATATATTGACCATGCCAATTAATTTTGATTTATTACTTTCAACACTTTGAGTTACAAATATTATAACATTAAAAAAATATATATCTTTTAAATAAGCCAATTTCATTGTTCTTTAAGATTATATCTTCCATTAAATATAAAATATAATTCTAATCCTCATGATAGTCATGTTGCAGTTCTTAGAGCCATAACTTCAATGATTTTGTTTACATTAAACCTTTTTTGTTTTGTTAATTAACGTAATTGTTATGCATTATTTTGTGTTGACCTTGTGTTAAAATTGAGGTTTGGGAACAAGTAAATCAGAGAATCCGATGAAAACTAACTGATTGATTTGCTGAAAAATAAATGCAATGTTAAAGTAATGTTTTGTATTTTGAATATTTTAGAATTGTTTGGATTCCGTATAAAATAAAGGTTGGGCGTTGCATTTTTTTTTTTATTTTGTTTCAATAAAAATAAGTTCAATGTCAAATAGATCCATTAAGATCAACAACAACAATGGCAACTGGCGGGTGACGGCTGTAGGCTAGTGGTGGACGCAGTGCCTGGCATCAAACGATGGTGACAGGCGGCAACATTGTTTTACACAAAATTATTTATTTGAAATTTGCCCAAATTCAACGAATTCCAAATATGTGAAAAATGAACTAGATAATGAATTCAAAATACATTGGAATTTTACACTGCATTTATTTTTCTTGTGATCAAGCTCTTGAATCTTTAAAATCTCCGCAAAAGGAATGTGATGTACTGCTTTTACTGCCTACCAATTGGCCCCTAAATCTACTTATCTTAAATCTATGCGGTAAAACTTTATCAACCAAGAGAATCAGAATTAGTGAAATCTGAAATTAAGTTATAACAAAATCCAACTCAAAATGATTTGCTCATCTCAATGCTTTCATCCTACATTTGTGACCAGCATAAATTCTGTTGTTTGCATCAATTAGCCTTGCACTTATCCTAACATAATTCATGTAGTGATAAAAGAGGTTTTAAAATCTTGGTCATTTACATGCATACCAACCAGTTCTTATCTATTTAAATATCTAACGCTTAAAATTTACTTTTAAGATTTACACCACCCAAATCTTTCATATCACATCAAAAACAGTACTATTTCAACTTTTAAAAAGTGAAGTACACACTTTCATGCTTAGGTACGGTGGCATATATGCAAAAATTCAAATGCATTTGAATGAAGTGATATATATGTAAATCTTACCAAAATCTTTCGTGCAAGTCTCAACACATAACTTGTATGGTTCTACTTTTGGGTTCATTCCCATAGGCTTTGATCGCCATAGAAGCACAAAAGGTTGCAGAGAAGGAAGCTGAGACCCAAAAGAAGATAGCTTTATCCGAAGCAGAGAAGAATGCCCAAGTTAGCAAAATTCTCATGGAGCAGAAATTAATGGAAAAGGACAGCTTAAAACAGCAAGAGGCTATCGAAAATGAAATGTACGTTGCTCGTGAAAAAAGCCAAGCAGACGCAAGTTTTTACAGGTAAGTAATATATATACATACAGACCATCCGAAACTTGCTATTTACAAATCAACCACCTACTTCCATCCATTTTTCAAATTCTCACTCAAATATCAAAATGACATTTTTTTCATTTTTATCAAATTCTCAATATTTTGATTGTGGCACTTGTAAATATATCGGTTTTGTAGTTAAAAAAAAAATACCAAAGTGTTTAATTTGTAAATGTCAATATTTCGCGGGGTCTCTATATAATTATCTCCTTATATATACATTCTAGTTGATGCTGAGGGTTTTTTTAGGGTGCTGAGGGAAGCAGAGGCTAATAAACTGAAGCTTACACCTGAGTTTCTCGAGCTCAAATTCATTGAAGCCATTGCAAACAACTCAAAAATCTTCTTTGGGGACAAGGCTACGATTTTTTCTGGCTTTATTTATTCACTCTCCAAATTAGTTGGCATCAGGCAATATTTAACTGTTTTTTTTTTTAATTTGTTTCTTTCTTATTGCAGGTTCCCAACATGGTTTTTGATCAGAGGATTCTTGGTAATTTTCTTGATGGATTTCGCAAGCAAGAACTCTGAGAGATGGTCTGGATTTCAACATGGTATGAAGATGGATAGCTTTTATACCTCAGGATTTTTTCAAATATGTTTTTTTAAGCATTGTAGTTCAGTTTTTTGTGCTTTTATCATAGCTCTTAGATTGAATATTTTTAGTTTGTGAGTTTTTTTTTTTACTCGGGGTTTTTTTTTGCCAGCCGAAATATTTTGTTTGGAAGCTGTCTGCTGTTGCTTCACTTTTAGGGAAAATATTTGCGTACATAAGATGTACGCAGCGCTGCGTACGTCAGGGGTTATTCAGGGGGTACAGGGGGGTTATAACGGGGTTATGCCCCTTTGTAACCTCCGTGTAACTTATTTGTACCCATGAAACTACAGAAGCGCGAAACTCATTTGTAGGTTATAGGTAGTTTACAAAGAGGTTACAGGGGGGTTACAGAGGGGTATAACCCCTATATAACCCTCTTGTACCCCCTGAAGAACCCCTGGACGTACGCATTCATGCGTACGTCTTATGTACGCAAATATTTTCCCACTTTTAGGGGGTGTTTGGCACGTAATTTTATCAGTGATTTACGTTGAACGTTAGGATTTAACGTAAATCTCCTAAACGTAAAAAACAGATGTTAAATTCCACTGTTTCCTTCAAGCCAATAATTCCTCCATTTTGATGTGAATTCGGGATTTATTAAATCCGATTATTGCAGTGGATTTATTGGATTTAAGTGAGAAACAAAACACACCTGCATGTTGTTGTTTGTTGTCGCCGAACACATCAAAGGGATTTTAGTTGGATTTAACCTTAATCGAACCAAATGTTTTTTATGGATTTAACCCTTTTGCATTTGATAAATCCGGGTTGTAGCAAGCACCCCTTTAGATTTACATGATTATTATTATTATTATTATTATTATTATTATTATTATTATTTATTTATTTTGATTTTGTTCTTTTTTTACACAGATTGCTTGTCACATAAAAAATATCACTCTTAAAACTTCTGAAAAGTGAAATATATTTTTGCATCCTTGGAATGTCTGTAAAATTGAAGTTTTGTTGTTAGATGTATAAATAAATAGGAATTAAATGGTATTTATGTGTGGACTTATTCGTCACTACGAGTATAGATATATTTAAGCTGTGTACTTATTCGTCAATCGCCATCTATGCTTTTACTTCTTAAAAACTCCTTATGTTCTGTATTATTCAAATTTATTCTTGGTAAATGCATGGTCATGATGTGTGCTCTTTATGATCATGCCATGTGTAAATACTAGAGTTTTATAGTTCAAAAAAGGCAATCACTTGGGTGATTAATTTGTAAATAGGGGTGTAAACGAGCCGAACACGAGCGAGCCCAGACTCGGCTCGTGTTCTGCACGTTTATATAATGAGCTCAAAAAGTGTGTTCGTGTTTGGCTCGTTTGCTTAGCGAGCCGAACACGGGCCGTTCATGAACAAAGAGTCGTTTTGACAACCCAAATCACGTAATCATAAGATATTAAGTATTGAGGTTAGATTTAAAACATCATTTGAATCTAATTTAATAATTTTTATTTTATTTTCTAAATTAATACTTTTAATTGATTTTAAATTTTTGTAGCCTCGTAGTCAATTAATTTTTTTTTAAAGCACTACTCATCAAATATATATATATAATTAATTAGTAGCTATTTGAATACAAATTTTTGTTCGTGTCCGTCTCGTTAACTTAGCGAACGAGCCGAACATCAACAAATTTTTATAGATATTTAAAGTATTGATATTATATGTGGAATTAATTAACTTACAAGTTAATAAAATAATTCAATTTATTTGTATGAAACTAATTAATTAGTAATTAAGTCTAGGAAAAATAAAATGTTTCAATATTTGTGCATGTTAAGTAAGCTTGACAGATTATTTATTTATTTATATTAATCGATTTAAATTAATTAAAAATAGTTAGATATGAATAAAATCTTTTTGTGAATATCCTTAATTTTTATTACTAATTAGGTATGAAAATTAAGATTGTAATTTATTTATTTATACAAGAATCCCACTAAAAACTATTACATTTTTTCATCAGATTAAATAAGAATTAAAATAAATGGGCATTTTTACATATCTCACACTTAAATTTTAATATTTAAACAAAGAGGATCAAATCTGTAATATTATGAAAAATAGCATTAATATCACTGGATATGTTTGTAAAATATATTTTTTTATTTTTTAAAATTATTTACCTATATATATATAAGAATTATTTGAATATTATTTTAAAAATAATATTTAATTATTATATGAGAACTAATAAATGAGGAAAAAAAAAAGAGAAATATAGAGAGAAAATGTGCGATGAAAGACAACGAAAGAGAGAGACGTTCAATCATACTGAGACATGTAGCAACAGCTAATCAGTTGATTTTAACGATTGTACATTGACTGATCTCTCTGTTTTTTAGTTAATTTTCAAGTCGTATAATTTATTTATGGGGCATTTACTTACATGCCACACAATTCTTGTATATTTACATACATGCCACTCTGCATATACTAAATTTAAAAAAATTCTAAGTATATATATATTTATTTTTAACACCGAAATGTGGTAAATGTAAATATCAAATTTTAGATAATAGGTATGTAAATGCATAAGAATTGTGTCGTATGTATGTAAATTTTCATTTATTTATCGAGTAAAGTGTTAAAATAATACTCGACTATTTATATTTATATGAGATCATTAAGTCTCAAAGTTTATAGAAATGTAAAAATGGTTTTTGATTATTTTAAAATTAAATTTTAATATTCTTCAATTATTTTAATCTTAATTTAAAAAATATGCAAACTATTTTGATATTTGTACAATTTTTAGTGCTAAAATGTGTTTATATAAATAATTTGGACAAAGTTGACAATTTGCTTTTTTTTCTTTTATTCAATTGATGGTTTTCTTTGACTTTTCAGTAGCTCTTGTGAATTTCCGCTGGATTCCTTGTCTTTGTCGACCACATGTAAAACGGACTTATAAATAAATAAATAAACATTAATGCGGCTGAATTTCTGCACTTTTTAATGCATGGTGGAACTCATCTTCTTAATTATGAAAGGTTTACATAAACACCCTTCGATTCTCATGAATTTAAATATCTAACTGCCAAACTTCAATTTTTATATATATATCTATAAAAAAACACTTTTTTGCTTTATAAAAATTTAAAAAGCCATCATTTTGTGTGATATGAAAATAAAAAACTTTAGTTATTATCTATATAAATACATAAGAATAAGATGTATGTACGTGATATTGCAAATGTCCCTTTAATTGCTTTCTTGACTTTTGCGCCAGTCAATCTAGCTCAAAAAAGACAAAAAAAAGACATTTTTGCAACTTTCTGACAGTTTTCTTATCAGCACATGCCATCTGCACTGCGTTACGGTAAGCTCCCTTCTTTCTTCGAAGTTTCATTGGCCTTCGGCCCTTCATGCGTATTTTTCATCACATTCCCTTAACTCATCTGTATTTGCTTATTAGTGTTCTGAGAACCCTAATCGAATGAGTTGCATGAATTAATGATTTTCCTAACTTTCATATACTTGTGAGATTTTGTTGGTTCCTTCGTCTCCTCAATGAATCAGTAGCTTCTGAGTATTTTTTTAGCTTTTTAGCCTTAAGAATAAAGCAAAAAAATCGCTTTTTTACCTCTCCTCAATGAATCAGTACCTTCTGAGTATTTTTTTAGCTTTTTAGCCTTATGAATAAAGCAAAAAAATCGCTTTTTTATATAATTTACAGGTTTTATCTCTGAAAATTTGAAAGATGTATGTAATTGAAGATAAAGGAGGAGCGATTGCTCTAATGATAGTTTCGTTGCTATTCTTGGGGACATGGCCTGCTGTTTTGACACTATTAGAGAGAAGAGGTCGTCTTCCTCAACATACATATCTTGATTACTCCTTTACTAATCTCATGGCGGCATTTCTGATTGCTCTCACTCTTGGTCAAATTGGGGATGACAAACCTAATCAGCCTAATTTCTTTGCTCAGCTTTCCCAGGTGCTTCCCTCTTCACATGATATGAATCAATACATGTTTTTTTTTTTTTTGCATATCTTGATTTTATTTTACCCAAATCTTTCATATCACTTAAAAAATATCACCATTTTAGGTTCCAAGAAGTGAAATACACATCTGCATGCATGGGTAAGGAGGCATGTATGTAAAAATTGAAGTGTAGATGTTGGATTTGTAGATAGATGGAAATTAATTGGTATGTATGTTAATCTTCTTTTTTTGTGGGGGCATTTACATAGATAACACTCAACTCTTATGAATTTACATATGTAACACATAAATTTAGCATTTTTACATTTATACTACCCAAATCTTTCATATCACATCAGAAGTGCCGCTATTTTAACTTTTTAAAAAGTGAAATACTCCTTTCCATACATGCTTAAGTTGGTATGCATGTAAAAATTGAAGTTTAGTTGTTAGATATGTAAATACACAGGAATTGAACTAGAAAGAATAGATTTTGATATGATTATAAAAGTGAACTCTAAGAGTTACATCTATTGAATATGATAAAGTGAAGAATATAATTATGTTCTATTTGTTTGTGTTGCTACCTTTGTTAAGGTTGTTATTAACATAAATGTTTTTAAAGAGACAAGCAAGCAAGCAATTGGATGCTTTTGACATGTACTAAAAAGTGCAGTTGATTCACTCATAAGATGGGTAGATAAATTCAATATAAAACTATAAGAAAGAAAATGATTTAGATCAAAGATAACATGAATAAAAGTTTGGAAAAATTTACATACATACCCCACAATTCTTATTTATTTACATATCTAACTAACAAATTTTGATATTTACACTTATATCACCATTGTGTCATAAACTTATGTATGAAAAAGTGTATTTCATTTTTAAAAAGATAAAATGGTCGTATTTTTTATGTAATATTGAAAATTTGAGTTGTATGCATGTAAATATGAACATTTAGGTGTTTTGATATGTAAATACATAAGAATTATGTGGTGTGTATGTGTATGCCCCATAAATGTTACACAAAAAAACCCGCTCAAACTAGAATAAGCACAACTCTTTACTTATGCAACATGAATATAGCATGAATGAAGAATAATAATTCATAAAGTTAACCTTATTTAGTTGGTAAGCATGGATGAATGAAGAAGGATGGAATCCCAGCTGCTCTACTCTTTACTCCAAACAGCTTTGAATATTTTAGTTTGACACCATATTCTTTCTCTTGAGCTCTGCAACTGCTTGCATAACTCAATCGATTACAAATCTTTAGGTAATTGGCTAAACTTTAAAAAATATTCCTTAATTCACATAAATTTTCTCTTAAGCAATTTATTGTTGAGGGTGATGGAATCTTTCAAATCGGAGGCTGGGGAATATATCCAGCGTATCATGGAAAACAATAACTCTGTTTCCTGATAGGCTTTCTTTCCAGCTTGAATTATCCTATTGAGTTATTAGGGAAAACTGTATATGAAACATGAATATAGAAAAATTCAACTTAGACCTACTTTGGGAAAAAAAATTTCATAGTTTTCTTGCTTTATGAGTTTTTTTGGTCTTTTGATGATTTTAGTTTCTTGTTTCTTTTTTTTTTTTAATGGAATGATTGGAAGAAAGTTTTTGCCATCAAGTAATTAAAAGTTCAAAAAATTGTGTGCAGGATAACTTGCCCTCAGTGTTGTTTGCAATGTTTGGTGGGATTGTGCTGAGTCTTGGGAATCTATCAACACAATATGCTTGGGCCTATGTTGGTCTTTCAGTAACAGAAGTGATAACTTGTAGCATAACAGTGGTTATAGGTAATGGCTTTATACTTTGTATTATTATTATTATTATTATTATTATTATTTTGCATCATTGTCTTCTTATTTATCGACTCTTTACAATTTTTAAAAACCTTCTTTTATCCGACATTTTTTTTTCCATATCATTCACCTTAATGTTCATGGGCTAATGATGATGATAACACATTAATATTTATGTTGATTTTTGGGATTGATTTGTATATGGTTATATAACAAATTTGAATATTTCAATCATTTTAACTCTTGAAATTAATTAGAACTCATGAAATTTAATTGTTAATGTTAGAGGAGTAAAATTAGAGTTTCTTTATTAAGTTTGGGCTTATAATTAAGCATGCATGACAGTAAATAAATGAGGACATCTCTAATAATTTGATATAAAAGCATATATCCCAAAATAATACTCACATTTCTTATTATAATTACATACCCATTGTGTCAATACTCTCCATTAAGTTAAGAGCATTTATATATATTAGCTCAAAGTTTTTGCATAAACCAAGGAAAGGTAGATTTTTTAGAGCTTTGATAGAGATATATGTTAGGATGACGATAAAACTTTGAGCTAAATTAAATAAAGATGAGAAAATAATTACACCAAAGGCCTCAAATACAAGACATACAAGTTTATGTGGTTCGATAATATTCATCTACATCCACAATCTCATAAAGCTCAAATATTTTACTAAACTTTAAAAGTGCTAAATCGAGTGAGATTATATTTTGTATAAATGAAAACAAAGATGTTACTTTGTTTGTGTAAATGATTGAGAGATAATATAACCATTTATTATGAAGATGAGGGTTGGAAGTGAAGAAGAACATATTGATGCTATTTCTCTTTCTTCATTTTACTCTCTATGCAAGAGTTCCTTTTTCCTTCCTTTCTCTTCCACTTCTCTTCTTCTTCTTTTAATTTGCTTGTGATTGTGAAATATTTTACAATTGAGGATTAGATGGGTTTATATTGGAAACAATTGAGCTTCTAACATTAAAGATCGACCATCATCAAAAACTTTTGTAGCTTCCATTGTAAACTTTTATGGCAGACTCGATTCAAGATTCATGTTATTAAGTGAGCTACTTATTTTTGTTATTAGGAAATATAAGTAAGCCTTGTTCAAGATTGCTAATAAAATTTTAACCACACATTTAACAAATTTCACCTACAAAGTTTCAACATTCATATATGAAATCATTTAGCAGCGAGTGGAAATGTGAGGACATGTGAGTTTGTGGTTAATTGTCATTGGTTTTGTGCTCCAGCATATTTTGGATCATATTTCATTGCAAAATTCACTGCTCTTTTTGGTGCGTATCAGGAACGACTATGAATTATTTCTTAGACGGTCGAATCAATAAAGCTGAGATTTTGTTCCCTGGAGTTGGATGCTTTTTGGTTGCTGTTTTTCTTGGATCTGCTGTTCATTCCTCCAATGCAGCTGATAATAAAGAGAAATTAAGTGGCTCCTCATGCAGCAAAAGTGGAAACGCTTGGTATAGTCATTTGTTACCTATTGTGTTTAGTTTCATTATCTAGATAATGACAAAAAAACGTTAAAACATGCTAAATAAATAGTATTTTTGTAAATTTGCGAACATACCTATTAATTCTTATGTTATTGCATATGTAACACCCAAAGTTTGATATTTTCGTCTGTCTCGACTTGGTGTGATAAACTTATGCATGAAAAGGTGTATTTTCAATTTTAAAAAGATAGTGATTGTGGTATTTTTGATGTGATATCAAATATTTGAATGGTGTGCATGTAATTATGAATGGTTAAATGTCAGATACATAAATACATAAGAATTGTGTGGTGTGTATGCAAATGCCCCTAATATTTTTGACATTTATGTAGTTGTGAGTTGGTCTAGTGTTGTTTTGTGATAATATCAGATTGAAAAATGAATATGATCATGCTCTAGCTAAATAATTCTTTGCATAAACTATAAATTATTGAGGAATTTCCTTCATTTAAACATAAAATGTCCCACTTTTCTCAAAGAATCAGTGGCTATTTGAGCTTTATTGAAGCTTCTCCACAACTTGAAAAACATGAACTTTACAAAATTGCAGTGCCTTGGGAGATTGCAAGGATGGCAGCAAGGAACCCAAGAAAGGTGTTCAGTAGCTTTCTATTGCTTTAAAAATAATAACAAATTTTTAGATGTGTAATTATTTTGTGCTTTTAGTGCACTTTTTGCAGATGTAGAAAAGGAAGTAGAGATGGGGGCCTATAGTTTATCTAACTCCAAGGCCGAGAAATCAAAAGCTGGCACAGCTGAGTTCCTTTTAGAACTTGAAGAGCGGAGATCAATCAAGGTCAGTAATTTTTAGTTGCATTTGTTTAGTTGTGGATAGGGGTGTAAGAGAACCAAGTTTGAGCAAGTCTAGTGCTTGTTCGGGTTGGATCCGTTCTTTAAAAAAAAAAAAAAAAGACTTGTGTTTGAAATGTCTTGTGAGTAGCATGCTGTGTTTGGCTCCATTCAAATTTGTTTGTTGTTTTAGGTCATACGTGTTCGGCTTAAAATTAGCTTGAAGGATTTAAATAATAATAAAAGTTAATAATTTTAAAATATAAAATAAAAATATTATAATATTATTATTTATTTATTTAATTGGAGAGAAGACAATTGAACCTGATTGAATAAAAGTTTGTTTGTGTTCGACTCATTTATAAATTGAGCTTTAAAAAATTATTTGTATTTGTTTTGCTTGTTTAAAGAACGAGTCAATTGCAAGCTACTTGGCAAGCTGAACTTGAGTTGTTCGCAAATAACAAGTTTTTTTAGAACCCTTGTTGTGGAGCCTAATTTATGCCCTATGAAGATATGTCTTATATTGAGTTAGTCGTTGATCGGTTTTTGTGGTAAAGTTCTCGTGAGCGTTCTGAACTTCTCTTCTGAGTTCAGGGGCACAGCCCCCCCTGGAAGGTATTCAAAATTTAAGAGTTATTTTATCAAGCATATTTTTGGAATTTCACCCAAGTTTGGCTTATAAATTGGATTACTTCTATTTGAAAGTTCCCCACATTATAATGGCCAACATTTATCATACTATAAGCCTAAATTACAGCTATTATATCAACCAAAGCTTGCAAAATAGGAAATCTACAACAGTACACCTGAATACAAAGATTTACAGCCATGCCATAATCTTTAAAATTTCAGCTTTATTGTCTATTTACAGCTGAAAATCCTTCTTCTTTTAGTATGTTCTGCATTGCCTGAGCTTATTCTTCCAATCTATCCGATCTTTCCTTTTGAAGTTTCTTAACTCAAACTAACTAATTAATCCTATCGATCAGGTCGTTGGTTCAAATGTGCTTCTAGGCCTCTCCATCGTGTTCTTCGCCGGAATCTGCTTCTCGCTCTTCTCTCCAGCATTCAATTTGGCCACAAATGACCAATGGCACACCCTAAAGAAGGGAGTGCCCCATCTTGTCGTCTATACGGCATTTTTCTACTTTGCAATCTCGAGTTTTGTCGTCGCAATTGCTCTGAATTTAGTGTTTCTTTACAGGCCCATTTTTGGGCTACCAAGATCGTCTTTTAAAGCTTATGTTCAGGATTGGAACGGCCGGCAATGGGCTCTTATCGGCGGTCTTCTTTGCGGGTTCGGAAATGGCTTTCAGTTCATGGGTGGCCAAGCCGCTGGATATGCTGCAGCAGATGCTGTTCAGGTGAGCAACGACGGAATCAAAATGTAAACAATGTTAAAATTTAAAGATAGAAGAGTTTACAGAAATTTACATACATACCACATAGTTCTTATTTATTTATGTTTACGGACCCAAAGTTTAATATTTACACTTATAACAGCATGATGCAATAAACCTATGCATAAAAACGTGAATTTTACATTTGCAAGTGCCTCTTAAGTAGGGGTGTAAACGAGCCGAACACCCCTACTTAGGTGTAAACCAGGCTCAGCTCGTGCTCGGCTCGTTTATATTTTGAGCACAAAAAGTGTGTTCGTGTTCGGCTCATTTACTTAACGAGCCGAACACGAGCCGTTCACAAACAAATAGTCATTTTGGCAACCCTAATCACATAGTCATAAAATGTTAAGGATTGGGGCAAGATTTAAAACATCATTTGAATTTAATTTAATAACTTTTATTCTATTTTCTTCATAAATAATTTTAATTGATTATAAATTTTTGTAGCCTTGTAGTCAA
>NEWO01000073.1:418191-446412 GCA_003013225.1 Phalaenopsis aphrodite
TTTGTTCGTGTTCAGCTTGTTAATTTAGCGAACGAGCCGAACACGAGCTGTTCGCGAACAACGAGCCGTTTTGACAGCCCTACTCTTGAGCTCATAATTTTCTCTCATTGCATTTTTAAAACTATTATAAACTTGATATATTTAATTATTATTAAAGATTCTTACATGCAAACCACTCAATTCCTCTATATTTACATATCCAACTACTAAACTACAATTTTTATATACATGCCACCTTGCCTTTGCATAAATAGATGTTTTTCATTGTTTTAAAGTTAAAATGGTGGATTTTTTTAATGTGATATGAAAGATTTGGGTATTATAAATGTAAGACATCAAGTTTAGGTGCTTGATATGTAAATACATAGTAATTGGATGGTATGTCTGTAAATTGTCAGTACATTATATGATATTAAAGAGTTTATTAGAAGAACTACGAATAACATGGTGGCGCAAACTTTGATTGTAACTTGCTTTTTTGCTTATGAAAGGAAATTAATCAGTGGCTTGATTTGAAATCTGATTAATTTTTCCCTTAACATAACAAAGTTCTTATATCACACGCTCTTAAAAGTGACTGCTTTATCCATGTAAGTTTGTTCTAGTTTGAGAATTATGAATATTAATTCATGAACAAACTATTGTTGCTCAGGCTTTGCCACTTGTCAGCACTTTCTGGGGCATACTTCTTTTTGGCGAGTATCGAAAATCTTCGAAAAAAACCTATATTTTGCTCGTAAGCATGCTGATTATGTTCGTCGTCGCTGTCGCCGTTCTAATGGCGTCTTCTGGACATAGGAAGTCTTGAAGTAACAGTACTCTTTTGGTGCAGCAGCAAATGAGGAACTGAGTTGTTTTGCATTTCATGTGCTTCATCATGGAGTAAAAAACTGCTCTTTTGCTGCAACTTCAGAGTTAGTATCAATTCATCATAAATGTAATTTACAAGGCTGCTTTCTGTGGAGTAACAGCTCATCAATTCATCATAAATGTAATTCTTTGCTTTTGCAATATGCTTCTATGCCTCATGTGACCAATTTAATAGCTCGTATATGTTTGGAATGAATAACAGCTTCTTTTATTTGTAAGCTTGTGGTTCAAAGCCTCTCTCTCTCTCTCTCTCTCTCTCTCTCTCTCTCTCTCTCTCTCTCTCTCTCTCTCTCTCTCGATTTGGCATGTGATATTAAAGAAATCATGATTTTGAAATAAAGGTGAATTTGTCATATTTTGAAAGTCGCATGGATTCGGGTGAGTTCGTCGAGTGACTCCGGACAGTAGAATGTGTCTTTGAGTACCAAGACATCATATTGGACGGAATGGTGAAATTCTATCAACAAGTTAAGAAAAAAGTGCATCTTTTTGGTTAGAGATTGTGTAGATTCTTCAATAACGAAAAGGGAATGGTAACATTACTATATAGTGTTAGATAAAATGAGATATGCAGTGTTGATACCTACCGATTCTTTATAAACAGGATGTTCATACCCTAACTTCAAAAGTGGAGAGATTGTTATATTGGGTGACCGTCACATCTTATAAATAAAGATGATCAAGTAGCAATAGCACACACAACAAATTACCCAAACTGACCACTCTGAGGAGAAACTAGTTCATAGTGGAGAACAAGTGGAACAAAACCACATTCCTAAATCTATCTCAGCTATGAAGTGTTTCAAGTGTCGTAGATTTGGGAATATTGAATCAAATTACCCAAATTGAAGAATGATCTCTTTCACAGATCACAGAGCATTTAAAGTAATAAACAACGATCCGAGAGAAGATGAAGATTTTAGAGAGAATTTTCAAATTCTAGTAGGTGAGAAAGAGAGGACAATAATTCCAGTTGAACCTATGAGATAAACTCCAGTTGAATTAACATTGGTTGTGCTAAAAGGTAGTTAGTGCAAGGTAATCAACGTTCATGTAGATTATGCAATTGTGGTGTCTCAAACACTTTTTGCAGGCATTGGGGGAGCATCAACAAGGTATACATTGAATGTCCAAAAGAGCTATGAGTTTGAAGAGTCGATACAAAACATAAGATATTCTCAAATAAAAGAATTTCATAATTTTCAGTTACAAAGACTACCTCCTGTGTTGCCCCTTCTCAGGAAGGGCCAACATTTCATAAATGAAAGCACGTGAGCCACTTTCAGATGATTATATTGAGTTATTTGGGTATTAAAATCAATTTAGCATTGTGCCCCTGATAGATAATCAAATAGGATCGATGAACCATAATGTTGGAAATGACCTCAAGGTCTATGGGGCAAAAAACACTCTATAATGGGATTTGGGTCCTTTAAGAGTAAAAAAAAAAGTGTCATCTCCTGAATGGGTATGCTTCAGTGTGGTACATCCGTCATAAATTTTGTTTCATAGTTGATTCCTCTTAACATGCTTATTTATCAAATACACTCGACCGAGTACAATAAGTGGGATTAACAAATTATGAATTTAATGACTCGAGAGTTACTTTATGTGAATCTACATCTATATGCAGATCCAACTCATGTTATACAAAAGAATGATGCATACTTATTCTATCGAAATATGTTTTGGAATGACAACGCTGATAAGATTGACTTATCAGGAAATTACAATAACTCCACTATCTTCAATGGCTAATATGACATTGTATTATAAAGAGCTAAAAGCTTTGACAAATGAAGTCAAATCTCCTTTGAGCCTGGGAGACTGACGAAGGGCGTGAGGCGTCGGAGATGCAACAACATCAGTAAGCGACAACAGTTACGAGACTCTCTTTTCCATGAGAATCGGACAGCCATGTCACACGAGCAGGACAAAATTGAATCGAACATCGTTGTTTTTGTTGTATTTCTATTTATGGATAATTTCCTCGTTTTCTTTTTTTTAGTCATTTTCTATATATGTTTTGTATTAAAGTTTGAATTTCAATATTTGTTGTATTGTTGTTCAAGGCATCCGTCGGTGTCCATACTTCCCCTTATAAGGTCATATCCAAGGGCGAGTGGTGCTCCAACAATATCTCGTTCCAAGGTAGTGATTAACTTACATGGGTCGAGTGATGCTCAGGTTGTATATCGCATCTGATGCAGTGATTTATGCTTCCCCAACTCCTTTGCATCTTACCTGCTTCACTGTCAAACATTCCTCTTTGTATGCCTCTTGACAACAAACCTTTTGTTGTTCTTCATGGAGTTCCTCGCTATCCATCCATCCTCTTTGTCGCCACACCCCATGGATAACCCAGCTTTTGTTGTTTTGTACTCCCACGCATTCCCCACCAGTGCCGCTATCATTCCCCCTAACCATCACCACCCTAAACAACCATTCTCAACTATTTTGTTGTTGTTTGAGCTGCCCAAAACCATTACCTGTGCCACCTTTACCGATGTTCAATCCCTCGTCCTTGCTGCCACCACTTACAACAACTTTCATTTATGTTGTTACGACAGGTTCTCACCATCCCCGCTTGTTGTCGCTTCACCATCTAGTACTCCAAACCGCCAACCAACTACCTCTCTTGTGGGATACAAACCTAGTTGAGTGTTGTGTCTGTTGTTTTCTATGCCTTTGTGTTGATTGTAACCACCTATTTATTTTTTCAGTAATTATATGTATTTGCTTATTATTATTTAGATTAACTATGATAACAATTGTTTTGCTCTTAAAAATTTTGTTCCGTCCAATTAAATATGGATCAATCTTTACAATAAAATTATTATAGATATTGAATTAGGTATAATGATCCTTGAAAATATATCTATTATTATTTTTTAAAATGTTTTTTTAAAAAAAGTATTTAAATAACATTATATATACCACAACTTTCTTGTATTTTTTAAAATATAATATTTAATTTTAATATTTAATTGTCATCATGTTATGAAAATATTAATTAATTAATTAATATTTATTTAAAACAATGGATTTTAATAAATTTTTTGATGAAATGTTACAAAATTAAATATTATATAAGTTGATATCAGAATTTATGCATTAAATATATAACTACATGTTTTTAATTAAAAAAGATTTATATACGTGTCATATAATTATTATCTATTTAAATATCTAAATTTTATATTTTTGATTTTACACTTACATAATTTCATTTATACATGATAAGTATATTTCACCTTTTCTTATCTAATAATACTATTTTTTTTATACGACAAAATATTTGAGTATTGTAAATTTACGAAAATGTTATATAATGCATAAATATCACTATTTTTTTCATATATGTTCACCTTCCTGAGCGTTTATTTTATATGCAAAAATAAAAAATAAAAAAACTAAATTAAAAAATAAGAATTGACATTATATGTGCTAAAACCAACGGCGAAATAAACAGTCTAAGCTTACGTCGGTAAAAAATGTCAGATTTTCTGACGGTTTTGTGATGACTTATATGATGAGTTATTTCGCACGATATAACAAGACATACTGTTTCTTATCAATAATAAATTTTTTTGATGACTTTAATTATTACCGATGTATTATTCCATTGGTTATAAGCAAATAATAACCGACAACCTTATGTCTTCGGTTATTTACAAAACCGTCATTTTGGCGGTGTGTTGGCTGACGAGGTTCTTACATAAGCAACGACAAATGTCGTTCGTATTAATATTAATAATCGACGAATTTAAGTCGTTTGTACGTTGTTGAAGATAATCTTTTATACCATCAAAATCACGATGCTTCAGGTCTTGTCCAATCCTCTCTCTTTCGGTCTCGATCTCTTTTCGTGCCCTAATTCTCCCATCCTCTCTCCCAACACTCAAGTGCTCCAACAACCGCTGCTCTGGCATCCACAGCTCCGGCGACGCCAACTCCGGCGACTCGACTCCGGTGACTCCACCGCTCAATTTTGTTTTATTTATGGATGCTCTTGTTGGACATTTACATCAGGATGTATTTTGACGTATGTTTTTTGTCGTTGATATTCTTCTTATGGATGAGAAAATATGAGTGTTCGGTTGTAAGTAGGATTTAAGTTAAATATGATTAAAATGCACTAGAATTTCAAATACTCAAAAGATGTTTTTTTTTTTTTTGCTTTTTTATTAAATTTATATCGATAGACTAAATAATCAATACTTTACCTAAAAAATAAAATTTGAACAAGATTCACAAATTAATTGATGTGTGTTAGAAAATTCAGGGCGGTAGAGTAATGAATTATCGTCTTAGCGTTGCGCGAGGATTCAACACACACTCAGATGAAAATAAATTAAGCTCTGATGACACCATAATTTTTTACGTGGAAAACCCGTAAAGGGAAAAAACAATGGGGTTTGGGCCAGTTATAAAAATTCACTATAAGTTGATGATTACATATGCCCCTTGTCCCACAAGCGAGAAAGAGTTGTTAGTTTTCCAAGTTACAACGTCGACTAACGACGTCTAGTTAGCGGTATTCAATGGAGGTCGGCGGTAATCGACGGTAGTCAACGACAATCGATGATGGTCGGCTGTGGTCGACGGAGGTCAGCGGTGATTGACGCCGATCAACGGTGGCCGACGTGGTAGACAGATGTTGGCGGTAGTGGTCGACAGTCAGTGGTGATTGACGGTGATCGACAATAGCGATGATGATCTTGGACTTAAGTTCATTCTCAAATCCTCAAATTCTCTCTTAAGCCTCTCCACTCTCATGTGAGGGGTGAGGCTTTATTTATAGTGTTTTGAGTGCAATTAATGCAGGAATATGAACCATTTTGATCCGATGGTCCGGAGAGCTTCCCTTGATCATATGATGTTTGATGGACATTTGAGTGCTGCAACGATGTCGGAATCGAGCAATCTTAAGCTTGTTGGATTCGTCTTGTCGAGACGCTCGATTCGACTATGAACTCGCTAGATTCCACATCCGTTTGTCCTTTTAAATGCCTTTAGAAAATCTTTCAATAGTGGTTTAATGGCTTGAATTGACTTGGATTGGACTAATTTTCATATCATTAGGTCTATCTCATCGAGTCGATCAGTTTGACTATAAGTTTGCTGAAATCGAAGCTCCAGATGACTCTTAATCGAAGTTTGAATATTTTTTGTTAAAAAAATTGCACCGAGATTCGTGTCGGATGATGAAAATTTGATTGTGTTGTATCAATAATATCAAATTTTGGGAAAATGAAAAGCATTATTCGCGTCATTGTCAGTCAATATTTGCTTCAAAATTTTTGATGCATCCTAAATAATTGATTGGTCTTACATCAAAACTATAAATAATTTGATTACAAATGGTTAATATTTAAGCCTGTCAATTATTTGCTAACAATTTGCTTACTTTCGGCCGAAATCGGAGAAGAAACATTTATCATAATCAGTTCAAGCGACAAGCCTTCATCCATCTAGTTTTCTTTCCGAGAAAGGTGAGCTCAACGAGCAATACGTGAGATTTAAACCGAGACATTAGGGTGAAAAAATATACTTTTAACCACTATATCACGTGTAAATACACATAATTGCAATAGGTTACTTTAGCTCCATTACTAGTTAGAGTCGTCGATCTCCATACTCATTAAAAAACAATGATTCTGACTCTATAAAAAAAAAATCTAGTGGAGTCCCAAAAGAAGCACCAATTTTTAGCTACAAAATAAAAAAAAAGGTTAAAAATTAAGGATATATATATATATATATATATATATATATATATATATATATATATATATATATATATATATATATATATATATAGTAATTGATTATCGTCTTAGCATTGTACGAGAATTCAACACACACAAATGAAAGATAAACAAAAAGTGAGGACTCTGATAATTTTTACGTAGAAAACCTGTGATGGGAAAAACCATGAGGTCTTACTCAAATTACGAAAATCCAGTATTGATTGATAATTACATAAATTCCTTGTCTCACATACGAGAAAGAATTACTAGATTTTTAGATTACTGCGTAGACTAACAGCGTCTGGTTAGTGATGATTGATGATGATTGGTGGTGATCGACGATGTATTGCGGAGATCAACGGAAGTCGACGGTGGTTGACGACGATGGGTGGTGGTCGATGGAGGTCGACTATGGTTGACAACGGACGGAGGTAGTCGATGACAGTCGACGGTGATTGACGGAAGTTAGGGGTGATCGGCGGTGGTTGACGATGGCCGACAGTTGTCAACAGAGGTTGGCAGTAGTCGCCGACGGTCTGTGGTGTTTGCGGCAATCGATGATGACAGAGATGATGTTGGACTTAAACTTCTTCTCAAAGTCTCATGTTCTCTCTCAAGCCTCCTCCCTCATATAAGGGATATGACTTTATTTATAGTCATTCTCAAAGCCTCATATGAGGGATATAATTAATGCAAAAATATAAACTATTTTGATGAGACAGTCCAAAAAGCTTCCCTCGATCAGATGAATTTTGATGGTCGTTTGGACGCCTTAACAATATCGAAATTGAGTAATCTTAGGCTCGTTGGATTCGTCTTTTTAGACGCTTAATTCAAATATAAACTCGTTGAAATTGACATTCGTTTGGTCTTTAAAATGTGTCAGAAAATCTTTTACGAATAGTTTAATCGCTTAATCTGGGCTTGATTTAACTTGGATTTGACTAAATTTGATATCATTAGGTTCGTCTCATCGAGTCAGTCAGTTTGACTATAAATTTGCATAAATAAGAGATCTGAATGACTTTTTATCCAGATTTGAATATTTATTGCTCAAAATATAGCATCGAGATTCGTGCCAGATGATAAATATTTGTTGGTAGCGTATGATAACATATTTAGAATGTTTTTAAATTTGCATATATTTCAAATCTCCATTTAGCCTCATTTCTCTAGGAAGACGAACGAAAAGTAAAATAGTCCAATCAAACGAAAAGAAGAGACGAACCGTGACCAATGAAATTGAATTTCTCCGCGAATAAAAGATTAGGAAGACGAATAAGAAAAAGAGGACTATGGCGAAAGAGGAAGATGAATCATGCCAAAGCTTGGAGATGATGGCGAGGAGGAAAAAGAACGAGAACGTGGGCAACACGAGAGAAGACGAAGGAGGGAGGGGGAGGATCGCAACGCTGCCTTGGCGTAACAAGTTGAACGAACGAGGAGGAGAAGACCAAAGAGGGAAGGGGAGGCTCAATGAGTGGTAACACATAAAAAGCCGATCGAGAAAGCTGCTCTGCGAGATTCATCTTGCGGCCTGCTTTTTACCCGAATCACATTCCCTCCAAAGGACTGAAATTCGAAAGGCCAGCCCACTATGCTCTCTTGCCGTGGTCCCAAACGGAGCCTAAAAGTCCGTGTTTAACCACAAATTTTAATATTTTGAGTGAGAATTTGGAAAACGGATTTGTAAATAACAAATTTAGGTTGGTCTTTATGTAATTGCCCCAAATTATGTTCCCGCCATCACGTCAATTCGCCAGTACTTTTCTCTCGCCGCTTAGAACGAGACAGGATCAGAATCGTCCATTATAACACGTGGCATTTGATTAGGATTTTATATTTCAGAAACACTTTCCATTTTCTCCTAAAGCTGTTTCCATTTGCTCCTAAAGCTGTTTCCATTTGCTTTGGATCTGAATCGGTTCCCACGCATTCGAAACCCTAATCTCTACCGCCTCTCTCACTTCACTCGGAATGAAGAGAAGAGGGGAAGCTTCGGAGGTGAGAATGGCTCTATTGTGCTATCTTGTTTTATCTTTCTTTCTTTCATTTACTGTTTTTTGTCTTTTAATGGAAAATGGTTGATTGCACACGCTTCCTTATGACATTCCTGAGTGGTTGGTGCTAGATGGTGAAATGCATATGTTTGACCGGTTCCGTTAAGGACTGTTCTGTTTTCTGTCGAAGGGTTGATGGGTTCGTCGGATGAGGTGGGGGGACCGGTCTTGTGGTCGATGCAATGAATTTGGATCACATGAAAATTGAGGATTCACAAATCTAAGATCACTAACTACACAATTTATTTCTTAGGTGCTAATTAATGAAAGAAGTAAAATGAAAAACAAATGTTGACTTAACATTTATCAACTCAAAGAAATCAATAAGAAATTCAAATGAGCAAAAAGCAACGAGCAATTGAATTTCTTTCTTACAATTGAAATCCGATTTATTGCAAATTTTATTCAAAATAGAGCATCTTGAGACATTAATTATAAAATGTTTTGGAAGAAATTGATCAAAATAAGATGCCACTTAAGTAGAAAAAAACACAAGGTCTCTATACTAAAAGAATGGTTGTCTTCACCTGTAAGTTGTCAATTTTACTTGCTTCTCACTCAAGGGAATGTCACATCCAACGTAAACTGATAGGATTGAAAATAGAAGGTAAAAATCTTTTCAATCAGAGTAATTTTTTTTGTTAAATGCTTCAGTACTATCGATAAATTATTTAATTATTGTGAATGTCTAATTTTTTACATTGAGAATTTTGGCATAAATCTCACCGATAATGATTATAAACAAATTTGTAATGCTTGGTCCATTCTAGAAACTCCCATAATGAGTGTTGGCGGAACTAATGGATTAAAACTATAGAAATGACTAAGTGTCTTGAAAAGAAATTTTTGGCTGCAGGAGCAGCAAATACACTGCCACTGAAGACCTCGTATCCATTGATAAACCTTGAGGCACTCAGATACAAAAGACAAAGCAGTGGTGCAAATAGGCATCTTAGAAAAAAGACGTAAATAAATTAATTTATATACAATAACTGAAATGCTTGTGAGCTGATGACTCCAGCTCTATGAGGATCAAAGCGTTTCGGAAGGCATGAACTATATTTGCAGTGAAGTACACATGGAAATGGAATAGGATTAGTTCTCAAGCAACTCTAAAAGAGAGAATTCTGATAGGAGTCGAATCAAATTTTTACACAAATATTAGGGCAAATAATATTATGTTGCAAGAACATCAAACATTCAACATGAATAAAAGATAAGCATCTGCAATACGAGAGGAAGGCTATCTATCCCAATTCTTATGATTCGGCAGGAAATCTATCCTAAACCCTAAGCCAAAGATACATCAATAATCTCATACATACTCTAGCCCTAAACCTATTAGAGTCCATTTCTACTAAATAATACTAAATAATAAAAGATACAATTGCCCTCATGCTAATAAAAGACTAAATTGTCCCTTAGGCTAGGTACCAACATAACAATACTCCTATCATAAAAAGACACATTGTCCTTAAGGTGGAAAAAACTTTTGTTGGATCAAGTCATGTTACCTCCGCTCATAAATTGCCTTGAATCTGGTTCTTGCTATCAGCTTTGACACACTCATCATGGTCTTCTTTAACTTCTTAAAAGTCTTGATTATGACTTTCCCTCTTTGAAAGTTATCCTTCAGCTCATTCGTCAATAGTCACCTAATTGAATTATAACCTTCACACATTTTCGATAGTATTCTGTAAGTCACCTAAACCTTTTCAACCCCTTCCAGATCTTAGAGATTCAATCGGAACTTGGGAAGAATTCAATGATCAATTGTTGGAGTGTTTGAGAGTTTCTCGAGAAGGAGAATTGCACGAGCATTTTTTTGCGTTGGTTTAAGAAGCATCTGTCCTGGTGTATATGGAAAAAATTGATATGCTATATGATTTTTTGAGAGGGATGCTAGATGAAGTGTTGGAAGAAAACTTAATGAAAATGGTTAAATCTAGAGATTTGAGCATCTTTTCGTATCTTGAGACCTGGAGGATTGGGGTAAACTATGAAATTAGTGCAACCGATTGAAAATAAAAATGTAATGGAACAAGCTAACAGGAGCAACACAAATCGAGTGACACACCACAATGTTACAACCACAATGATATCAACAAGTCAAACAATGGGATTTCATTATGGCTTTGTGGACAAGAATAACGGTTCACGACCAGAGGCAATTACAAATGCCATACAAAAAAAGAGATTCAGGAGAAGCGAGCTAAGGGGTTATATTTCCTATGTATCTAGAAACTCGTCGCAGGACACCATTGCAAAGATCATACCTTACATGTTCTCAAAGTGTGTGATGGGGAGACAAATGAGGAAACACTGAAGGTGGTGGTAGATGAAGACGAACACTCTCACTTAAAGGTAACAAAAGTTTCATTAAACTTGATGGTGGGATTAACACCGAATCAGACTATGAAAAAATTTGATAGAAATCGACACAAGTAATCTAACAAAAATTGGTGAAACATATATTTAATTTTGCGAACACCAAACAACACAATCTAAATATATAAAGATAAACATCTACAATTCATGAAGTAGGCTATCTCTTCAAATTCCGACAATTCAAGGGGTAGGAAATCTCTCGCAAACCATAAACCTAAGTCTCATAACAAAAACTCATGCATAACCCTAACCGTAAACGTATTATGCCTATTTATACTAAACCATAATAAATGACAAAAGACTAAATTGTCTGTAGGCTAATAAAAAAACGAATTTTCCCTTAGGTGTTGATCTAACATCACTCCCTTCAAAAAAACACTTTGTTCTCAAGGCGAAAAAAATGCTGGTGTTACTCTTCCTCCACAGCTTCTTCTGTTTCTTCATCCTTTGACACCTTTTCATAAATTATGAGAACCTGCAATATTCAATTTTTGCAACAGTATCCTATGATGAACTTCGTATCAACCAGGAAACATACTCTTTGGGCTTGCTTTATCTAGATTTTTATTTCCATAAGACGTTTGAGTGTCGCTCTCATTTGTGCCCCCATGATTCTTGTACTGTGAAGTGTCCATTTGGACTTCCACTATTTGCGTTTTTGGTGCCGTCATGGTTGTCGTAGTTCAATATGATGCTCCACTTTTGCTGCTCTTATTAGCTGGTTCCATTGCATTATAATCTTCAATCAACTGCATTAATTCCATAGTTTCTTCTTAATCCCGCGATCTCAACGGACGAAGTGTCAGACGTATGTCGAGTTTTAGACCCTTCGTTAAGTTTTCTTCCAATACTGTTTCATAAAGCCCCCTCAACTATCTTGACAATAAGTCAAATCATTCCTTATACTCATATTAGTCCCTTCTTGAATGACTCAAAAATGTTCTAATAAGCAATCCTTTTGAATTCTTCCTAGGTTCTGATTGGCTGATGTTGTTTTATGCACTGGTATCACGATAGATACTTCCTTTCCAAACGTTGGGTTGCCACCATCAACTTTTTTCCTCCGTTGGCTCTTTAACAATAAAGTATCTGTCTACACGATAAATCCAACCATAGATATCCTCTTCTTCAAATATCGACAACTTCAACATTCTTATGCGCGAGTCTCCTCCCTAATTTCCTTACCGAAGTTCATTCCTATCATGACCCATATTGATTTCCCTTCTTTCATAAGTCTGGCGCCCCATAATCATCTCGTATTGTCCCATATGCTCCATAATAACCTTCTAACTGGAAGGTTGCGGCGACTGATGGAATTTGTACTATTAGATGTAACCCTTTGCTGAGGTCCCCCCATCATGGTTTCCTGTTATGTGTTAAAATTATTTAAATTTATCCTCTTCTACTTTGAATCGTCTGCTATCCAATTTTGTCTGCTGCCTCTCGTTCCAGTCGTCCGGATGTTGTGCCATTTCTTTCAAATGTTGAAGCTCTAGTCTGCTTCCCATTCTTTCACCAAATCTCGCAGCTCCAAATCCATCCGAGACAACGATGGTGCCTTGATGTCTCACGAATTCTTCTGATTGTTGCTGCTCACATCTTTTCTAGATGCTGTCGCTCGACTCGCTAGAATCGGTGAAGGGTTTGTGTGGGACTCCTTAATCTTCTTTATCATATCTTCTAGGATTGTCAATCTCCCCTCCTACCTCCCTCTCATAGCTGAGAAATACTCTCTATTCCATATCTTATTTAACTAATTCCTTTCACTAGTTTTTCCTCCAAAGCATCCAACTTTTTTTGCTGTCATGTCCTTGATGTTTTTGGAACTCATTAACACTGAAATCACGAGATTCGTAATTTCTGAACGTGGGTTTGATGCTCACAAAACTTTGGTTGCTGTGATTCCGAAATTCTTATACACGGATCGATGGAACTAGTGGAAGACGCACAAAACCCTGGAAGCTACAATCCAAATTCCTGTACGTTGTAGATCTCGATCACGGTTTTTCGTCACAAGCGACGTGAAACTCCTTTACATTGAGATCTTGATCGCTATTTTCGATCAACAATCGTGCAGAGCTGCTGTATGCCACGATCCTTCGACTTTTCTGCGGTTTTTACATCGTGATCTTGTTTATTTGTGGCCATGGACTCCGCGATTTCGTTGTTACTTCCTAGTTAGCTCTAATCGCGACTATATAGAGATATTATTTCACGCTGAGACTCCTCTGTGCTTCCTCAAATCATGACAGTTTAACTCAATTCAATCACGAACACTGGCTCCTGTAAGGCGTGATCTCTTGCTCTTATCATGACCGTATTGATGAGACCTCGATTGAATGTCACAATCCATTTGTTGCTTCCCAACTAGCTCGAATTGCGACAGTATCTCGAGGCTTCAATCACCTGTCCCTCTATGCTGTGATTTTGGCGTTCCTTCTGCTTGATCGCATGGTTTCCAACTATGGCTTATAGCAACTGGATCACATGATTCTATCAACCGTTTCTTAGATTGCTCACATTGAAGACTTCTGCATGCGATCTGTCTTGCCTTTCTGAAAGTAGGGTCTATTTGCTGCGATCTTGTGGTTTCCGATCCTGATTTAGAACTCTGTAAGAACCGATCACGTTGATCGTCGTTTGTTTCTCATAGATCGATTGCTCTCATATTTATTTAATGCCAACCAACACAGATTTTTACACATAAATTAGGGCAATAATTATTTTATTTCATGAACACCAAACAACATAATCCAAATACATAAAGATAAACACCTAAAAATTTGAGATGTAGGCATTCTCTTTCAATTCGTATAATTAAAGAGGTAGGAATTCTATCCCAAACCCTAAACCTAAGACTCACAACAATAATCTCTTGCATAAACCTAACCCTAAACCTATTAGCTTATTTATACTAAATCATAATAAATGACAAAAGACAAAATTGCCTGTATGTAATAAAAGACTTATTTGCCCTTACGTGCTGTTCTAACAAATTCATCCACTCAACAACAGCCAATTAATCCATTTGCAATAAATTAATAATTCCAAAAAAAAGTACACACAATTGCCACTTCTTCAATGTCACATGTGAACGACTAAATGTGAAAACTTTGAAAAGATTCCGTTAACATCACATGTAACATGAAAAAAATCTGCGCAAAACCATGCATGATCATCATTTAAACTGAGTTTTGCTGGCAAATGCAATGAGAATTAGAATTGTTTATCCTTAATAATGGTTTAGTCTCCTTATATATAGGGCGTCAAGCATATGAACTTTTCATTATTAACTGGATTATTGGTGTATGATAATTTGAATAGTTTATTCTCATTCTTCTTTTTAGTATTAAAGAACGCGGCTACATTTTTTCCTCGTTTGAAACACTTGATATGTAATTTCCTATCCACCTGGGAGTCGATACTCAATAAATTACTATGTGCAGCAAAATGCTGCCCGGAATCCGTGGCGTAGATTTCCTTAATTATAGGAAGGGAAGGTGGCAATAGTTCCTTTGAAGGATCTGTACAAATGTTCTTACATGTTGATGAAATTATGATATTCTTTTTCTATACTTAGTTCTGTAAGGGGAGGCTCTGAAATTTTTGATTATATAATGCTATCTTAAGTTTGTTTCAAATTGTGTGCATGCTAGAGCTGATGAAGATGGAATTGCCGTTGTCATGCTAGAGCCGATCATCAGATTTGACCATCTGATGATCATGTTAGGAGATTAGATGTTTTAGATTCGACTTATGGTTAGAAAGGTAGAAGTAGACCCACCAGACCTGTGCTCGTGCATTAAAAAATTGTCCTTAATTTATTAGAATTAAGAGAAAACATGACACTCATCAAGTTACAATGGAGAAAAAGGATTCATGTAGCCTACCCAACTTGGTGGGATAAAGGCTTGTTGTTGTTTCTCTTTGTTCTTGGTTGTTAGAATTAATAACAGACGACTTCTTAATTTTCAATGCAAATTAAAGCAATTGGAGTAATTATGTCCGCATATTTTGCAAGATGTGTAATATGAGGGAATGCCATAAAAAACATGTTGTTAATAACCGCAAGAGGAATTAAATCGATCTTTCTGTTCATAAGGATGTTAATTTACTTTTTCAGTTAAAGCTTTGCTATAGATGGTTTAGAGAGATGAGCTGTAGTTGAATCAATTTGTAAGGGTTTGCCAAAGATTGATCTCATTACAATATAATGTAAACTGATTAAAATAGTGTTTCTGAAACCAAGAGAAAGAAATCCAAATTGAGATTATAGAAGAGTTCATGGATGAGCTAAAGCGAGGGACTACTTTAGCACACGTAGGGAAAATCCACTTATATATTAAGATCGTCCTGAGAAGAGCTAGAATAATTTGTTTCTATTGATAATCTTATAATATTATGTTGTTGATCAATATTTACAATAGAATATTGTCCATAAAAATGCAAGTTTGATACAAATTTATGCATAAACTTTACATTGGGATGCCTATCAACAACTTACCCGCTATAGGGAATATAGTGGCTAGCTCAGACGTCTTGATTTAATAAAAATCAGAGTTACCCTGAAACATAGAGACCTATAATGTTGACGAGTATCTGATCTTGATGAAAACCAAAGGAAAACGGGTAGATGAAGTGCTCTGAGTTTTATGAGTCATCATCTCCCAACAACTAAGCAAATGAAGAGGAGTGCTGACCTCAAGAGAAACTATAGCCTTGGTTGGCGGGACAACAACCGAAGGAATCATAGGGGGACACTTAGGCATTGGGACTCATGGTGGAGAAGTAAGATTCCAGGATACCAAGGATTGAGACATATCTCAGGCAAACAAGGAAACATGATGATGAGCATATATTGTTGAACAAAATATGGAAGGCAGCATTGGAACCGCTGGCACTTGCAGCTTGCTGAAGAGGTGCTTACTCAAACACCAACTCATTGGTCAAACCTAAACATAGGAAGCAGTTGTGTGACTTGGGTCACATGCATGCGAGCGATTGTGGTGAAATGGGTGAGTGCAAGAGCACCATAGGATACGAGCAATGGGAAAGAAGGAACTTGTACGTGTGTAAGAGCTTACAAGTTTGACCGAGTGTGGTTTAGCCCAAAAAATGAGATGGGCATAATGGTGACATTGTAGACAAACGGGACTTATCTTCAACGTGAAAAATATATTCCAAAGGAAACTCATGTTTATTGAATATTTATTTTTAATTGCATTATTGAAATTATGAACACCATCGTCTTATTTTGTATTTTGAATTTCTTTTTCTTAAGGATTTTACAGTTTTTTCTTGATGGTTTGCCGTCTGATATCTCATTTGTTTTTTGATTATCTTATTTTCTGCCTTTTTCACAATCCCACTTTTTGTATTGCAGCATGTTTCTATTGGAAATCCTTCATTAATGGCTGTATCTTTTGGATGACTATTAACTGAAGGATTAGCCCAGGATAACTATTTTGAGTTAGGAAAGATTGAGGTGGTAGTTTTCCTTCCTGGGATTGTTGCTATTTTTAGTCTTGAAGACTTTCTTTGGGCTACCAGTTGGGCGGCAAACCAATTTATAGTTGAGCCGCACTTTATCCCGTCATCCATGACTCTTTTGTTTATCTTAAGCATGATTAAGGGTAGGTGTGGATTCAGGAATCGTGGAGTTGTTTATGGTCAGATATTATTTTATACCCATTTATTTTTATAAACAGCCCATTTAGTTTTGTAAATAGGTATCTGATTTGTCTTGAATGAGCTTCCTGATGTACTTATTTCTCTTACAATCTTTTGTTCTTTTATTCTGATATAGTCTACTAAATGAACGGCTTTCAGTGGCGAAATTTTGGGTATGAAGCCTACTAAAGATCAAATATAAACGCTTTTTTAATGATGTTCTAATGAGTGATTAATGGGTAGTTAATGTAATTTTATTTCCAAAGGTTGCTATCATATTTGCTTCCTGATATCAGTGTTTCATTTAATTTGCATTCTACTTTCATTTATTTTAGTTATCTTTTCTAGGTTTGCAATTACCAAAAAATGAGAGCACCTGCTATTAAGTGCTTGCTATTTACAATCTTGCATTTTTATGAGCAATGCTATTATGCTACACCTCTAAAGAAATATGCTTAAAATGGGTATTGATATGCAGGTGATGTGACGTATTAATTTTATGAATAAGCTGGGGCTTATATTAAACGGGGAAGTTGATACAGGCTTCAGGGAAGCCCCATTTTAAGTTTGGATTTCTTTGGGGAGGGAAGCATTCTTCTGTATTCATGTTCTGCAATCGCTGTGATTGAGTGCTTGTGAAGCTCTTTTTACTTCTTTGACGTAATACTTGTGAATTTTATTAAATTTACATCATTCTTATGTAATTTAAAACTTGTGGCAATAAATGTATCTCATTGCATAATTTCTTATATTCGTTTTGCTTTACTATTTACAAATGAGATTATCTCTACACCTCAGTGAAATCTTACATAGTCTGTTGGTGCAAATTAAACTTTTCAGGACAAAGTATGCTATACATGTGGTCATACTGGATTTGCCGATTTCATTGCAACCTGTTCTCTTTGTAAAGTGTCCCATGCACACACGTATGCTCAATTATTTTTCTATGAATCTATTTTATCATGATGGTGAAGTAATGGCTTACGAAACAGGTTAGAGATGTCAAGATTGGTATTGCCATGTGGACATTTTTCAGTGTAGATATTTTGATGTGTCTTCAGATAATCAATAAAGGGGGTTTCCTTGGGGATTATTTAGTTGATTGTAAAGGTAAGATATGTTCTGGAAAATGATGATTTCAATTTCATTCATTTTCAGTGTGAAAATGAAATCACACTTCTAAGGGAGTTTGGGGAAGGTTTTTAGAGTTTGAAATTAATGTTTATGTCTAAATTCTTCTAACCAAGTGGTGGTTTCATCAAACGTCATTGTTTTTAATTACACGACTTTATTAAGGAATATTTTTACGAACTTCATAGTTTACTGTTTTTTTTTTTTGGTCCAATTTCTCCAGAAAGCCAAGCTAAACATAATAGACTGAATTTGTTTGCTTACCTTATCTCATCTTGGCCTATGCAATTCAAATACTTCCCAAAGCTGTTCAACTTTAGTGGTGTAGTTATTTTTCTATGTTTAATCTGTCCTTCAACGGATACAATAATAAATTTTGTGATGTTTTTTTTTTGTGTTTGGGTATCATTCCACTAAGGAATTGTTACTTGAAGTTGTAGCAATCGCCTCTTTCAGCTGCACTTCCTTTCATTCTATATTTATATGCTTATTTGGTAGTCTAAGTTTGTCATTAAAACAAATGCTTCTTTTATGGATAATAGGAATGTTTGTAGACAAATCATATTGGCTCCATATTTCCTTTTCTTTGTCTGTGGTGACATCTCCGTAAATTTCACATCAAATATGATTTTTATTTTTAGGCGTGCATTTTCTGTAGCTTTGTTTCATTTACGTAAGAATTTGTCTTTGGAGCTTGGTCTTTCCATCCTCTCCTCCGAGTTTGTGTTTTCGAGCATTGTATTAGTCTGTATTTATTTATTTTTAATCTCATATGAATTAAACATATCACATCGAATTATATTCTGTTATTATAAATAACAATGATCTTTTTTTTTCTTTTTTTGGTGAACTCATGCATGGTTTCCTTGCTATTGTTTTTTGCGACTAACTTTTTTTTGCTCATATTAATTGTATATTCTGCTTTTGATGAAGATATGCCACGCTAGATACAGGTAAGCTAAAGTGATGATTTGTCACAAATTTGAACAAAAAATAAGCCAAATTTTATATTTTTTTTTAGCAAATAACACAACTTTTTTGTGGGTCCACTACATGTTTTTCTTTAAGTAAAATAACGCTTTTGATGAAGACGCACAACGCTAGTTTTCAGTTAGGGAAACCTGTAAAGATGTTTCACAATTATGGGTAAGCTGTTGATCAAACTTTATATTTAGTAATACGAAATATCACTGAAAATTTTTAATGAACCCATGCGTGTAATTTTGGATAGGATATAAATCCAACTTTATATTTCTTGATGATAATTAATACCGGACATTTTTTTGTGAATATTTATGCATTTTTTCTGTAAATTGTTTACAGCGAGATGTGCACAGATTGTTAACTTTAAAGCAATAATAAATGTTGATAAAATGGAGTGCATGACTGGATAACTACTCAAGAAGTCAAGATGATCATACAGGATTGATGAATTGAAATTGTGACAGTTCTGCTACTTTGGGGAAGAGGAAATGAACAGACAGAAGAGGAAACAAAGAAGTCACGAAGAGGAAGCGAGGAGTTGAATAGCAAAAGAAACGAGAGATGAAGCAGAAGGATCATAAAGCCAAGGAGGTCTGTTTGCCTATAAATTGACGCGAGACAGAGGGAGATCGAGAGGTAAAAAAAATCCTAGCAACTTACCTAAGAGTGGAGCAACGTGCGAAGGAGAGGGTGACAACGCGATAGAAGCCCTAGCTAGCGACGAGGAGGCCTGTGGAAGTATTGATGTCAGGATTGAGCAGTGGAAAGGATGACATCGACTCTTTAAATTGGACGGAGTTGAGCGTAGAGGAAGGAGTTGTGCGTTTGCGGGTAAGGGCTTTGATCAACCAACGAAGAAGAAGAGGAGAGGAAGCAACGTCGTAGAGGAGGAATAAGAGTCGAGCTCGTGCGTTGTCAAGCAGGCAATGAAGCTTGCGAGGGAGAGAACTGAACCATAGCTCTCGCGCTCTAGGAAGTGATCGGGTATGGGCGGAACATCACGTGTTTAGGGTTTCACTATTTGAGGTAAGGTTTATTTATTTGATTGATAAAACTAATAAATCACACACACACATTGAATAGAAAATTAAACAGGTTTATGTAAAGTAAAATATGTAAATTTTATACATGAATAACGTAAAATTAATAACTAAATAAAGTAATTATTTAATTAAAGTTTGATAATATAAATATCTTGCTTAGGTTTCAAATTTTGGAAGGATCGATGTCAAGAGCAAGCGAACTGTCTATCAACACGGTGAATACTCCTATTCTTAATGTATAGTATCATTTTGATATCTCGTCTAAACCAGTTTTATGGGTTGTTAATTATGTTTGATTAATGCAATTGATTGTTCTATTATTAAATTTTGTTGATCATTTCAATGCAAATGCTTATAATCTCATAATATGAAATAGTTAATTCATTGTAGTTTAGTGATATGAAACTATTAATGATAGACATAAATTGTTTGTATGTTCATGGTTGACAACGATAAAACCACTCTTTGATGGTATTGGTGGGGGAACACTATTGTACCCGTGAACATAAATGAAAAAGAATATTGATATTGAAATACCTTAATTGATATAAATTTTTAGACGGTGCTTCTGTGATGGTTGTATAGACATAAAATGATATTGACATGCTATTTCTATAGTTAGACTCTTTGAATAATATTAAATAATTATATTGATTTATTAAAAAGTTTAACTGACATGTATATTACTTCATTCTTCCTTGTATTATTGTAGTTTAAGAGTATAAGTATTTAGTGGCTTGTTTAATTCATTATTATTATTATAAAATATTTTTTCATGTTAATTTAATTAATCAAGAAGAGCGACAGAAGAGAAAGCGTTTATAGAAGACGTGGATAACGTATAAAGAGGTAATTTTAATTTAAATTTTAGTGGCTTTTTTATTTGTTAAACTGTAGATAAATACAGAAAATTTAGTTCTCACTGTCTAACTGTCTTTTACTGCTTGATTAATTTCAAGCCCTGTGCCGGGTCGTGATAAAAGTGGTATCATAGAGAAGGTTTAAGATTAATTATGAATTCTAGATGAAAGTGCCTATAGAATTATTTGATACCAGAGGTAATCCAAATCATAATAGAAAGATATAAATATAATTGCTGAAATTTGAAAGTTTACAATACCAACACTTCAAACACAAATAAACAATAACAATAGTAAAACGACACCTTAGGGCGACGACGATGGTGTGGGGTGGTGGCTGGACAATGAAGAAAGGGAAGTTGGAATGGTTGGGCAACAGTGGGTTGAGAGAAGAGCGGCTTGAAGTGGTGTGAGGTTCGTTCTACGGATTAGGAGGCTAAGGGAAGGTCTCAGATTATAGTTGTGGGAGGAGGGCTTTGGGGTGGTAGCTGGTTGGTGTAGGGAGGGAGGAGGGTACATGAAGCGACCGACTGGAAGAAGGAAGGCGGTAGGCTGGTGGGGCGTTTGCAAGTTAGGAAGGAAATGGGTAGCGTAGGATGGTTGCGTGGAGCAGTTCACGGTAAAGCGGGAGAGGGCTGCAACGGCAAGAATGACAGCGAAAGGATTGCAGCAGGGGGAACGAAAGGGAGAAGGGTGGAGGTGGACATCAAAGAAGATGATCACCACCGGGGAGAGGGATACAACCGGAACACCACCGTTACCATTGTATACAACCCTCATGGTGAAAATAGGTCGCTAACGGTTGTTCTCACAACTCTTAATTCAGAAAACACAACATAAATTGAAAACCTAGATAACAAACACACATATAAGTAGGAGAAAAGTAGGCTGGAAACGAATATATAGAAGGGTGAAATTTCTCGCTAATGAAAATAGGGAGGGGTCGATTCGGCCCTCCTCCTTGACTAGACCGGTTTGGGCCAAACCAGTTCAACTTTTTGGAGGAATACCCTCGTTTCATAATTATAAGAAAGGATTAATAATTATAAAAATTAAAGTTAATTTAGGCATAGTGATACACCAAAATTCATAAAAGAAAATAATCCGATAGTTAACGAAGAAATACAACCTACTATTAACGTGAACACAAATGTTCTCATAGATAACTCATTATGTTGTTTCAGGTGCAGTTAATGTAGGAATATGAATCACTTTGATCGGACGATCCACTTAAATTTCTATGAACAGATGATGCTTGAAGGATACTTGAGTACTTTAATAATGTCAGAATGGGGTGATAATGAGCTCTTTGATTTTGTCTCATTAAAATGCTCGATTCGACTATAAGCTTATTAGATCCATAATTCGACATTGATTTCAAGATATGGCACGGATCTTGATACACGTTTTTGAAAAAGAAACGTATAAGCTTTGATAAAAAGTTAACAAGAATTTTGATTTCAACAAACTTGTAATCCATCGTCAGTTATAACGAGTGGTGATTGACGAAGCAACATAAAAAGCGGTGCTTCATTTCAAACGTTGGGATGCCACCCCAATGACGCTGCAACAATATATCTCAAAGATGGTGTAATGAAACAGCCCACGTATGCACAAGCAACTCTCGACTCCAACTCCCGAGACCTACAGACGTCACCACAGCTTACCACTACGACCTATATGATCAACTACGATCTATGTGGTGCAGAGCTCGTACAACTCCCAACTTTGGTCCCCGCGATCTACGAACATCATTATTGCTCTCCACTATGATCTATGTGACCAATTAGGATCTACGTTGTCCGTACAACTCAAATAGCTCTCGACTACGACCTCTGAGGCATACAAACGACTTATGTGATCCCCAGCTACTACAGCTTCTTACTCATGACCTCGCGGTTTACGGATGTCACTACTACTTACCACTACGACCTACGCGATTAACCATGATTTTAGTAGTTCTCAGCTCGTGCTGCCCTCGACTTGGGCCCCTGCAACCTACGAATGTCATTACCACTCGCGACTACCACCTTTGTGACCAAATACAACATATGTGCTCCACAGCTTGTGCAGCTCCCGACTTCAACCTCTATGACCTACAGACGTCATGACTACTCGCCACAACAGTCTACATGACCAACTACGTTCTACGTGGTCCAGAGCTTGTGCAACTCCTGCGCCCGGTTCCTTCGGTCTACGGACGTTAGTATTACTCACTACTACGGTCTGCTTGACTAACTATGACTTACGTGGTCCACAACTCTCGCAATTGCCTACTATGTTTTCTTCGACCAATCAACGTTTTTTGAGCAACCATCCACAATACTCATGACAGACTACTACCTCTACAACAATCGACTATGACCTTTGCAACATACTACTGCAAAAAACTATAACCAGATTATGATTATGTAACTTTGTGATTTCATTTTCAAGAATGAAACCGCACACTCATTATTCATAGCGGATCATTTGAACTATGCTGGACCCCCTAATTTTTTTCCCTTCTAAGATTTTTTCACGTAAAAAGTTAAGGTATCTCCTATTTCTCAATTACCTGAGTGTGTGCTGAATCTTTGTACCACATGTCGGTCAACTTTTTTATTTGAAAATTTAATTTAAATATAAAATATATAGTTTAGATTTTTAAAGTAGTGTTTTAATTTTTAAGGAAATGAGACCAAATGGATCTCATTAGTCCAATAATTTGCATAATTGTGCCCGATATCCTGAATACCACACATTACAAGAGATAAGTGTAGACCCTGACGATAAACCCATTCCTGCAAACTAAGAGATTTGTGATATCCATTTTGTCTGCAAACTTTTTTTATATGACCGACAAATTTTTCTATTTAATACAAAGATTAAATAAGATTTATTTTAGTTGGGTTCCAAGTTCTTTATAGAGACATACCCCTATAGTTAATTACATCCCAAATGACGGGAATCATTTAAGAAAATTCTCGATAATGATCAATGGTTCTAGTGTTCAAGAATTTGAGATTTAAGTTTTCACGGTAGGACGTGGAAAAAATAAGTTAGAGTGGCTCAAGTAGGAACAATTCTTTCAAGAGTCCAATGAAAGAAAATGGTAGGGGACGTCACAGATCCTGAGGGTAATGCTCAGTGACTTTCTAAACTATCATACTGTGCGGATATGTTTTAGAGAAAATGTTATTTAAATGTTTTAATCTTGTAAATTTTATTCGTTCGGGACTTATACTTGCGTAATAACTGGTTATGCAAATAACCCGCAGAGATAAGAGATTTAACGTCGTACTGCTCAGTATGACTGTGCAAGGAGCCTAAAAGAGGGTGAGGATTTACATCGCGCTAGGCGAGCTACCTCAAAGTTCTATGAGCTGTTATTTAGATTAATGTGAGAGTTTAACTGATGTAGACTTGTTTTGCTATTATAGAATGACGACAACCTCCTCTTGTAGTCTGCTCCAAGCTCCTTGCTGCGATGCCCACGAAGTTGTTTCAAATTCATTGTCAAAGCGGGTTTAAGTTTTCTAATGTGTCAAGTCATGATGTCAAATCAAATGTTTCCTAAGGTTATGATCATTTAAATGTTATGAGGGATGTAAAGTTTATTAGAGTGATATTGGTTAGTATCCCACGGTTTTCTCGTTCCGGTATGACTATTTTCTTTTGAATTTACTTTGCTTAAAGGAATTATGAAATCCATTTAAACCGGGGATATCTCGTTAACAACCGCGAGTTACCTCTTCCAAGAGACTCCCATAAATTCGAAAGAACGTGTTGTGTTTTATTTTATTTTTTTTGGTTTTGAAAATATTGTTTAATTTTGTAAAAATCGTTTTGTTTTGAAAGTGAAATTGTATTTAGTACCTGCATAATGTGTTAGAGAAAGAATAAATTGCAATGAAGAAACAACAATAAATAAAATATACTTGCGTACGTAGCGTATCTGCTGCTGCTATCTCTGTTGCATGTTTAACTCATAAATCACAATATAATTTACAGGGAATTTAAATAAATATCAGAGTAAAGAAAAAAACAGTAAACAATAGAACAAGTCGTAACAACAACTAGGAACTCCAAACAGGTGATCCTAAGGTTTCCTACAATTCCTGACTGCCACTAGCGAGTTAGTACGGTTATCCTACGACTTCGGACAGCAGGTAGAAACCTCAAATAGCACCTGCATGACTTCATATGAACCCAAACAACAATGGACAACACATATGCGGGTTTCTACGAACTCAAACAACGGTGGACAGCACCTAGATGTATTTCTACGAACCAAAACAGTGGTGGACAACACCTAGACGTACCCAAATATCGGTGGGCAACACTAGGGGTGTAAACGAACCGAACACGAATGAACAAAGTTTGTGTTTGTGTTCGGTTCGTTTGAAATTTAGTTTGTTTGAAATAAACTCGTATTCGAAACTGTTCGCAAAGTCACTGTTCATGTTCGTTTCTTAACGAATGAGCCGAACACGAGTTGTTCTCGAACGACGAGCCAGTTTGACATCTCTAATATTAATATTTATAAATAATATATTATATTAATTATATAACTTATATTATATAAATATATAATATCTATATTAGTATATTACTAATATAGTATATTAATATATTATTACTATTAATTTATTATATTTTATAATTTATAAAATTTAATTTTTAAAAATATCATAAATTTTTAATATATATTATTTTAAATTATTTTATATTTCGAAAAATAACGATTCGAACACGGACGAACGCATCACTGTTCATGCTTGGTTCGTTTAACTAACCGAATGAAAAAAATTTGTTAACGTTTGTTTCGTTTACTTATCGAACGAATCAAACACGAACTCATTGACGAAGCGAACACAAACTGTTCGCGAACAACGAGCTTTTTTGACAGTCTTAGGCAACACCTAAATGACTTCCTAGGAACCCAAATAGCGATGGCCATCGCCTATGTGGCTTCTTGTGAACTCAAACAGTGATGGACAATACCTAACCGAAATGCTAGTGGACAGCGTCCACGTGGCTTCTTACGAACCCAAACAGTGGTGGACAACACCTAAATGTCTTCCTACGAACCCAAATAGTGGTAGACAACACCTACATGGCTTCTTAAAAACCCAAATAGCTGTGGACATCACCTAGATGGCTTCCTACGAATCCAAACAGTGGTGGACAACTCCTAGGTGGCTTCCTACGGACCCAAACAGTGGTGGATAACCCCTAGATGGTTTCCTACGAACCCAAACAGTGGCGGGCAACACCTAAATGACTTCATACGAACCCAAATGCTGGTGGACAGAGCCTACGTGGCTTCCTACGAACCCAAATGCTAGTGGACAACGCCTATATACTCTCCAGAAGTAAAAGGCTCTGCTCGTTGCTTCTCCCTTAAACATGGTTTATAGTGTTCAAAAATAGTGAAAATGTTGAGCAAGTGTAGCCTTCGAATCGCTTCAGAAACAATAATTTATAGTGTCCAAAAACAGTGAAAATGTTGAGCAAGTGCAACTATGATCAAATTTTCCATCCTGACTAATAAACCTGTTGCAAGTTATGGTGTAATGCAGTAAAAGGCTCCATTCTAAGCAGGTAGGAAAGCATAATTGCCATGCAATAATAGTGTGCACCATAGTAAAACTAGAAATATCTGGATCAACAAAGTTAACGAAATCTATTCTCAAAACTTCAAAACGTTTGGAGTCGAGAGCACCAACTGGTTTTGAGTGACCCTTCTCTTCTCCAACTCTCTGAAATTTTCAGCCTTTTATGTAACGTGCAAGGACTTCTCCATCTGGAATGCCGAGAGAGGAGTGAGTCTGAATGTGGGACGAGGATGACTCTGCTCGTTGCTTCTGGTCGTGAAGGAACATAGAATCAAATCGGAGCTCCTTCAGATCGCTGAGGCGGAGTGCGAGGGCTCCTAGTGCAGAAGGGAGACGAGGGAGTAGAGCGGGGAGCAAGCGAACTTTCTGTTCGCAGAGGAGCGCGAGATCGAGAGTAGGCGAGTGGGATCTTTGGTCAAGTGATAGAGGCGCATCAGAGAAGAGCGGGTGAGGCGAGTAGGGATCTTCGGCTACGGCTGCGATCGAGTTGCAGAGGAGCGGGCGAGCGGAGAAAAAAAACGAAGCGGGAGAGAGAGCTGGCAAGCAGGCTCGGTGCAGAGGCGAGCGGGAGAACCAAACCGTGCCGAGAGGGAGGAAGAAGGCGAACGTCCCCTTGTAGAATAGGAGCGGGCCAAATTAATCAAACGAGCGGGCTCGAGAGCAGTTATGTGAAGCTTTGGCGGGGAGATAAATTTTCTCCATAAGCAGGGGAGATTCAATTGGAAAAAAAATTAACACATCATTATATTCAATTAAGACAAATTTAAATAATTTGTTGAATTTTGAAATTTGAATTTCAAATTCAGGTGAGCTGGTGCCTAGCTCGTGTTATGCTCGAGTCCAGTTTGAATTGAACGCAAGTCAAACCTGGGTTGAGCTCAGGCACGCACACTGCTTAATAAAAAAATGTGCATTGAAATTCGTGCTAATCCCTGGCACACGAAACCATAACGATATGGGTGTAATTCCTAGCTAAAATCGACGTCCCGGACATATCCGTGTTGCCTGTTTCGTCATTCGGGATCGTCTGGACGAATTCGTCGACAAGCGAGTCAATTTAAGTCAAAATCGTGCGTGGTGCGATGCATGCGGAAAATGCGGCGTTTGCGAGTGCTTGAGTCACAAATGGTTTACCTAAGGGCTGCTCCTATTAATATAGGAACTCAACTTGAGTTTTATGTGTCGGTTCTAATCAACTCAGCGAAATGCCCATGTGAGATTGGAAGGAGTGATGAAGTGGCTCGAATTTTTAAAATAGTGTGGGTCCGGTACTAGTCCTCTAAGAGGGTCAAACAAAGAAAACCTAAGGCTAGACTCTAGGGTCTAAAGAGAGAAGTAAAAACCTCACCCAAAAAAGAGTTCAACACCACACTAATATGATAATCTGCTATTCTATCGTCTCGAATTTTTTAGGACGCATCTCTAAATATAGTTGAATCACCTTGTATCGAGTCTTTACCTTTATGGTAATTATTTTTCATCTCAACGGATGCCTTTGGCTTTATGGATAACTAATGTTGACTTGCTTGAGGTTTGTTTATAAATTTTGAGAATGAATTTTTTTTGTAAGTATGGTAGATTGTAGCAGTTTTGCTAGTTTGGTGAAGAGGAAAGGAATAATCAGAAGAGGTAATAGAGAAGCTAAGAAGAGGAAACATGGAGTCGGGTAGTTGTAGAAATGAGAGATGAAGCAGAAGGATCGGGAATCTAAGGATGTCGGCTCATCTGTAAATTGACGCGAGATAGAAGGAGTTCGAGATAGAAGGGGTTCGGGAGGTAGAAGAAATCCTAGTGACTTACCAGAGAGTCGAGCAACGTGCGAAGGAGAGGAGAACAGCTCGGGAGAAACCTTAGTTGGCGAC
>NEWO01000073.1:448277-458898 GCA_003013225.1 Phalaenopsis aphrodite
TTTAAATATAGTATTGTTTTGATATCTCTTTTAAACCAATTTATGAGCTGTTAATTATGCTTGATTGATGCAATTGATCGTTCTATTATTAAATTTTATCGGTCATTTTGATACGAATGCTTATGATCTCATAATATGGATTAATTAATATATTATAGTTGAGTGATATGAATTTATGAATAATATAATTTCCATAGATTGCCTGTATGCGCATGACTGATTATGGTAGAATCACTCATTAATGGTACTAGTGGGGAAACACTTACCCTTGAACATAAATAGAAAAAAAAATATTGACATTGAAGTGCCTTAAATGGTATAAACTTTTAGATTTTGTTCTTGTAACGATTGTATAAATATGAAATGAAATTGATATGCTATTGATATGGTAAAACTGTTTGAATAATATCAAATAATTATCTTGATTTATTAAAATTTTAACTGATATGCATATTACTTTTCTTTTGTATTACTGTAGTTTAAGAGTAAGAGTATTCACTGATTTGTTTAGCTCATTTTTATTTCAAATTAAAGTATCAGGTTAATTTAATTGATTAAAAGATGAGCGATTGAAGATAAAATGTTTATAGAAGACGCATATTACCATTAGCGAGATAAATTTTATTTTAATGCTTTAATTTAATTTATTTTGTGGCTTTTTTATTTTGTTAAGTTCTAGTTATAGAAATTGAACATTGAAATTTTAATTAACACCGTTCGACCGTTCGTTCTCGTTTTGGTTGATTCCAAATCTCGGGCCAGACAGTGACAAAAATTGGTCGCTTAGTTTTGGCTAAGAATGATTTTTTATTGTTGGAAGTTCAAGGATGCAGGCTGTCGCGACTCAGTTTGGGGGATTGGAATTTCCAATTTTGGAATAGACAGTTGAATGGTAAAATTTAAATTTATTTGCTAATTTTAAGCTAAAAAATTAAGAAATAGCCCCTGATGAGAAAATTAAATTAAACAAAGAATCAATTTATCTTTCTATTTGCCGACCTCGCCTTTTAAACACATTCTTTTCACTATTATTCATCTTCTATTAAAAAACTTAAACTTAAATATATTAAAACAACATAATGAGTTATCTAGAGTAATTCATCAGTGTAATTATATTTTCAAATTATAATTACTCAATAAAAAAAGATAATATGTATCTTACTTTTACTATTTTATTATAGAGAATGATATAATTTTTGTGAATTATTTATTCATTACATTTGTTCATGAAAACAATTTAAAATTTTTGTATGGATAAAATTTTACTCTATTTTTTAGGATTTAATCTTTTTTTATTCTTTTCACTATTATTCATCTTCTATTAAAAAACTTAAACTTAAATATATTAAAACAACATAATGAGTTATCTAGAGTAATTCATCAGTGTAATTATATTTTCAAATTATAATTACTCAATAAAAAAAGATAATATGTATCTTACTTTTACTATTTTATTATAGAGAATGATATAATTTTTGTGAATTATTTATTCATTACATTTGTTCATGAAAACAATTTAAAATTTTTGTATGGATAAAATTTTACTCTATTTTTTAGGATTTAATCTTTTTTTGCATTTCATACTCATGAATTTATACTTGTATCTCGTGAGCATCTTCTAAACATAACCTAACACAATTTTGATTGATACATGGTCGGTATAGCGGGGAATTACACATGCAAGTATTCATTAATAATATTTTCATTTGCATTCATCATACAAACACTATATTTCTACGTGACATAATATTTTTTCACTAAATAACAAACTTCTATAAAAATCTATATATCATAATCTATTTTTTTTAAAGAAATCTACTACAGTAATAATTAATTAATAAGATTTAAATTATATTTCCTTTTCTTACAATATGATCATGCGGTTTACAAATCAAAAGAATTCATTGGGAGCAATAAAATTTATAAAAAAGAATGAGTTTGAAGTATATTGGTCAGATGTATGAGATTGATAAACAACAAATATTACACAAATTCATAAATATAATTATTCATGTTAAATGCACTTTGAAGGCTTGATTTCTAGGATGAGTTTAAATTTTTTGATAACTTCTACTTATTGTTACTAATTAACCTACACAAAATCCAAATCTAGGATTCAAGAAGGTTTGAGTTTATCGAATTAATTTTTAGCTTTTACTTTTCTCATTATTATTTTTTTACTTCTTATGTATTTGTATTCATTGTTCTTTTAATAATTAAGTTAATTTTTTAATTAATGAAATAATATTGTGATTCCACTTATGAATTTTTATTCATAATAGATTATCGTGGGTGGTGCCTCTCACAAGTTTTCTATTATTTTGGGTGGTGCCTCTCCTCTCTTTACTCTAAGTACCATGGGATGCGGATAACAAAGAAAAAGGGTGGAGTGGAAAATTGGAGAGAACACGAGAAATTTATGGGGAAAATGTGCAATATCGAGGATTCAAGCGTTCTCACCGCAAATGCTAGGACACTTCAAATTCAGAGTTCTCTAACAATTTTTCCTCTCATGGCAATTCCGACAAGGTGTGCATGCAGCGTGGGTATGCTTAGGTAAAAATGGGAGCAAAAATGAGGAGTCAAAGGCGAGATCCATACCTATAAAGTTGGTGGTGTAACTACGCCAAGTGATAACATAATTATGTTGTACGCTCTGTGCGTGCAACAAAATGGAGCTAACACGATGTGATTACACCAAAGCTGGCGCGGCTACGTCGAAATCAATGTATGTACGACATATCGGCTTTATCAAAATGGTCAATTCACCTCTATAGCTTCATTCTAGCCTTCTTAACCCTAGTTAAGCACTTAACTAAGTCTAAAACACACAACCATCTGTCATAACACTCAAGAAAGTAACTTCAAAGAATATGTGAAATGAAATCACATAAAACCTACTCAAATCAAATGACAACACTTGGGTTGCCTTCCTAGGTAATTCTTTGTTTAACATCTTCAACTAGATTTTGCCAGACCAAATCAATTCTAAAGGGGTTCTGTCGGATGAAATTTTCTGTGTTATTCCTGATCAATCTTCCCAAATTTTAATTGTCTGGGTGGATTTCCTATTTCATCAAATGTTATGCTTAATTTAGGTTTTTTCTTAAAAGATGTGCTTTTCCCCATACCCATGTTGAGCCTTTTCAGTTGTTTTTCAATCTCACTCTTGCAGTAATCTTCTGAATAGTCTATCGGGGGTCAAATCAGATGATAAATCCTAAAAACACTTCTTTATCCAAAGCTCCCAACATCTCCTCATCGTGTAATTTTCTTGACTCAAAAGAACTCAGGAGGGGCACAGCAGAGGATTAACCTAAAAAATCACTCTCTATTGGGGAAAATTTTCAATCATATCATTAGGGCTCCTATGAGTGATTCTTAACATTCGTTGTGGTGTCCAAACATTCCAGTATCTCCCAAACAACTTTAAGGTTTGTTTAGTAAAGAGAGCAAATTCTTCTTTAGTAATTGTTCCATAAAATTCATCCACCACAACTCAATTTTCGGGTTCTAATTTTACATATTCAGAAAATTAACCATAAACCCTCTAACTCTACATCTTCACTTTGACCTTGATCATCTCTATAGTCTTGGAAAATTTTCATAGATTTCATAATCTCAAAAGTTATTTACTGATCAATAACTCTCATAGTAAATTCTTCATTCTGTGCATCAATCATCGCTCGTCCATTGGCTAAAAAGAGTCTGCCAAGTATGATGGGAGCGTCTTTATTTTTCTCCATGTCTAAGACAACAAAATTAGTTGGGAAGATGAACTTCTTTGACCAAAACATCCTCGATTATTCCTCTATGATAGGTCATAGGGTGGTCAACTAACTGGAGGGTCAGGTTGGTGGGTTGGACATCTTTTAATCTTATCTTTTGAAAATTATCAGATGTATGTGATTGATGCTAGACCCTCCCACTAAATCTTTTTTGTAACAAAAAAAATGGTGAAGGTACTCAGATCAATCAATTTTTTGAGTGACTTTTTTTGACAGGGTAGTACTACACTCCTCAGCCAGGGCAACCATTTCACCCACTCATAGTTTTCTTTTTTTGTGCAAGACTTTCATCACGAACCCAACGTAACTAAGCTTCTGTTTATAGTGTTTTAGCACAAGGACTATTGATGGTTAATTTATTGATAACATCTAGAACTTCGTGTATATGTTGGTCCTTCCTATGCTTATGGAGCCTTTGGGAAAAGAATGGTGGTGCTGTCTCTTGCTCCATAGGAAATGAGGGCTTTTTTCTCAGATTTGGGGTATGTTCTTCACTCGATTTTTCCAACTCAGGATTTAACTCTATAGGTTTACTCTCTTTCCTAGAGGTATCTTCCCACTCCACTGTAGTCCTCACTTTGATGACTTTTCACCGCTCTACATTCATATCCATTTGATTCACGCAATTGTTTGGGAGAATCTCTTGGGATCTGTTACTCAAAGAATTAGTTACTTGCCCAATTTGATTATTCATGTTTCTTATGACAACAACTTGACTTTAAAGCTGGTTTCCATCTGTAATATCAACTCCTCACTTTGATAACATCTTTTCCTTGATTTATTAGTTGTTGGTAAATTCAGATGGGTATGTCTGTCTCGGGCTACTACCGCATTGATGGGTTCAATTTTTTACAGAGTTTGCTAGTTTCCCACCCTTGGGCTGTTATTGTTCCAATTAAGATTTTGGATGAGTTTTCAACTTGGATTGTAGGTATTGAAAAAAAGGATTGTTGAACTGGTTTCCTACGACTTTCACCATCTCCATGATACTAGTGCTCGAATCTTCTATTAGTTCATAAATTATGCCATTGCTTGGTAGAGTTCTTGACATTGAAGTCGTCCTAAAGTTCCCTAAATTTCTATAGATGATTAATCTGTGAGGTTAGGATTGTCAAAACATCGGTTTCGTGCGGACTAGCTACTTTTTTTTAGGTGACTCTTTCAAACGACAATTGAAACTTTTGGTTGCCATTTTCTCAATCTGTTCATAGCTCTGATCAAGTAGTTTAAACCTTAGACCCCTCCAGCTGTAACATCTATAATTGACCTTATGGATCCTACTAGTCCATTGTAAAAGGGTTTGAATTATCAGCAATATAGATAGGACGTGATGTGGGCACTACTTAAGTAGTTTCTTAAATCTCTCCAAAGCTTGATAAATCAACTGTCCATTTAATATGTTGAAAGTTGTGATGTCATTTCTAAGTTTGACAGTCTTGGATGGAGAGAAGTGTTTGATCAGAAAATTTTAAGCTAAATCAGTCCAAGTGACAATGAATCCCGGTGCTAAGGAGGTTAGTGACATCTTGGCTTTATCCTAAGGGGTTGTTTGGTTATTTGTTTAAAAATGCATAGTGAAATATAATGTAATGTATTATAATTGCATTGTAATATGCTTATAGTAGATTGTTTGGTTGTTGTCGGTTGTTTTTTCTTTGAAAATAAGATTTTTAAAATTTAAAATTTAATGTATTTATAATGTAATTTTAAATTTTGGAAAAATGGTATATATATTTTTATTTTTGGAAAATTATGAGACCGGATAGACCTCATGTATCTAATAGTTTAAATAGTTGAGCAATGATCAAAAGGATTCATGCCATGATTTTTTCGACAAGTTTTACGCTGGCTGTCGACTACCTAACGCAACCCTCCACTTTTCGCATCCGGGCTTGGGACCGGCAACGGCAGTGTTTGTTTAAATAGCTGAGCGCGATAACAAAATTAATATATCATCTCGATGGATGAATGTATCACTTATTGGTGGCTTAACTATCTAAACTTAAAAGTTTATGACTATATTTTGGTTTTCGAAATTTATAGCCGACAAATTCTCCTATCTAATACACAGATTAGATATAATTTAGATTAATATGGGGTCTTAATTCCCTATAGAGGCAAGCTCCTATAGTTAATTACTTCTTAGACAACCGAAATCACTTAAAAAAACTCTCGTTTAATATCACGGTTTCGTCTTCAAGAATTCAATGTTTAGGTTTCCACGATTGTTTATAAGAAAAGTCAAGTGAGATTGGTTTATATAAGAACATTTATTTTTAGAATCCAAAGGAGCAAAAGTATCAGATGTCGAAGATACTTAATAGATTTAATGACATCTCAAACTAACCTATGATTTGACTTTACATCTTTGAAAGAGAAATTATGTGATGTTTCAGTCCTGTAAATTATTTAGATATTTGGGGCTTATATCTACATTTCATATGTAAATGCCCGAGAAAATAAGAGGAATTATGTCGTAGCGAACGACGACCTCGGAACCTTAAAAAGTTTAGGACTTATATCATACGATATAAAATCGTAGAAAGTCTTGAAATTTAGTGTATGAAAATTTACGTCGTGCCAAATGAATAACCTCAGGGTCCTATAGGTATGTTATTTAAATCTATCGAAGCTCGGTTGAAGTTTCTGTCTCCTTTTATTGTAGTCCCGACTACTGTCCGGAGATGAATCGTCAATCGGTCACATCATTATCTCATTACGTGTAGAGAGTAAAGAAAAGGAAAAAAACCATGTTCAAGCGGCCTATTGTAGGGGATTGTATGAACATACTAAAAGGTAGTAACTAAAAGCAAGAATACAAGCAAATGCATATACTACAGTGCAATAAAGAAAGAAAAGAAGTTATGTAACAGAATAGGGTAAAGAAAGGTATAAAGAACTGTCGGTCAAGTTTTTGTTGATTTCGAAAAGTATTTTTTATAGTTTTGAAAAGTAGATGATTTAATTTGACCTAAAAAGTATATAATTTTATGAAAATAGTGTATTTTAATTTTAAAAAAATGAGACCGACTGGATCTCATTTGCTCAATAATTTGTTTAATCGTGCCCGGTACTACAAATGATATACCTTCTCGAAAGATAAGTGTACCCCGCGGCGATGGACCCAATCAAACAAACTACGAGGTTTGTGACATTCATTTGGTCTGCGAACTTTTTATATGTGACCGATAAATTCCTCTATGTAATACAAGGATTAAATATGGTTTATTTTAACTGAGTTCCAAGTTCTTTATAGAGGCAAACCCCTATAGTTAATTACATCTCAAGTGATGGGAATCACTTGAGAAAACTCTCGATAATGATCAATGGTTCTAGTTTTCAAGAATTCAAGGTTCAGGTTTTCAAGGTAGGGCGTGGAAAAACAAGTTGGAGTGACTCAAGTGAGAACAATCCTTTCAGGAGTCCAAAGGAAGTAAAGGGTAGGAGATGTCACGGATTCTGAGGGGAATCCTCAGTGACCTCCCAAACTATTCTATTGTGTGACTGTGTTTTAGAGAGGATTTTATTTGAATGTTAAATCTTATCAATTTTATTAGTTGGGACTTATACCTGCATAATAACTGGTTATGCAAATAGCCCACAAATATAAAAGGTTTTACGTCATTCTAGATGACAACCCCGGAACCTAAAGCGAGTTAGGACTTACGCTGCACAACATAGCTGTGCAGGAGCCTAAAAAAGAGAGGAATTATGTCGCGCTAGGAGGGTTACGTCGAAATCCTATGGGTTGTTTAAACTAGGAAAGTTCAGTTGGTGTAGACTCATTTTGCTGTTGTAGAATTACAAGCACCTCCACCTGTAGTTCGCTCCAAACTCCTTGCCGTGCTGCCCACGAAGTTGCTTCGAGCTCCTCGTCGCAGTAACAGTCCTAAAGTCTAAAGCTCAAACAGTTTTACCAGGTGTGTTTCAATGTCTCAGTTTGGTTGTCAATGGGGGAGGGGGTTCAAGTTGATTAGAACTACACCGGTTAGGATCCCACGGTTTCCTCCTTCCGGGATCACTATTTTCTTTTGAACTTAGTTTGAACTAGTTGTGAAACCCATTTAAACCGAGGCGATCTCGTTAGCAACTGTGTGTTACCTCCTCCGAGGGACTCTCGTAAGTTCGAAAGAACGTGTTATGTTTTGTTTTGTTTTGTTTTTTTTTAATTTTGAAAAAGTTGTTTAATTTTGAAAAATTATTTTGTTTTGAAAGTGAGATCGTATTCAGTACCTGCATAATGTGTTAGAGCAAAAGTAATTGTAATAACATAAAGGAACAACAACATATAAAATGTACCCGCATACGTGACGTATCTGCTGCTGCTATTCCTGTTGCATGTTTAACTCACAAAGCACCATATAATTTGTAGAGAATTTAAATAAATTGCAAAGAAAAGAAGAAAACAGTAAACAGTAGAACAAGTTGTAGTAACAGTTAGAAATTCCCAAAAGAGGTGATCCTAGGACCTCCTACAACTCCTGACTGCAACTAGCGAGGTAGTATGGTGATCCTACGATCTTCTACGGCTCCGGTAAGCAACTAGCGAATGTGTACGGTGATCCTACGACTCCAGACAACAGCTAGGAATTTTGAATAGCACTTGTATGAGTTCCTATGAACCCAAACAACAATGGGCAACACCTATGCGACTTCCTACGAATCCGAACAGAGGTGGGCAGCAACTAGATAGATTCCAAATGAAACCCAAATCGTGGTAGACATCTCCTATGTGGTTTCCTACGAACCCAAATCATGGTGGATAACTCCTCGGTGGCTTCCTACGAACCCAAATCGTGGTGGACAACAACTGCACAGTTTCCTATGACACTGGTGTCGGTCAACTTTTTCGATTGATAGATAGATTTGAAAATATGAATATGAAAAAATAATTTTGGAAATTTAATTTAATATAATAAATATATAGTTTGGGTTTTGAAAGTAGTATGTTTTAATTTTTGAAAAATGAGACCAAATGGATCTCATTCGTCCAATAATTTGCATAATCGTGCCTTACACCCTGAATACTACACATTCCAAGAGGAAAGTGTAGATCCCGATAATAGGCCCAATCCTACAAACTAAGAGATTTGTGACATCCATTTGGTCTGCGAACCTTTTATATATGACCGACAAATTCCCCTATTTAATACAAAGATTAAATAGGGTTTATTTTATCTGGGTTCCAAGTTCCCTATAGAGGCAAGCCCCTATAGTTAATTACATCCCAAATGACGGGAGTCACTTGAGAAAACTCTCGATAATGATCAATGGTTCTAGTCTTCAAGAATTCAAGGTTTAGGTTTTCAAGGTAGGACGAGGAAAATCAAGTGGGAATGACTCAAATAGGAACAGTTATTTCAGGAGTCCAAATAAAAGAAAGGGTAGGGGATGTCACTGATCTGAGGAGAATCCCCAGTGACTTCCCAAACTATCCTACTGTGTGGCTACATTTTGGAGATGAAATTAATTAAGTGTTTGATCTTGCCAATTTTATTATTTGGGACTTACAGTTGCATAATACCCGATTATGCAAATAGCCCACAGAGAAAGGAGGGTTTACGTCGTACCACACAACAACCTCGGAACCTAAAGCGAGTTAAGACTTATGCTGCACAACATGGTTGTGCAGGGGGCCTAAAAGAGGGTGAGGATTTACGTCGCTCTAGGCGAGCTACCTCGAAGTCCTATGGGTTGTTATTATGCTAAGAAGGGATAATGCTGAAGAAGATCCTCTTGTTGTTCGCTTCAAGCTCCTCGTCGTGCTGCCCACAAAGTTGGCTCCAAGCTTCTGTCGTCGTGACAGCTCCAGGGTTTAAGTGTTTGAGTGGTGATTTGTGCTTCACAGTTTTGGTGTCAATGTTTGGTTTTGCATGCGGGGTAGTAAAATTGCAGTTAAATAAAATGGTACTCGAAAGGTAAAATGCAGTAAATGAAAATGCTTTAGATAAACTGTAAAAGCGTACCTGGGCATCTGCTACTGTTGCTATTATTGTTGCGAGCTGATTTGCAGCAAGTTTAAATAAACTTGCAAGAAAATTAAACCGGGCGAGAAAACCCAACGTAATAATCATAAAAAAAAAGTCGTATAAATCCCAAGCAAACGAAACATTTAGCCACATATGAAAGATCAGGACTGGGTATAAGACTTTGGTGAAAGTGGGGACTCAGAGCTGGGCTGTATGCTTCCTGATCTTGAATAAGAGTTGTCAACTCGACACTCTATAGGAGGTAGTTCTTAACCTCAATCCAAGTGACTAGCCGTGAACCTTTATAAATTTTCATGGGAAGATTTTTCATGCAAAAGTTATTATTTAAGTTTTTTTTATGAAGATTTCTTTTTAATCATGCAAAAGAAGTTGTTGTTTTATTTTTATAAATATTTTTGTAAAGTCGTACAGTCCACAGATTAATCACTCTAATCGTGCTAGAACTACTGACAACCTAAGAGTGTCGGGGGCAACAGTCCCACCAAGAGTCGGCGAATAGCATCCTCGATCCTTTCCTCTCTCTTGTAGAAGGTCTTCGAGGTAGGAGATGCTATTCTAATAATTTCACTTCGTATCCCTTGTTTAAGCACACATAAGCAATGTCGTCATCGCCCTCGCCACCTAGACCCTAGACTTATCCTAGTCCGATGATCCATGTGTAACGTTAAGAAATTTCCCCAATTGCCAGGAGGATCTGAGTGTAATAAACAAACTCAAATCCCGATGCATTGGGTTTTATTGTAGGTTAAGTTATTGAGGGGATTTCACTGTTGATTTAATTAAGGAAACACGGGTCACGTCTCGGTGCATCATGTCTAGTGTTTTGATCAGTTTATGAATCAG
>NEWO01000073.1:462014-484940 GCA_003013225.1 Phalaenopsis aphrodite
GAACTCATTTTCAGACCCTCTGCATGTTGGTCCTTAGCCCTTGCAACTAGAAATTGAGTGCTTGGGACCACTCGTGCGAGTTTTCACAAAAATGAGTAAAGAAGCGGTTTGAAGTTCTATGGGAGGTGGGCTCCGTTACTAGTCCGCTAGGATGGTCAACCAGGAACTCCTAAGGCTAGATCCTAGGTTCTAAGATTAGGAGGCTAAGACCTCACTAAAATGAGGTCAACAACTGGGCAGCAAATAGAAGCATTGGACAACGGTCCTATAACTCTTGCAGCTCGGGGCAGTAACTGGCAGGCTTGTGCGGCGATCCTACGACCTTCTACAACTTCCAAACACTCCTAACAGCCCTTAATTAGCAATGGACAGCAGTCTTATATCTCAAACAGCTCCCAAACGACAAATTCAAGGCCCAAGCAGCACTCCCAAGGCTTTTCTAAGCTGCCAACAGCCCTCCTAAGGTTCCAACAGCACTCCTACGGCCCCCAAATGCTCCAAACAGCCCTTAATTCGCAATGGGCAGCAGTTTTACATCTCATACAGCTGCCAAACGACAAATTTAAAGCCCAAATAACACTCCCAAGGTTTTTTCTAAGCTTCCAACAGCCCTTCATTAGCAATGGGCAGCAGTTTTACATCTCATACAGCTCCCAAACGACAAATTCAAAGCCCAAATAACACTCCAAAGGCTTTTCTAAGCTTCCAACTGCCCTTAATTAGCAATGGGCAGCAGTTTACAACATTCCTACAACACCGGACAGCGGCTAGAAGCATTGGACAACACCCTACAGCGTCCCTACGACACCGGGCAGCGGCTAGGAATTTCGGACAGCAACTCTACGGTTTCCTACGACACCGAGCAACAACTAACATGCTTGTACGGTTTCAGATTCTGCATAAAGCTAGGCCGAATCAATTTCCAACTAACATATAGCTTTTACAACAAATGCAGTCCAGCTTAATAAGCTTGTAAAGTCCCCACAATGCTTCTCCTGCAGCTTCTCGAGTAAGCTTTAAAATGAAGTGGGGTAGGTTTTAGGCGAGTTTTGGGGTTATGTAGGCCCTCCAAACAACATTAAAGCTGCCTAAAACGCATACGTGTCACTCTGATCAATCTCGAAAGGATAAGTTTAAAAGAGTTTAAAACAGTGAAGACACTAACAAGTTTTGAGGTTTTCCTGGGGCTGTCCAACTACAGGATTCCAACAGCGTTGCGAATGGGTTCAAGTGGTGATTCATGACTGATTTGACCTATGTTTTGGGTGGTATTGAAGGGTTGTTTAGCGGCCGAACCTCTGCAGTGTTTTAACAAACTTTTGGGCTGTTTGATGGCAGGATTTGAAAAGAATTTGTAAGGATTTGAAACCATTTTGCTACAGGATTTATGAAGGCAAGTTCATCCAATTCAACCCAACTAGATAGATATACATATATATACCACATAATTCTTATACATTTACATATATAACACCTAAAAATTTTTTTATCCATTTGCATAGCTTAAATCACTTGTATCACATAAGAAAGTCCGCCAAGTTGATTTTTTAAACAGTGAAATATACCAGTTCATGCATAGCTAGTGCGGATTTTCCGTAAAAGAAAATGTAATTTAGGTATTAGATATGTGAATATATAAAAACTGTGTGGTATGTGTGTGCATCCTTTTCCCCGTTCATTTTGCCCTAGATCCATATTAAGCGAATCGTTGTAAAACATAAATGATTCATAGGACAAGTGCAATAATAAAAACAAAAGGAAATAAAACTTGTGAGAGGAGAAATGGTCACCAACTAGTTGAAGATTCCGGACGGGAGCAGAGGAGAAGGAGATGAGAGCTCCGTTGCTCTCTGCAAGATACAATCTCGTTACTACGTTGTCAATGGCCTGAGCTCCTTCGAAGGTTTCAGCAAAAAGGAGGAAAAGGCGTGTGGGATTTCAGTGTGGGTGAGAAAGCGAATTGAGGGACGGAGGCGAGGCTTAATGGGTGAGTCAGTAAAAGAGGAGGCCGAGCGTTGCGAATGAATAGGAGCAGGGTCGAATGTCTGGCGAGGAAGAGAGAAGCAGCTTCTACCGCGTGAGGAAGAGGAAAGCAGATGCGAGGGTTTCGGTATGTGAGGGAGTCGCAGAGGGGGGAACAGAATCGAGCTCTGCGGCTTCGGTGCGAGAGACGGGAGAGAGCAAGCGGCTTCGGTGCGGGATCGAGTGGAGACGGGATCGAGCGGCTTCAGTACGGGATCAAGCGAAGACGGCATCGAGCGGCTTCAGTGGCGGGAGACGGGATCGAGCGGCTTCAGCGTGGGGAGGAGGTGAGCGGGCGAGCTTCCTGGTTGCAGAGACATAAATGGGAAAATTGAGCGGAATGCCAACGGGAGAGAAGAGCTCGGGGCAGGCAGAGGAAGTCGACCGCAAAGGAAGGAGCGATCCCTTCCGTTTAGAATCGGAGCGGGGTCGAGAGCCGTTACTCAAATCAATTGGTGGTGAAATAAATAGTTTCCAAATGCAGGGGAGATTAATTGGAAATAATTAACACCTGGATAATTTTTATTAAGACAAAAATTAAATAATCCATTTGAAATTTGAATTTCAAATCCAGGTGAGTTGATGCCTAGTCCTTGTTCAGCCCGAGTCCAACCTGAATCAAACCGAAGTCGGACCTGAGTTGAGCCCGGTCCCGCACACCGCAAAAAAAAAGGTTCATGGATATCCATGCAGTTCGTGCGAGTGTGGAACCACAGCAATATGGGTGTGTTTTCTAGCTAAAGTCGACGTTCCGGACGCGTCGACTTGGTCCGTTTCGTCATCCGGGGTCGTCCGGACGAGTTCGCTGACGGGCGAGTCAATTTAAGCCAAAATCGTGTGGAATGCGATGCGTGTGCAAAATGCGGCGTTATCGAGCGTTCGGGTCACAAAGGGGTTTCTTAGGGGCTGCTCCTATTGATGTAGGAACTCGGCTCGAGTTTCATGTGTCGATCCTAATCAACTCAATAGAAAGTCGAAGATTTGGGACTTCCCATACGAAACTCGAAGGAGTGACGAGGTGGCTCGAATTTTCTAAATGGTGTTGGTTCCGTACTAGTCTTCTAAGAGAGTCGAACAGGGGAAGCCTAAAGCTAGACCCTAGGCTCTAAGGAGAGACAAAAAAGAGACCTCATCCAGAAATGAGGTCAACAAGAACATGTAGGAAGGTACAATACAATATAAAAGAAAAGAAATATACAGTAAAGAAAGAACTATGTAATAGGAAAATAAAGAAACTGAAACAACTAAAAGTGTACCTGGTTAATTGTGGTGGAACTACAAAACAAATTACAATTGCATAATATGAAAGGATTAGATAAATATTTACAGATTATAATTAAATGATAAGTATATGAAAATTTAAGGTGGAATATATGATTTTAATTTGGGGTTAGGCTCAGGCTAGACTTCCTTTTTTTTTCGATCCCCCAGGCCACTGATATATCGAAGTCAACCTATCAATATCAACTAGTGGTCACCAACGAATCAGCCCTATAACCGGGCAACCCTAGGCTCTGTTATTTAATGGATGTGTAAATCTAAATAGTATCTGGACTTATCTTATTAAAGATATATTGTACCTATGTGAGATAATATTTAAATTTATCGAGGCTTGGTGCACCTATATGTGATGTTAGGATAAGTGATATGTAGTACTGAACTTATCAATCAACAGTGTATAGTATCTGTCGGGTAGTGCTAGCGTGTAATACATGATATGTTATAAATGTAGTATCTGTCGTGTAGGGTGTGATGTGTATGATTTATTGTGTAGTGTCTATTGTGTATTGTGATATTTCTTGTGTAGTATATAGACTTATCAGTTAAAGATATGTAGTGTATTTATATGTGGTGCATACTATTTCATAAATGTGGCATTTGTTGTTTTGTGGATATAGTATATGTTCTTTTTATAAGTGTAATATCTGTGTAGTGTTTATTGTGTATCTATTCTTTTCTAACTATTAATTCTCAAGCCTCTTGAGGAAGGGTCAGGGCTATCGACGACTTAAGGAAGTGAAAGGGCATCTCACTAATTAAATATCGATTTTTATATTTTCAGCTATAAGAAAAGCTGATAAATCATTCTTTGCATCATTGCTTGTTACCTCGCATCTCGAGCTTATAGGCCGCCTCGATGTTTCATATGCTTATCCATAGTTTTAAACACCTCATATCATGAAATTGAAAGAAGAAAAGAATTTCGAATGATTTCTAAGAACAAGCTTGCTGCAAATTCCCTTTTAAAAGGTTCTAAATAGCCTGCCAAAATCAGGTTACAAAAGGTGCACTTTAAAAGGTCTCTTAAGTAAGCATATGGATGGTTTTAAGAAGGCTTACACGCTCACAACCCTACTCCCATGTGTTTGCACAACTAAAATCTAAAGTTCTGTAATATAAAACCAAAGGAAATTTGTATACACACCATGGAATTCTTAAGTATTTACATATGTAACACTTAAATATATACCATCCAAATTTTTTGATAGTTCAAAAGAGATAACACAATTGCATGCATGGGTAAGATAACACATATATGAGATTTGAAATTCGGGTGTTAGATATGTAAATATGCATGAATTGTGTGGTATAAATGCAAATATGAGAGAATTAGCTGCTGCAGATAGAAGGGAAAAACATGTGAACTACAAGCTTTTATATGCAAAAGTTTTCCAATGAACTTTGCTATCAACCAAATTTCCATCAATACATTATGTCCACTTTATCAATGTTTATATATCGATAGGCTAGGAAACAAGAAGAACCATTGCACTCCAGAAAGGTTTAAAATTTACTTCAGCATATTCACATAGGAAACCACCAAACCATCCTCTTAAAGAACCCAAAACCAGGCTCCAACATATATTCGAATAGGGAAATAACAGAAAGAAAAATCAAAACCCAAAACCACTGCCCAAAACATTAAACAAATTCCAGTGTGCATTCAAATAGGAGCAACTGCAGGGAGAGTAAAAATCGAGCCATTAAAAGAGTTACTCAAAGCAAGAAATAATCCCAACAATAGCAGGAAGCAAAATCCAGCCGCCAAAATCAAAATTTCAAGAGCTCCAAAATCAAATAAAAGTCCCTTGAATATGTCTCAAGTAGGAAGGCAATAGGGAAGCACAGAACAAAGCCCCCCCCCCCCACCTAAATTAAAATCTTCAAAAGCCTCAGTATCAAATCAGTATAGCAAAGGAAACTGTAGCCATAGGGCTAGAACAATTCTTAAACATCAAATACGCCAACATATATGTGATGAGAACATAAGGAGGGGGTTTATACATGCATAAGAATTAAACCGTGGCTGCATTTCCCTTTGGAACATATAATATACATATCAATAACTTCTATTTTCTTTTTTCTTTCGCTTTCCTCAGTAACAGATTGAATGAGTTCTTTAATTTAACCATAGAAGAAAATTGAAACTAAAACTCTTACCTCTAAAAGTTTGCTAAATCAAGAACGAGAGGTAAAAAAAACCACGGGACAGAATCTCCAAACAGGAAGTAAGTCCCACCAAATTCGTCCCCTCAAATTTTCTCAAAATTTCCAATAACGAAACTCTCCCCGAACAGCTCGCAGAGAAAATCTCAAGCCAAAAAAATTTCTCAAATTGTCTAAAAAAACTCTCCAAATCCTTCCCCTAGGGGGAGAGGTGCTTATTGATGAGGCTTACACATTTGGGCGGGAAAATTTGTTAGAAAAGGGTTACCGGTAACGCGACCGACAGCGAAAGTCGGTTAAGACCGGTGAGGAAAGAGATGACCGGATTACCGGAAAAAGCTTCGAGATCCGATCAAGAGAAGAGGAAGTTTTGAGGGCCGAAAGAGGGGCAAGGGTTCGGCGGGTGAACTCACCGAATGGGGAAGCTAGGGTTAAGGAAGCGTAGTTTTTTTTTTAATTTAATTGAATTTACTAAATAAAAAAAATATTATTCTATTCAAAATTTATCAATTTATGTATAACTTAACTTGATTCAAAACCCCATCAAGATATGTCCTTCCCGGCTAAAATCGACGTCCCGGACGCACTGACGCAGTCCGTTTCGTCATCCGAGGTCTTTCAGAAAAGTTCATCGAGTATCGTGCCAATTCAACTTTAATTCACCCACGTTGCAGCAAAAGAAATTATTTTGGTTCAATCGGAGCCGTTTAACGAGCGAATTGATGACTGGTCTCACCTAAACGATAACCATAGTTAAACATATTGCTCTCGACAGAAATTCAAATGTCGAACGCCGTGAGGTTCACCTATGTCTTTCAAATTTCTATGAGAACTTAACAAGAGCTTAAATATGTTGGCTTTAATCGACTCAACTAGACGTTGAGAATTAGAAACCGTCCACATGAAATTTCGAGGAGCGAGAAATGACTCCAATTTCTAAATATTGTAGGTCCCGGTCTAGTCCTCTAGGAGAGTCAAATGGGAAACCCTAAGGCTAGATTTTAGGCTCTGGATAAAAAATATATTACGGCTTCCGAAATGCGGTTTTTTTCCCCAAAACCAGGTTTGCTGCTAGATAACTTTTCTGTTTAGTTTCTAAGAAATATAAATTATACTCTGCATTGAAGTGCAGTTTTAAAATTCCTATATTACTAATATTGTGCATGAAACATAAGAGGGTAAAAGTTGGAATTGTTATGTTTGTGATCAACGTAACAGAGAAAATAGATTCTATGCTTTTGAAATTTAATATTCCAGCTATTGCACTCAAGGAATGCAGTTCAATTTAGAAATAGCGTATTCAATATAATTTTTTTATTAACTTCACAAATTTTATACGGTTTCGGGTAGGAGTAGAGGCAGAAAAGAAATATGGGAGTTTGGATTTACACGTATGTCGTGATGTCTAGCTTCTTCTGCGTTTATTCCAAAACCGGGATTGAGAAATCCCTTTGGAGGACAGGTTTGCTGCTAGTTAACTTCTCTATTTTATTTTCTGAAAAATTGAAATATATTTGAAGTGATTAAGCAAGTCACCTTCTTCAATGGTTTCCGATAAGAGTGGAGGTAGAGGAGAAAGACGGGAGTTCAGATTTACCTTCATCCGCGATGCGTTTTTCGATGCCCTTCATATGATTCTACCTGAAGTGGAAGATAGGAGAGTTTTTTTTTTGTGCTGCGAAACTAGGCATCAAAAGTTTATGGAGCCCTCTGACATAATTTATGAACTTGCAGGAAATGAGAGAAGTAAAAAAATTCGATGTAAAATGCTTTTTCGCTTAAATCCAGACGGTTTATTATTGCTGCGTTTTTTTCTCTATTCTCATAATAATACTGCTATTGATTATTTATTTTAATTTGAATCTATTATTTACCAAACAATAAAAAGATAAAATTCATTTATTTAATTTACTTTACATCTATTTTACGTCAAACCAAAGGGAAATAGCCTTAGTATAATTACATTGCTGGAAACATCAGTATATCTGAATATAACAGGTCTCAATTCAAATATGTTGGTTTTTATGGTAGGATAATTAATACTCATGTGGACTTCTTCTACCGATTGGTTGACATACTTTATTGAGTTTTATGTGGTTTTCTTGAGTGTCTGTCATTGCTGAGTGATTTTTTTTAGGTTTTTGTACTAATTCAACTAAATAGCTCTTACGCATGCAATTACACTTTTCCCACAAGTAGTCCTAATCTAGTTCGCAAAATGAAAAACATAATTACAAACACAAAGAAAGCACACTTCTAACAATAACTAACATGCAAAACATTGGAACATAAATAGATGATGCAACAATTTTTTTGTTTGATTTTAGAATTTTCAAAAACAAAAACAAGTAGAATTATAATTGGAGCACAAATAAACAGAAAAATAAGAAAGAGTTCAAATCTAAACTTAAAGTGTTTCAACTAAAATTTTCTTAAAACAAAAAATTTTGACTCGTTTCCCTTGTAATGATGCAAAAATATTGATGCCCAAAATTATCAAAAAATTATCTATTAATTACACAAATATACGTGTCAATCAAGTAATATACTGATTTTGAGTTTGCATATCAATTTCACGAGAAAACTTATCAGATTTTATGTGAGATTTTTTTATCTGGGTTAAATTTAAAAAAATAAATTATGTATATTTTTTTATCAGATACAACTTAGAGATTTTACTATGATTTTACAATATTTTTAAGATATGGTTTCAGGTTTCTTATAAGCCAAAGCCTCTATAGTTGTTTACTCTTCTAATTTTCTTAAAGAACTTTATATTATGGGTAGTAGGCTTTTGGCATCGAGTGCTTAGCATATAATACTATAAAAATTGATTTTAGATTGAAATGATTAATCACTTTTAGTTTAGAGCTGACAAGATTAGAGATAGTTATCTTAGATGGTTTGGTCACATTAAGGGTCTGTTTGGGGCAGCGACAACTTATCCAACTTAAGCTGATAAACAGCTTATTCTGATAAACTGATAATCTGCAGATTATCAGAATAATCTGGCAGATTGTTTGTGGTGACTTGCTCAGAATAGCTTATTGATAGTTATGACTGTATAAATGATCTTTCTGCCCTTTGTGCACATATACATAACAACAGAAGTTTTGCCCAAACGATAAAATGATTTGTACAAAAACCCCAAAACCATATAAAAATCGACCTGCAATGAAAAGGAAAATCCAAGGCCTTCCTGAAGCTCGATTTCGAAGTGCACAGAGGGACAACAACACAAATTTTGCCTAAATTATAAAACGATTTGCACAGAAACCGCAAATCCTTAACAAAATCGGACTGGAGTTACACAGGAAGAACCAAGGCCTTCCTCAAGCCCATTTTCGAAGAACATAGAGACAAAACAACAGTAATTTTGCCCAAATTATAAAATGAAGCCCTAAATCAATAACAAAATCTTGCCCAAAAATATAAAACGATTTGAACAGAATCGAGATCTCCAACAAAGAAATTCTAAAAACTCACATATCCAAAGCATTACTCGAAAGTGGCAGTTATACGAAGAAAAGAATCGAATCGAGGGCACAGAAGGAGAAAACCGAGCAAAACCAACCACAAACAATCGTAGATCTTACCAGAGAGTATCAAGTGATGCTTTGGATCGGAGAGGGAAAAGGCGAGGGGAGAGAGCGAGAGAGATCGCCAAGGGTAATGGAAGGAAATCGAATCCTAACGCCAGCAGCGAACGCCGAATGCAGGCTAGTCCCCACGATCCGACCTCTTGAACAAAAACCGAACAGCGCGTTGCAGCGTTTAGGAAACGCCGAGCGAACGGGCGAAACAAATGCCATGGCGGCGTTCTCAAAATCCCACCGCACCTGGATAAGCTGCCCAAACGGATCCTAAATGTCGACCATTTGATGATCTGGTTAGGGGAGTAGATGTTTTAAATTTAGCTTATGTTAAGAAAAATGAAATAGACCTAAAAAGACTGGGGTTATTGTATGAAAAATGATCTTAGTTTATTAAAATTAAATCAAATATGACACTTTGATAGAATACATTGGAGAAAAATGGTTCATGTGGTCGACCCTACTTAGTGGGATAAAGACTTGTTATTGTTGTTGTTGTAGTTTAGAGTAGACTGTAAAGAAATGGTAATAAACTCAATCAAAATCTCATTATTATGTCGTCGTGTTTTAATAGATCTATATCATTTAAGCAGGGGAGATACAACAACAACAAGCCCTTATCCTGCTAAATGGGGTCAACTACATGAATTCCTTTTCTCGATTGTCTCCTATTGAGTGCCATATTTTCATTTAGTTTTAATAAATTAAAATCATTTTTAATACAACATGCCCAAGTCTTTTTAGGTCTACTTTTACCTTTCCTAACATAAGTCTAATTTAAAGCATCCGCTCTCCTAATCGGATCATCAGGCGATTGACGCTTAATCTGACCAAACCATCTAAGATAACTCTCTCTAATCTTGTCAGTCTCCGGAGCTACACCAACCTTTTCATGCATACATTTGTTTTGCATTTTCTCTAATTTTCAAGTCACTAACCACCTAAGCATTTTCATTGCAACAACACTTAACTTGGTTTCATGTTTCTTTTTTTAAAGGTCGACATTCTTGCCTCATAGAGCATTGCAGGTGTTACCACTATTTTATAAAATTTTCCTTTAAATTTGAGCGTACTTTTCTATCACAACAGACCCGATACATTCCTTCACTTCAACCAACCAACTTGAATTTTGCTAGTAACATCCCATCTTTTTGAACATCACTTTGAACAATAGACCGAGAGACCTAAAACTTTCACACCTTAATGATTTGATTACCCATTTTTACAAATTTGCCACTAGATCTACTTCTACTAAAAATATTTTTCATGTATTCAATTTTTGATTTACTCAAACGAAGGTTTTTAGACTCTAATATAGACCTCCATAATTTTAGTTTTTCCTAAACTATTTTCTACTCTTATCCACAAGAAGGATATCATCAACAAAAATCTTACATCAAAGTATATCCTCCTATAAATGTTCAGTAAGAGCACCCAAAATTAAAGCAAACGGATACGAGCTTAAAGAAGATCCTTGATATAATCCAACTGAAATAGGAAAATACTTGGTCAATACTCCTGTCAGAACACAACAAATTTAGTATACATATTCTTAATGACTTGAATGTAAGTCATATTAACACCTTTCTTCTCTCAAACTTTCCAAAGAACTTCTCTTGGAACCTTATCGTAAGTTTTTTTTAAAACAATAGAAATCATATGTAGATCCTCCTTACTCTCTGTAATTCTCCATCAAACCTCAATACATATATAGCTTACATAGTTGACTTGTCAGACAAAAGTTTAAACTTATTATGAGAAATCTCTGTATCACGTCTTAACCTATGCTAAATTACTCTATCCCATTATTTTAAACTGTGACGCGCTAACTTATTTCTTCTTTAATTTGCATATTCTTGTGCATTACTTTTATTCTTAAACATGAGAACCAAAAGATTATTCCTCCATTCAGACATCTTTTTTAGTTTTTAAAATAATATTAAAAAGTTTAGTAAGCCAAGAAACTCCTAAATCTCCTAAATATTTTCACACTTCTATTAGGGTATCATCAATTCCTATTGATTTTTTCACCTTTTATTTTTTTTAAAGCCTCGCCAACTAAAATGACCGAATGATCCTTTTTATTAGTTATGGGTTGTGTTGATCCAAGAGACATTATAAAATTTGGTTGGGTGCTGAGAGTTTAAGTTTAAGTCAATTTTGGCTAACGATAGACTTTATATCATATTATGTGAAGCTTATGGTTCACAATTTAAGATTACTGAACTATTAGGTAATATTTGAGTTTCGGTCGTGGCCGTAATTTAATTGTTATTTTATGACAAACCATCCGGTTTGACAACCCATCTTTTTATTGCTTTTTTTGTGGTGCTGTCTATGATAGAGCCACGTGGTTAGAGAACGTGCTATATTTAATTTTGTAAGATTTTTTTGAGAGTGATGGATGCCCTCTTTATGTGGCATTGGCTCTTTATGAGCTTTGATTAATTTAAATTTTATTATTTTTGACAAATTGATATGGTGAATTCATCGATTATTGCTCTTTTGCTTGAAGGGATGGATTTTATTTTTTCTTTTTCATGATATTTTTGCTTGAATATGAGCCTTGATGCGTGCTAGAAAATTCGCGGCGGTAGAGTAACGAAGATTTAACATACTCAGGTGAAAGAGAATCAACCTGTGATGACACAAGAAGTTTTTACGTGAAAAACCCGTAAAGGGTAAAAATCACGGGGTCTGACCCAGTTATAAAATCCACTATAAGTTGATTACAGAGACCCCTTGTCTCACAAACGGGAAAGAGTTACTAGATTTTTGAAGGTACAATTTCAACTGACGACGCTTGGTTAGTGATGGTCGACGACAGTTGATGAAGGTCGAAGATGATCGACGGAGGTTAGCCGCGATCGGCGGTAGCCGACGACGACCGGCAGTGGTCGACAAAGGTCAGTGGTGGTGGACGGCGTTCGGTGGTGGTCGACGGAGGTCAGCAGTGGTTTGTGGTGATCGACAGCGGTATGCGATGGTAGGATGATGTTGAAGTTAAACTCATTCTCAAAGCCTCAAGTTCTCTCTCAAGTCTCTCTCTCCTTCATGTGAGAGGCGAAACTCTATTTATAGTGTTTTGGGTGCAATTAATGCATAAACATGAACCATTTTGATCAGACGGTCCGGAGAGCTTCCTTCGATCGGATGGCGTTTGATGAATATTTGAGTGCCTTAACGATGTCGGAATTGCGCAATCTAAGGCTCGTTGAATTTGTGTTGTCGAGACACTCGATTCGAGTATAAACTCGTTGAATTCGACATTCGTTTGGTCTTTCAAATGTGTTCGGAAACCTTCCAACAATGATTTAATCACTTGATCTGGGCTTGATTTGACTTAGGTTGGACTAACTTTGATATCATTTGGTCTGTCTCATCGAGTCGGTCAATTGACTATAAGTTTGCTGAAATTGGAGCTCTGGATGACTTTTAATTGAAGTTTGAATGTTTATTGCTCAAAAGCTTGCCTCGAGATTCGTGTAATGCCTGGAGATTCGTGATGGATGATGAAAATTTGTTGGTGGTGTATCAATCCTAAAATGATTTACTTCCATATTTGGAGTGCACTTTAGTACTATTCTTTGCGGTGGAGATTTTCTATTAAAAAAACCATCATCAGGGTATTTGAGTGTTCTAGTTTTGCAATTTTGAATCTTCTTAACTCCACTAGCGTGCTTGTGTCGGTCAACTTTTCGATTGATTTGAAAATATGGTATATGAAAATAATTTTTTGAAATTTAATTTAATATAATAGATATATAGTTTGGGTTTTGAAAGTAGTATGTTTTAATTGTTTTTTTAAAAAATGAGATCAAATGGATCTCATTCGTACAATAGTTTGCATAATCGTGCCCAATACCGCGAATACCACACCCTCCCGAAAGATAAGTGTAGACCTCGGCGATAGACCCAATTCTGCAAATTAAGAGATTTGTGACATCCGTTTGGTCTGCGAACTTTTTATGTAAATAAAAAATGACGGGTAATTTTTCGGGAGTCACTTGAGAGAACTCTCGATAATGATCAATTGTTCTAGTCTTCATGAATTCAAGGTTCAGGTTTTCAAGGTAGGATGAGAAAAATCAAGTGGGAATGACTCAATGCAGAACACTTATTTTCAGGAGTCCAAAGGAAGGAGAAGGTAGGGGATGTCCCTGATTTGAGGTAATCTCGATAACTTCCACGACTATCCTACGATGTTGCTACATTTTTAGAGATGATGATATTCAATTGTTTAATCTTGTCAATTTTATTATTTGGGACTTACATCTGCATAACATCCGATTATGCAAATAACCCGCAAAGATAAGAGGGTTTACGTTGTAACGAACAATAACCTCAGGACCTAAAGCGAATTAGGACTTACACTGCACAACATGGTTGTACAGGAGCCTAAAAAGGGAGTGTGAGGATTTACGTCGCGCTAGGTGGGCTACCTCGAAGTCCTATGGGTTGTTATTATGCTAGAAATGGATATTGCTGAAGAAGATCCTCTTGCTGCTCGGTCTGAATCCCTCGCCGTGCTGTCCACAAAGTTGGCTCCACGCTCATGTCGTCACGACGGCTCCAGGGTTTAAGTGTTTGAAAATTGTAGTTTATGTTTCACAGTTTTGGTGTCAAAGTTTGGTTTTGTTTCGTTTCAGTTTTAGTTTCAGTGCTAGTTTTGCATGCATGATAATCAAATTGCAGGTAAATAAAATGTACTTCAAAGGTAAAATACAGCAAAATGTTGTAGATAAACTGTAAACGCATACCTAGACATCTGCAACTGTTGCGTTATTAGTGTTGCGAGCATAGTATGCCTTACAACAGATTTAAATAAACTTGCAAAGAAAATAAATAAGGCAAGAAAACCCAACATGAAAGTAAGAAAATGAGTCATGAAAATCATAAGTAGAAGAAACCCGTAACCACATATGAAAGACCATGATTGGGTATAACACATTGGTAAAAGTGGGGGCTCAGAGCTGGGCTGTGTGCTTCCCGATCTTGAGTAATAGTTGCCAACTCGACAATCTACAGGAGGTAGTTCTTAACCTCAATCCAAATGACTAACCATGGACTTTTATAAATTTTCTAAATTTATTTGATTTTCATGCAAAATCTGTTGTTTAAGTCTTATTTTTATGCAGAGTTCTTTTTAATATGCAAAAGGGATTTTGTTTTATTTTCGTAAATATTTTTGTAAAGTCATATAGTCCACAGGTTAGTCACTCTAATCGTACTAGAACTATGACAACTTGAGAGTGTCAGGGGCAACGATCCCACCAAGAATCGATGAACAGTATCATGAGTCCTTCCCTCTCCCTTATTGAAGTTCCTTGAGGTAGGAGATACTATTCTAATAATTCCACTTCGTATCCCTCGTTTAAGCACACATAAGCAATGTCGTCATCGCCTTCGCCATTAAGACCCTAGACTCATCCTAGTCCGATGATCCATATGTGGCGTTAACAAATTTCTCCAATTCCTAAGAGGATTTGAGTATACTATCCAAGCTCAAATCACGATGCACTGAGTTTTATTATAGGTTAAGTCATTGAGGGAATTTCTATGTTGATTTAATTAAGGAAGCATGGGTCACGTCTCGGTGCATCATGTCTAGTGTTTTAGTCAGTTTGTGAATTAGGGTCAAGTGTCTAGTTTCATTGTGCATTCGAGGATTAGGTGAATAGACTCTTACCTAAGGTATGTTCCTAAAACCTTGGAAGGTTACACTGCAGAGATTATGTAGATGGGCTCTCACCTAAGGTGTGTTCCTAAATACTAAGAAACCTACATTGAGGATCAGGTGGATGGGCTCTCATCTAGAGTGTTTCTAAAGACTGAGAAACCTACATTGAGGATTAGGTGGATGGGCTCTCACCTAGAGTATGCTCCTAAAATCTAGGAAGCCTACACTAAGGGCTAGGTGGATGAATTCTCACCTAAGGTATGTACTCAAGCTCTAGAAAGCCTACACTGAGGGCTAGGTGAATGGGATCTCACCTAGGGTGTGCACCTAAAGTTCTAGGAAACCTACACTTTAACTTATGCTTAAGGTGATTTAAAGTTTTATATATCTTCCAATTAATTAAATCATCAATCCCCATCTTTATGACTTAACTATTTAAAAATAAACAAAGCAAAATAAAGAGGTCGACCCACCTCTAAAACTAACAAAGCCGAAAGGGAGAAAATAACAAATGAATCGACCTAAAAAAAAACGTTTGAATGATAATTAAGTAAAACCCAAAACAGTAAATAAAATTATCAAAATCAGCCCCGAAATAGTGAATAAAGTTCTTCAAATCCAACCGCAAAACAGTAAATAGAACTATCAAAATCAGCCCCGAAATAGTGAATAAAGCTCTCCAACTCCAGCTCCAAATCAGTAAATAGAACTATCAAAATCAGCCCCGAAACAGTGGGCAAAGCTCTAAAAATCAGCCCCGAAACAGTGACAAAACCTTCCTAAAAGTGTACACTTAAAGCTCCAAAAACTATAGCAAAATCAGCCCAAAACAAACTCCAAAAAATCAGTTAATTGTCCTTCAAACAACATTAAAACAGCAAGTAAAGTCCTCCAAAAATCAGCATTTAAGTGGCCACAAAGCCCCTCAAGAACAGTAAATGAATCAACACCCGGGTGACATATAAAGCTTCTGAAACCAGCAATTTATCGTATCCAAATAGTGAAAAAGTCGAGGCAAAACAGTAAGAATGACAACTTAGAACGACATCCCGATTCTTCTTCAAAACAACGATAATACCGAGAAATTGGTCAAGAAGAATCGGATAAAAAAAATTGCAAGCAAACCTCACAATTCCTATGCTTTAACATATCTCAAAACTAAACTTCAATTCTTACATTTTTACCAACCAAATCTTTTATATTGCATCGAAATATCGTGATTCTATCCTTAAAAAGTTGAAATACACATTTTCATGTAAGTGCACAAAGATTGAGTGGTGTGCACGTAAACTTTCCTCAAGTCTAAATTGCAAAACAACGCAAAATTGACAACAACCTCCCAATTCCAAAAATCATAAAGCAATGTAAAGCTAGCCTCATTGTTTCTCAAAATATCTGAATCATGAAGAAAAAGAAAGAAGATAGATTGATGCTTCCCAAATAAACATAAACTAATTAAAACCTTTAACAATTGGATATAACTTTAAGCAGGTGCTCAATTAAATGTTCAATCCTTTCAAAGCAATTTCATGTATGTAATTATGAGGCAGGAGTGCATTCAACAATTAAAAATAAATCCAACAACTGAATGCTAGCTCAGCCGTAGATTCCAACTTCAGCAAACTGTAGATAAATGTGGTGTTTAACTTCATCTGGGATTTTCTATGTTAACGTTCTTATCAGATTTGCAGAAAATGATCATGAATAACAATTTTATATACAACATTTTACACACAAAATAATTCTTCACTCATGATGATGTAAAACAGTGAATAGCTCACATAGCAAGAAACTCTCTAACTGAGATAATCACATTTTAATCCATCTTCTTTTCTTTCTTAAAAAAAATCCAAGTTCAAGATTCAAAGGTAAGGGAAGTTCATAAAACCAATCAAAGCAATTAGCATAAGGATAATGGTGATGATGAGTTTAATCTGTATAAGGAATGTGTAAATACCCAACAAATTATTAGATTCAGGATAAGACTTATATAAAGGGCGCAAACCTGGGACTGCAGTAGAGGATGCAAAAAAAACTTCTGGCGAGTGTGAGGGTGCTTCGGTGCAGAGAGAGGGGCGAGCGGGAGCTTCGATCGTTGGGGGGAGTCGAGCGAGGCCTCTGGAGCTCCGATCGATGGAGTAAGAGACGCGCATGAGTTTTGATCGGGAGAAGGAGACGAACAACTCGGTCTGTTCGGCTGCAGGAGACGTCCGAGAGTGTCAAATTCAGAATCGAGCACGCAGGGAAGAAGCGAGCAGGCGAGGGCGTCGAGCGGGGTCTGCGACTTCTTCGGTGCGGGAGACGGGATAGAGCGGAGCAGTCTACGGCTTCGATGCAGGGAGAGGGGATCGAGCAAGCAGTCTGCGACGGTTTCGATGCGGGGAGACAGGATCGAGCAGGCAGTCTGCGGTTTCGATGCAGGGAGAGGTTTTTTTTTCTGTCGAAGAGCAGCGGCGAGCAGGGGAGGAAAGTGCGAACTCAATCATTCCCTTCCGAAAGGAAAATCCAGCGGGATTTGTATCCCGCGCCTCTTTAATGCCGTTACAGGTGCATGGAGCGAACTATTGAATGCCTTCCATAGAGGGGCAGTTCTATTAGGTAAATATTAACTTCTAATCAAATTTAATTAAGATGAAATTAGGCGGTAAAATTTGAATTTTAAAAGTTTGAAATTTGAAATAATCATGGCTTGTGTTCAGCCTGTGTCGAGCTCGAATTGAGCCCGGGCTGAACCCAAACCTGTGCCCTGCTAATTAAAAGAAATGTGCATCAATTTCCGTGCAGTTCGCGCAAGTGTGGAACCACAGTAATATGAGTGTCTTTTCTAGCTAAAATCGACGTTTCGGACGCGTCGACGCGGTCCGTTTCGTCATCCGGGGTCATCCGGACGAGTTCGTCGTCGGTCAGGCCAAAAAAAGTGTCAAATTCGTGCGTGGTATAACGAGTGCGTGAATTGCGGCGTTCACGAGTGTTCGAGTCACAAAGGGTTCACCTAAGGCTGTTTGATCCTATAGGAACTCATTTTCGGGCCCTCTACATGTTGGTCCTTAGCCATTGCAACTAGAAGTTAAGTGTTTTGAACCACTCGTACGAGTTCTTCACAAAAATGAGTCAAGAAGTGGCTTGAAGTTCTACGGTAGGTGGGTTCCATTGCTAGTCCACTAGGATGGTCAACAAGGGACTCCTAAGACTAGATTTGGGGTTCATGAAGTAGGAAACTAAGACCTCAGTAAAAATGATGTCAACAACTTGTAGGGGTTCAGGTATAGATTTGCATGACTTAAATGCTTTTTTAAAATGCATTATGTTACCAGCCTTGTCAACTAGAAGTTATAGGAGTGTAATGGTATCGAGAGTTGTTCTGAAATTAATTTTCTTTGTTAAAAAAGGCTTCATTCATAAATGCGGTTGATAATATAGCTTTTGTGAGATTTGTTGGAGAGACACGGAGGATCGAACTTTCCGCTCGTGCAAGAACCTCTGTAACTTCATGCCTCTCAAGGTTGGGGGAATTCAAGATTCTCTTTTTTTTAATTTGTATGTTAGTCTCTAACATTAAGTTAGGGCGTTAAACATGTTAGTCGGAGCACATGTACAATTTTCAGTGTTCCATTTCAGTTGAAAGTTATTTTCATGTTATATACACGGACTTGAGGATTCTCTTGATTTGGTTATTTGTGTGAGATCTTTGTTATTGGATGGGCACAGATATTTCAATTTTAGCTTTTGAAGATCGCCTTATGTTTGCTTGTGTGTACGTGTTGTAAATCTAGTGGCATGGTTTACGAATTAGGGTCATACCACTGGATTTGAGAATGAACGCTTTCATGTCGAATGATTTTATTTTATCGTGGCGGCTCTACAGGAATCAATTCACTTGAAATCAAGAATTAATTACACAACAAAAATGGATTGTTGTTATCCATGAATTGTTGGATTGCTGTATACGGAAAGCTGCTATCCAATATTTTTATTGGATAAAGGTGTTGCCTATGTATTCAGGATTATTTTAATAGTTACCAACAGCTTTATTGTCCAACCATCACATCCATATAGCATAGTGCATAGCCATCTAATTGCAACTTACTAAACATAACTTTTTATGTTTTAATAATATTCTCTTATTTAATATTTTCCTTTTTTAACTATTTATTTTTAAATCCATAAGCTATGTTTTTGGCATTCCTACCTTTTAGTTTTGGTAAGAACTGCACCTCACACTTGCCTTTAAGTTGTCTTCTAGCACTAATCAAGTTTTGATAAATAGAGTGGTTTTCTTTGAACTTCATGCATTCTTGGCTGGGAGATTTGGCTTCATAACTTCATGCGTTCTTGGCTGGGAGATTTGGTTTGCTCTTTCAATAAGTCTTTCTATTCTTGAATCACACAAGCCTACTACATGAAGGTTTGAATGTTTTAAGTTTTGCTATTCATTCATATTTAACTCTCTCTATTTTCAGGTATTGTATGAGTTTAGTCCGTTTTGAAGTTCCAGAATTGTGGCGCTGTGAGGAATGTTTACGGAGTGCTGAAGCAATTAGTAATAGAAATTTACCAGAGCACCAATTTTGGCACAAAGGAAATTTGAGGAAAGTTGAGGCTGGAAAAGTAAAGTTTATCACCAATGAAGAAGTGGTTACATTGGCATCGGGGAGAAGGTCACATGGAAGAGGAAATCCAAGTGCTTTTGGCCACCATAGCGATTTTACTTGTTTCAAGCGTCCTCCAATATCGTGTAAGACAGTTGCTTCTTCATTTCCCAAGTTGAAGGCGATTATGGCCCCTTCTTGTCCAAAGAAAGGGCCTGTTTATGTTGGTGTTGGCTTCTCTTCTTCAAAGCGCATTGAGCCATCAAAATCTGTTGTTAACAAGGAAAAAGGTAAGGAATATTAAAAAAAGAAATTTTGGTAGCCGTTAATTAGCCTTATATTGCTTTGTTTGGAAGGTTTTCTTTTCAAAATTTTGGTGAATGGTTCAATGCTAAGCTTGCATGCTTACCATGTATTTTAATTTTGGAAAATTTACATATCCAGCGCACAATTTTATGTATCTACATATTTTAACCCTATACTTCCATATTTACATACATAGCATGATGTGGGGATCCTTGGTGCAACAACAGTCGCATGATCTTTTGATGCTAGCCTTCCACTTGCAACTCCAGATCAGCTCTAAATCTTACCTAGACAACCTGGAACTGAACTTGTCCAGACCTAGGATGGTCGACCCGTTCTTCCACGATGGTTCTACATGCCTTCTTTCCATAGGGAGATGATCTTATTTATCTAAGGCTTATATATTTAATTTCTGTGTTTTAGGCTTTGACATTTGATGTGTTTTTTGTCAGGACAGCTCCCAATGTCTCCATTTTTTTTTTCGAGGGCAGTATTAGAGGGTTTGAGTGGTGTGTCGGCCGTAATAATTTTGTGATTTTTAAAATAATTTAAATATGAATATGACCCTTTTTATTTAAAAAAAAGTAACATTTTAATTTTAAAATAGGTGAAACCAAACGGGTCTCACATTTTAAATAGTTTAGACGAGTGAATACGATAATACAAGTAAAACACTTATCCCAAAGGATAAATATCACTTGTAATAGGGGTTCAATCGCCTAGACTAAAGAATTTGTGACATCTGTTCGGTCTTCGAAATTGTCTTATTTGCCGACAAGTTCCCTTACCTAATACGAGGATTAGATAAGGTTTATTTTATTTGGGTTCCTTGTTTCTTATAGAGACAAGCTTTTATAATTAATTACATCTTAAATGATCAAAATCACTTAAGAAAACTCTCGATTAAGATCAGGTGATTTTGCTTTCAAGATTTCAAAGTTTAGATTTTCACGTTTGGACATGAAAAAATCAAATAAGAATGGCTCAAAGTAGGAATAATTATTCAAGGAATCCAAAGGGAAGAAAAGTAGGGGATATCACAGATCTGGGAAAAAAACCCGGTGAACTCCCAACTGTCCTAATATTCGGCTTTATGTCTTTGAAGTGATGATTATTTGATATTTCAATCCTGCAAATTATTTAAGATTTAGGACTTATGTTTGCGCAACGTCAGACTGTGCAAACAGCCTAAAGGACAGGAGGATTTACACCATACCGTACGGTAACCGAAGAATCCTAAAACGTTAGGACTTATAATTGTACAACAGAGTTGTACAGAAAGCTTAAAGAGTGATCTCATAGGTTGTTATTTAAACTAAGGAAAGTGTATAGTGTTGTGAAAATGTTCATGTGATTTGAAGATGTTTTGTTGCTGCAGATCTACTTGAAAATTGTTCCTCGTCGCGCTGCCCACGATGTTCGCTCTAAACTCCTCGTAGTAGCACCTCCTGGTTTAGTTTTAGTTTTGAACATGCTCCTAACCACTAGGTTATCCTAAACTAAGGCATAGTGTATTAAAGTAACTAAGCATGCAGTGTGAAAGAAAAGTAACAATGCACTGTATAGTAAAGAGAAAAGACAATATAACATGCTGAAAGAAGAACATAACGTGCTAGGAAAGCAATATAACAGGTTATGAAAACAATATAACATGCTTTTAAAATAAAATGCTGTAATGTAAATTAAACCTGTACACCTGAGAGGTTCATTGCTCCTTTAAATTTAGCTATTATGTGCTGTGTAAAAGAGGAAAGTATGACCTGAAAAAGACTTAACAGAAACAGATAAATCGCAGAGAAAAGATAAAAAAATAAATTGAAATACCAAACCACATATAAAGGACCAAGAATAGGAAATTTATATGTGATATTGAAATGTCCCCAATTGCCAAGAGGATTTGAATGTAGGACAAACTCAAATCCCGGAGCATTGAGTTTCAGTTTTGGTCAAGTTAAGGTAAGAATTTCATTATTTGATTTAATTAAATCAGTCATGAGTCACAATTTAGTGCACCCTCGTGCCTAGTGTCCTACTTATCTTCTAAACTGAGGTTAGATGTTTGGATTTCTTAGGGTCATTTGAAAATTAGGATGATAAACTATCTCTTAAATTGTACTCCTAAGATCTAGGATGCCTGCACTTTATGTTAAACTTGAAGTGTCCTAAGGTGTCTAATCTCAATTAAGTGCATTTCCACTAACCCTCAAACATCTATAGATCTAGCTTAGCTCGCTACCAGACTCCTAAAACCTAGGGGTAAACTCATAGTTTTGGCAAAAGAGTTGTGAGTTGTGCTTCAATCCTAGTTAAAGGAATTAGATTTTAAATCGATTCAAAGCTTAAGGTATCTAAGAGTAAGTCCACAAATCTCTCAATCGTTATCTAAATTCTCATTTCTTCCGATTCCAACTAGTCTTCCAATTTGCAATTTATTTTTCCTTATGTAAAAGAAAAGGTGGATTGTTCGCTACCCTATCTCCTCTTTAGATTGTATCATTCCAAAAATTCAAATTTCAATTTCAATTTTCTCTCATCTTCTCTTTCCCTCCTATTTTTCTTGAGATTATAAATCATTTCTGAATTTAATTAAATCGAAAATTCCTATTTTTAACTTGACCGTTAAATAAAATAAAATAAACGGAAATGAGACCGATCCATTTTTAAAACCAAATTAAATCAATAAAACTTATGAATATATCGGTCTAAAACATTTAAATTCGTTAAAAGGAAAATGATCGGATCAATCCCGAGAAGGATATCCTTTCCAAGTGGCGCTTTTATGGATTTCCAAACCCAACATGACTTCAATTTATATCAAACTCAAAATGAAGCTTCAAAAGCCTTCTACATTTCATAAAATATAGGAGAACAATCCATAGGGAGCATCCTTCTGTACCTCAAAAAAAAAATCATGCCATTATCAAAGCCCTTCAACTTCAATTTTAATCAAAGGCTCACGGGTAAGACAATAAGGGAGGGGAGAGCCCATAGGTAAGGCAACAAACCAAAGTCTACTAAGCTAACAAAACCACCAAGCCATCCTTATGACAAATACAACAAACTGCAAATCACTAAGCTAGACTCACAGCAAAGGCAACATAACAAAGTCCCAAATCCAGCTCATGGGGAAGAATCAAAAGAGAAGAGAATTATAGAAACAGTAAACATGAAGCTCACGGTTATGGCAGCAAACTAAAACCAAGACTCAAATCCAGCTCAATAAATATGAAACTCACGGTTAAGGCAACAAACCAAAACCAACGGTTAAGGCAGCAAACCAAAACCAAGA
>NEWO01000073.1:485555-514046 GCA_003013225.1 Phalaenopsis aphrodite
TAAGCCCCAAATGTGATTTCTAGCACTTAAAAATAAACTTCCAGCATATATTTCAACAAGGGGCAGCAAAAGGAGCAAAACATAAGCCCCAAATGCATCTTTTTCACTTCATAAAATAATTTTCAACATGCATTTCTTACTTTCTAACATTTCAAGCAACGAAAATAATAGAGACAGCCCTCAAACATGTTATAAAGTAATAAAAATGCATTCCATAATCACCTTAACCATGCCCTCAAGTGTTTTAAGTAAAGAAAGTAAAGATGATCCATATACGTATATTTCTTTTCTCACTATTCAAGCAAATACTCATGCTTAAGCCTCAAAATAAATTTCCATATTTCATGATATACGAAATAATATAAAATAGGGGAGAAGAAAAGAATACCTCTTCTTTTTGTAAACTTAAAGCAAAGAAAGAGTAAAGTAGGCTTGAGAAAAATCACTCCAATAGCAACCCACGAAGATTTTTCACGATCTTCAGCTTACGACACGACAAATTCGAGTCTCCAAGATCTTCGAACAACAAAGGAACAAAGCTTTCTCTCCAACAGGGAAAACAGAAAAGAAATTATCCTAATCGAATGAAGAATAGAGGTAGAAAAGCATCCAAATCTCCCTAAAATCCCTCAAGAACTCTTTCAAAATTTTTCAACAACCACCAATAGTAGTTTAGGAAATTATTTTATAGGCAGAGAAGAGGAGAAGAAGCAATCTACCGGCCACCCTAGCCAACGAATCACAAAGAAGAAATGAAACGACACCATAAAGAGGAGAGCGTTCAGCCTCGAGGAAGAGAAGCGTCGGCCAGGTGGAATCCCTCGATTGGAGACCCGCTCGGTCAAGCGGAGATCGAAGAGGCGAGCCGCAAATGCAAATGACAGAGGAAAGGAGAAGAAGCTCGGTCTCGGCGGCATTGCTCGATCGATCTTGAGAGAACTTGAGTTAAGGAAGAGCGCATCTCAGTGGTGAGAGAACTTGAGAGAAGTGTAAAATTATTGCATGGTCGAAGTTGAAGAGTGTTATACAATGTCAGTATCTACTAGTTTATTATAGATAGGATGTTTAGACTCTAGTTTGAAAAGTGAAGAGGCAACAACATCTGATGACTATCATATCTTACAGACATAGTTCAATTCCACTATAAATTAACCTACACGCAGAGAAACAACCAAACTGACCCCGCCTGAGGATAAACAAATTCAGTGAGAACATGTGTAGCCAATTCACATTGCCAAATTCATCCCAACCATGAAGCGTTTCATGTTTCACGGGTTTGGGCATATTAGATTAGATTGCCCAATGATCTCTTTTACTTATCACAAGTTGTTGAAACATCAAGCAATGACACTATAAACACTGAAGAAAGTGAGGACACAAATGAGGAGTATCAGATTTCAACTGAGGGATAAAAAAACATAATTCAAGTTGAGCCCATGAGATACTCTAACAAAATTATCATTGGTGGTCTAAGACTATTCTAATTTTGAGAAGCTAGCCTCGAACATATGATAATTCTATATAAGAAAATTTCAAACTTTTCAGATTTACAATCTATTTCTTGAGGTGCCCCTAGTGATGGTGGTCCAACATATTAATGATGACTCTTTTGAGTCACTTCTTGAAGGCCATTTGAAGTCATTTGGGTATTATTGTATTTTCTTAGGGAAAAAAAATTGCTTCATTCATTATTCAGAAGTAGTTAGCATATATATATATATATATATATATATATATATATATATAGGAAACCAATCCCTCCTAATTTACAAACCTACCTTGGACTCTAAGAAAGTTTGGTATTGATTAAGCTTGGTATGGAACTCTAAGAATGTTCTTAAAGGAAGATCTATGCTGAAGGCATTAACAACTTGTTGGCATGTCGAGATGTGCCTTAGTTGTATATTTCTAGCAATAACCTTTTCAGAAATAAAGTGCCTATCAACTTCAATATGCTTTGTTCTATTATGATACACAAGGATTTTGGCAATATTAATAGTTTCTAGACTGGCACAAAACATTTTTGTGGGCCTATTGGAGATGAACCCAATTCTCTTGACAATTTCTGAATTCAGATTTCTTCATAGATTTTCAAGGCAGGTGCCCCGTACTCTAATTCTACCTTGCTATTAAAAATAATTGCCGGCTTCTTACTTTACTTCTCCATGTAACCAAAATTTTCTATACATAAGAGCATTAACTCATGGTGAACCTTCTGTAAGTGAGTTCCCTAGCTCAACTAGCTTCGATGTAAACTTCTACATCTCTATTTTTGGTTTTATCAAAAATTAATCTATAACCATGATTCTTCTTCAGCAACCTCATAATTCTGTATGCCATCTCCAAATTAGCTTCATTGGGTTATTCATGTTTTGACTCACAATACTGATAAAATATGTAATATATGGTTTAATATGTGATAGGTAGATAAGTTTATCTACTAATCTTTGATAACTTTCCTTATCCATAGTTATAATTTATATTTCCCTGTTAGACTTTTTATTGGGATTCATTGCAGTATTAGCAGTTGTGAATCAAATCTTCTCTGTCTATTTTACTAGATCTAGGATATATTTTCTCCATGATATAATGAAGCCTTTTTGGACCTTGTTAGCTCCATACCGAAAAATTATCTCATTGTTCGAAGATCCTTGTTTTCAAATTAGTGGCAAACACTTCTTTTATTTTGAGAATTTCCTTTCTATCATAATTAGTAAGAATCATGTCATCCATATAAACTATCCGTGCAATAATTTTACATCCCAAGTGTGTTTTGTGAATGGAGTATAATCAACTTGACTGGGAGAATATCCATTAGATCTCATAGTATTAAGAAATCTTTTAAATTACGCATTTGGTGATTGCTTAAGCCCATGGGGAGACTTCTTGAGTTTGCATACTAAATGTTTGTTGTAATTATTCTCAAGTTTTGGTGGTATCTCTATTTATACTTCTTCGAGATATCCATTCAGAAACATTTTTTTTGTCAAGTTGTTGTAATTCTCATTTCTTTTTAATTGCCACTAAAAATGGAGAAATCTAAAGTGTTTATTTTGGCAGGTGTTGCGAAAGTTTCTTGAGATTCAATCTTCTTGACTTAAGTTAAATTTTTTTGTAACACGTTTTACATTGAATCTTGCAGTATCCTCATTTGCTTTGTATTTGATATCGAACATCCATCTGCATCCAATTGGTTGTTTATCATGAGAGAATTTTGTAAGGATTAGTGTGTCATGTTTTAGTGCTTAAATCTTCTCTTCATTTGTTTTCCTCCATTCTAAATTTTCAAGGGCTTAGTGAATGAATTTAATTTTCTACATACTATCAAGGTTAGATAAAAATGCTCTGTAGGTTGAGAATTGTTTTCTATATGCCACATGCTCTTAAATTGGGTATCTAGTACATCTTTTTTTGTCATCAGGTCTATAAGAAGCAAGGGATAACTCATGAGTACCACATCCTCAGTCGAAATTTCAGATAATGTGGACTCGGATTTTTGCGGGAATAGTTATGTATTTGTAAGTTATCTTCCACCACCTCAAGATTTTTCTTCCTTGTGTAGACTCAAATTTCTTTTGTATGGACTTCATCAACAAGTTTCAGGTGGTTAGGTGGAAGAGTTGGTTATGAGGCCATGTTGGTGCCATCAAGTACATCTCAAAATTGATGTTAATTTTGTATTCTCCGTTTGAACATCAAACTTTGGGAGTAGGATTGATTTTAAAAAAAGTGGCATCTATGGAGGTGTAGTATTTTCTGATAAGTTTCAGGTGGTTAGGTGGAAGAGTTGGTTATGAAGCCATGTAGGTGTCATCAAGTACATCTCAAAATTAATGTTCATTTTGTACTCTCCGTTTGAACATCAAACTTTGGGAGTAGGATTGAATTAAAAAAAAGTGGCGTCTATGGAGGTGTAGTATTTTCTGATAACATGAGAATAACAGATCTTTTTTTGTTAGAGGTATATTCAAGGAAAATGCACTTGATCATTTTTTGGTCAAGTTTGGTGTTGTTTGGAGAATAGATGTGAACAAATTATACACATCCAAAGATTTTAAGTGGTTTACTAGAAGAGAAATCTTTGATGTGAGAGTAGGTAATCTTCATAACATGAAGTAGTGTTTTGAAGTTAAGTATCCAAATAGGCATTCGATTGATAAGTTATGTTGCAATAAGAATTGGTTCCCTTCAATATTTTTTAGGAATTTGATGTGACATCATAATTAAGTGAGACATCTCAAGAAGATGCATATTCTCTCGCAGCTATCTCATTTTGTTATGGGATATCCATCTATGAAACATGAACATGCATAAATGACTATTTTTTTGGCAGATAGGGCCCAAGAAATGAGTTTAATTGTTCCATTACATTATCAATTTTGAGGATTTGAATTTCACATTTAATTTTGAATAACGTCATGAAGTGTATGGAAGATTTGGGTTGTTCTGTTTTTCTTGTCCATTAGGAATGCTCATGTAGTTTTAGTATGATCATTAATAAATGAGATGAATTATCTAGCACCACTTAGGATTTTCAACTTCAGAGATCACCAAATATCACTGTGGATAAAGAAAAAAGTGTGAGAGTTTACACTTGTTTTTGAGATAACTATTTCTAATGTGTTTAACAAGTTGACACAGGTCACATTGATAAAAATTAGTTTTTTAATTAATAAATTATGATAGAATTTAGCAAATTAAAAGAAATTTGGACGAATTGGGCAAATATGCCATAACATGTACTATTTTTTGACAGTCAGTCTCATTAGACTCAGAAAGTAGAGGTAAATATGGATATGAGATTATTTTTTATGTTTGAAAAGAGATTTTCCTTGAAAATGTATAAACCTTGATGCATTTGAAAGTTGTCAATCACCTTCCTCAACTCTATCACTTGAACTTCACAGGAGTTTGCAAGGAATTTAGTTATATATTTGTTATGATGCGTAAGCTTACTGATTGAAATGAAACTGTTGTCCAACTATGAAACATATAAAACAGAGGAAAGAGTAATATCCTGAGAGAGCTCCACATCTCTTTTCTCATCAATGGTTGAGTGTGATTTCTCAGCAAGTCTTACTGATCTAGATATAGAAAACTCTTATTAGTTGACTAGAGTATTTATGTCTCCAGTCATGTGATCAAAAGCTTCTGAATATATGATTCAGGCTCTAAATCTCTGATCATTGGAGAGATGGGCGAATGACATATTAACTTGGTGTCACGAGGTTGATGCGTTGCTCCTATTCCTTGATGAATGGTTCGATCGGACCTTCGGATTTTGTCATGACATTAGTCTTTTTCTCTTATTCTTTTATTTCTTGTGCAAGTTTCTAGTTTGTAGGCTTCCCATGAAGTTTCCAACACGACTTTGAGATGCCCAATCTTCTTCCAATAGTCACATGTGGAACGGTTCTTCTTGAGCTTTTTGTCATGGCAAGAATTGTGGTTGAATAGGGTTGAGCTTTCAGTAATTGATGAACCCCCATTTCAAGTCAGCATTCGCTTATTTCTGCTTTCTTCTCTCCTGACTTCAGCAAAGGCTTTAAAGAGATCCTCCCTCTGACTTCTTCCAATTCTTGAGTTAGTCCTACTATGAGTTTAATGGTTCTCTTAATGATTTAAACATCATGTGGGCATTTTCACATATGTCTCAAACATATCCAATTGTAGTCAATACTTTGTCAATATGTTAAAAGTATTGGATGACACTTGGCTCTCTTTAATGAAGGTCATAAGCTTTTTTCTCCATGCTAGAATGCGTTTCTCTTGCGGCCTCCCAAATTTTTTGGCATTTTTGTAGAGCAAAAAACTTCCCCCCACTTCATTGACTTTACTAACCAAGAGATAACCATATGGTTTTGATTCTTTCATGTGTGATGGTTGCGGTAGTGATATAAGGAATTGTGCCCTCTCCTGTGATATGTTCCTATTTCTCTTTACCATAAATATGCATTGACATGGATTGAGATTATTGCAGGAAGATATGACTTGATTTTATGATTTGTGATAAATATAGACTTTAGGGTTATCTTGACAAAACACCTGGTCTCTTATGCATAATTAACGCCTGGAGTAGAATTTGACACCTTCATTTCGTACTTGGCCATGAACCCTATGCGTGCTTAGGGCTGCCATGAGCTGAAGTAAGAGAGCTGATTGTTGTTGCGCTGTAAATCAGGAATCTCGATTTCGTGGAAAAAATTAACGACACTAGATTTCATGGAAAGAAGTAGTGGCACTCTGGATTTTGTGAAAGGAAGCAACGCCGAAAGCAAACGTCCGACCTCGTTGAAACTGACGCAGGAATGGAGCACTGGAAGCACTCTGGATTACATGGAAGGATGCCGCGACACTCTGGATTTTATGGAAGGAAGCAGGGTTGATAAAATCACATTGGAACAATCACACTGGAAGAAAACACCTGCCTGCCTGTGCGGAAGGAGCGACGCCTATAGAAACTGGCGCACGAAAGGAGCGTAGGAAGAAAACACCTTCGAGGAAGGATCATACAGAAGAGGAGGATTTGACGGAGGGCCTGCAGGGAGACCTTGGGGTCGAACCCGCGATTCTAGGCTAGATCGACCAACCTCATGTGCCTAAGAATTTTATTTGACATATAGGCAGGATCGAACCCGCGATTCTAGGGGCCTTACAAAGTGCTAACCAAAGACTCATGGTAGCCGACACACACACACACACACACACACACATATATATATATATATATATATATATATATATATATATATATATATATATATATATATATATATATATATATATATATATATATATATATATATATATAACCTAATGACTAATATATTAAAAGGAAAAGATACAACATGTTGTATGAGTGGGCCCAAAAGAAGACACCTAACTCATACGGTAGAACACACACAAATTCTCAAAAATAGAAAAGATACATATATAGGGATGTCCCAATCTAGTCTTGTCTCTGCCTCTAGTTCTTGGAAGAGAGCCAGCTAATAAATTGGTGAATTGTGTACCATTACCCGAAGTAACCAAAGTATCATCTATTAGATTCCTGAGCTTTAGAAGGTCTCCATTATTTTTATTCCTCCTAGATGTGTAAACCTGTCATATCTCATCCGAAGTTGATCGTTTGAATGAGGTGGTAGAACCGTAGTAGAAAGATTACCAATCTTTGTAAGCACAATAGGTTCCAGTATATGTGAAGTATGAGTTGTTGCCTCTGCTCCTGATGTTTTTTGAAGATGAGGAGCTGCAAGGCTCACTTGTGTACCAGGCTGAACACTAACTTTTGTAGGTAATGATCCTTCAGTAATATAATCAATAAGTTTTGAAGATGTAGGTTGCCCAGCAGAGCCTTCTGATATCACATCAGTCGTAGAAATAGAAGCAGTATTGGCATGGGTGGATCCACAGGCAAATCAGACACCAAATCTTGTCTTATGGGAACTTCCTCAACAGGTTGAGCAGATGTATTCATAGCAATGGAGTTAGACCTCTCCTTGTTTACTTGAGCTTTAGCTTTCAAATTTGGATGAAGTCTGTGACATTTATCAAGTGTAGTGTCAAACATCTTACAATGGGTGCAATAAAAAATGTTTATGTTCCAGGACAATTTGTCGCCAGTATCCATTGTGAGTTGTGCCCAACCAGACTTCGGTAATATCAGGTAAGGTAATATTTCTTTCCACAAGTATTCTGGCCACAGAAGGACTGGTTGGGTTAAAGGTGGGTAGATCTAGCTTCATAGGATCTCCAAGTATGACTCCAATAGAGTAGAGAACCTATGTTTACAGAAATGCAACTTGAGGCCAGGTAAACTAATCTATATCACAATAGTATGAGACTCATGATTTGGATCAAAATCAGGAGACCACTTGAGTAACTTCATTGACTTGTCTGCAATGTTAAGATATTTTTTAGAGAAAATTCGAGCGTAGTCTTCAGCTAGGGTTAATTGAATCATCACATGTCTCTCATCAAAGAGTCTCACTTTTCATTTGCCTACAAGTTTGAGATCGTTAAAACTCTTTCTGATTCCTTCCGTAGGTGGGTGTCCCCCATTGAAATTTTCTAATAAGAGCAAACTTGAATTTCTCAGTTGGGGTTAAAATTTCTAAATCAGAGAAAAAAATGTTGTTTTCCCACTCTTCCTACTTATTTTCTTAAGAAAAGGGCAGTCAACCGTACAATCTCGACTTTTTTTATAGGTTTAGGGGAAGACAACAGTAGACTCCACAAGATGATTACCCACCAAGTGGGCGAAGGAGTTTTGTCAGAATCAACGGAAGAAGTTGGAAACACCATCAAAGTAAGCGTCGATCCTTCAGCTCGCTGACGCGAAAGAAAGACGTTGCGGAACAGGCACGATGCCGCCGAACCGCGAAACACAAGAAGCTGCTCGACTTGATCTCGCACACGCCGTGGAAACAGACGTCGTCGAACCGTGAAACAAAGGACGCCGCTCGACTCGATCCCGCACAACGCCGCTGAAGAAGACCCTTCAGCTTGCTGGACGGACGCACTCCCGCAGAAGGCGAGCCGCGAGGATAATGACGCTCGAAATATACTAAAATGAAGGAGATCGAGCACGAGCAGTGGAGCAAAACCAGAGTTCGCCATAATGGCGAAACCCTAGCAGAGCAATATCGAGGAAGACGACGCTATCATATATTTGTGTTTGTGTGTGTGTAGGGAAACCAATCCCACGTAAGTTACAGATCTAAAAATTATATCTTATCTATATTTGGAAATGAAATATTTTGAAATAAATTAATAAAAAATACAAATAAGAAGATAATAGAACTATATAAGATGTTTCGAAAATTTTCTCCTAATTTAATCTTCCAAGATTGAATGATGGTTGGTTGGCCTATCAAATAAACCACTATTTCCTTCTAGAATTTTCACCGATAAATGATCAAACAGAATGAATGAACCATATTGTTGGAACTCGCCATAGGATCTTTGGGGAAAGTACTTTCTGCAGTGTGATATAGTTCCTTTCTGAGAAGTGGAAAGTCTCTGATGGGTGGTTTTATATACATCAAGGTGGTCCAACGAGCCATAAATTTTGTTCTAAAATTAGTTCCTCCAAACAAACTTGTTTATCAGATGTACATTATAGAGTACAAAGAGTGGAAGATGCACATTACTTATTTAATGGGTTGTGAGTTTCGTTAAAAATCTCCGAAGGACGACTTGATAGAATCACGACTGGACCTAGGGGAGCCGACTGGCTCTTCTACGATGGTTTGACACCTTTCAACAGAGGTACGAAATCCTAGTTATCTAGGGCTTATATATTTGATTCCTGTGTTTTAGACTTTGAGTTTTGGTGTATTATCTATCGGGACAGCCGTTAAGGTCTTCGTTTTTCCCTTTGAGTGTTGTTTCCAAGGATTCGAGTAGTGTTCCGGTTGTATCTCGCTCCTTAGGAGGTGATTATCTTCCCTATCCCCTTTCGCATCCTCCTCACGTCACTCGTGGTTGTCCTCCATTGTTGCAGTAAGGAGGAACGACAGCTGCAACGAGGATAGGCTGTAGCCACCTAGAACAGTGTCTATTTGTTGTTCACCTCTAGTTCCAATGTTCTAACCAACCATTTCTTTCATTCTAACTTGTTGTCATTGCCGCAACTCCTCCCCTTTGCTTTCGCTGTCCTCCTCCATTGCTTCCGCAGCCCATAACAGCCGCTCCCAACCACTTCCCTGCTGTCCAACCCTCTCTTTCTTGCTGCCCCCGCCCAGGACAGCAACAACACTTATCGTTCCTGCAACTTCACACCAACCCTTCGCGGTTACCCCCGCATCTTTGCTGCCGCCACGCCTTCCAGCATTTTCCCCACCCTTTGCTAGTTCTCCGATGGATCAAATCCTTGCCTATCAGCGCCACCATCCCGAGATCCACCCTAGTTTTGCGTGATTGTCTCGTGTCTGTTACTACTATTTTTGTTTGTGTGATTGTATTTTTCTATTTTGCATTTCGTACTAATGTTTGGTTTTCATATTGTTGTTTGGGGTAACTCCAATATCATAACAATTTGGTGTTGTAAACCTGTGCATGAAAATGTGTATTTCACTTAAAAAGTGGTAATGGTGCTATTTTTTATGCAATATTAAAGATTTAAGTGTTATGTGTGTAAATATGTAAGTTTGGGTGAGAGATACGTAAATACATAAAAATTGTGTGCTCTGTATGTAAACGCTCCTTCAAATTTTCTTTCAAGAAATTCGACTGCTTCCAAGCTGCAAAATGAAGACTATTGAAAGCAAAGGTGATCCATTAGCATATGTTTTCCGTATCCTGTACAAAACTTAATGGAGTTATTTGATTTTGTAGATTCATTGCGTGCTGATGATGGGCAGATATGCTTGGTGGATAAACACAAAAGTATGATGAAGATATTTTTGAATTTTTGGCCTCCAGTCATAAATTTTACCCATTAACTAATGTCATAAAACATGCCATGTTTCTCACTGATTTTTTTTTTTTTTTGGATTCTTTACTTCACATGTTATTACTCTATTTTTATTTCTGCTATGTTAAACATAAAGTTTGATTTCCTATCTAGCTTTTAAATCTGTAATTATGTACAATCCAAGGACATTTTTATTGGAAGTGAAAAAGAATTGTTTAATAAGGATATTTTACTCTTTGATTGATGGGATCAGTAAAGCAGTTCAAAAATATGTTTTAAAATCACGAAATTTTATTTTTAGATCAGTGGGAATGATATTGTGCATAGCCTATAAAACCTTGGCATTCTGTCTTTCTTTTTTTTTTGTGATTGTTTATATTCATTCAGTGACAAACTTTTATTGCTGGAGGCAATTGTGAGTTTTCCCTTTCTATAAATGAAATCAGAAATTTTTTTAAAAATAATAACTAATCTACTTATTGACATTTATAATTATAATTAGCCTGTTACTGGTGTTGACCAAACAACAATGAAAAATATAATTTTTATTTCTGAAATCAAATAGGACTTGCAACAAACACAAAAAAAAAAAACAAAAAAAATAACAAAAGACACAATGCTTGCCAAACTAGGGCTTAGGTCGAAAGTAGTTGAATGTTGCGGTAGGGTGGATGTTGTTGGGGAAATAGAGGGCTGGAATGGGAATGCAGCCTCAAGGGAGGTGGCGGGCGGCCGGTAGCTGGGCTGCTGTAAGGATGGGGAAGGCTGGAGGCAGGGGGAACAGCAGGAAGGAGGGGATGGCTGGCGGCAAGGGTCTGCAATGGTGTGCAGCAGGCCAGACAGCGGATGGAAGGGTTAACTGCAAGCAGGAGATGCGGCTGGATGGTAAGCGCTGCAGGAAACTGAATGGAAGGGGGGGCAGGGGAGGTTGCAGTAGCTGCAGGTTGCAAAGGTGCTGTCCTTGGGATGGCTGCATCAATTACAGCGGCAGCGGCGGCGACGGCGGAGGGAAGGTTGCGGAGTATGGAAACATCGAGGATAATTACCACCTCGGGAGCGAGGTACAATGGGCCCTTGGATACAAGCCCTATAAGGGAAAACTTGGAGATGCCGATGGCTGTTTCGCAGAAAACTCACCTAAAAATAATCCAAAAATATAAGAAAAGCAAATATATAGTAATAGACTAATTAGGAGTGACCCAACAGGACAACTGGCTCGGCATCCAAAAAAATTCCTGGACTGGTTAGACTAGGTAAGAAGTAGGATCTTGCTTTTCGTCATGGGCCCCTCTTGCAGGAAACATCCCATTTCAATTCCAATTTCTAGTTTTCTCTTTGATACATAAAATTTTTCGAGGTGTATTAGAAAAAAATGAAAATCGCATGGAAACACATCTTCTATCCAGCACCTGTAAAAAAAGATATTGAAGAACGGTATTCTAATGGTGAACTAAGAATTTTCATTCAAAATGTGATAATAATATTTGAGACATGTTAAAAGAAAGGGGAAAACGAATAACTTATTGTGCCATTCAAAGTGCAAATGAGCTTTGGTCCATCCTATTCTAATAATTCAAGACCTTATTCCTATTAATTTTTCTAAACAGTTTTGTGACCCCTATCAGAAAATAAAACACCTCTGAAGCCTCAACATGCCCGCTTATTCAAAGAGGAACCAGCAAATGCTTCTCTTGCTATGAAGGAAGGAAGGGATTTGCATCAGAAAAAAGATGCAAATGTACTGCCAATTAATGATTCTGGTAATTTTCTTTTTTCTTAGAATAGAATGATAATGATTTGAAGTAGCGTGATTCGTGAACCAGCTGGTTTACATATTTTCCCTCATATTTCACTTCTGCAGTCGCACATTACCTATTAAATATTGATGACAGGAACTGCAGTACGTTCTATTCCGCAAAGTAGTCAAATTTTACCTCAAAAAACGTTGCTTCCACTCAAATTGGTTTTTAGTGCAGATGAAAAGCATCATCAAGCTTTAGAAGCCTGTTGGAGGTATGCCTCTGCTTTGTGGCATCTTTATTTATATACTAAATAACAATAAATACTATATACATAACTGAAATTATTAAATTATAATAAAAAAATGATGTTTTTTTCTAAATAGCCAAATAGTGCTCCCCCTAAAAAGTTTCTTGCTCCGCCTCTTGAGTGGAAAGAAATGAACACATTATAAATCTGTTGCACAGTTTAGAAAATGATTTTTCTTAATGAAAGCATTTCTTCATAGATTTGATAAACCTCTATTCCAATATCATTATTTTGTTCAGCATGTAGAAATTTGATTTTAAAGCATTGACTTGCATCTTTGTTGCAAGATGTTTTTTTCAGGATGCATAGTGTATGGGGTATTGGTCTCAATACTTTTGTTATTATAGTTGTTCAATGGCACAGAGGCATAATTGTTTTGTGCATCATTCTAGCTTCTTGTCATTATTTGGATGAGTTCCTGTTGATAGCATTGAATAGCGCCTTACTTTATCTTAGGCTTACTTTCTATGCACATAACATATAAATGAAAAGTTGTTTCCAGGTAGAAGGTTGTCTCCTCCAGGAGGGGTTGTCTATCGATGAAGTCAGTAGCTGTGCTTGCTCAATGGCTGCTGACCCTGAGAATTGTCACCAAAGTTTAAGTTAGTAGGCATTTCCATGGCTCAAGGTTGTAATTAAATTTGAAAGTGAATATAACCTAAAACTAATTAATACGCTTCTTTTTTCCTCACCTTTATGTAAAGACATCTACTTCTAATAGCAAAATTGTCTTCAAAGTATATATATATATATATATATATATATATATATATACATACATACATACATACATATAGGTGGGTAGTTAACAGTATGTTGGAAAGTGAAACACCGAGTAATAAAGAAGTCGAACCAATTAATGCGGTTCAACTGGACCGAAATTAGTCAATTCGTTGCCTTCAAGAGAGAAGACGGAGATGAAGGGGAAGAGAAGAATTGGAATTAGAAGCGAGCATAGGGGTTATTTCATTGTTACAAGAGACATGAGCTAAGTCGATGGGAGATCAAGCGAAGTCAAAGCAGTGACTGATACCGTTCTTGGTATGATAACCTTTTTTTAAATTTTTAATAAAATAAATAAATGTGTTGTTTGAAGGAGATGTGATGCTCACGAGAAATCAAAATGAAGAATTTATCCTTTTATTTCCTCCCATTTGAACCAAACAAGAGAACAAAGAGTCTGAGAAGTATAGAAAGGTAGAGCATGAAGGAGTCGTGTCTTAGCCGAGCAAAGAGGAAGAAGGAAGAAAGAGGAGGCTTACATGTGTTTAGGACAAGAAGTGGATGATATTGTTTGTGTCTTGGTGTGCGGGTTCAAGCATTGTCGAAGAGGAGGAAGAGATGTTGTTTGTGATGTCCATTGATACGAAGGAGAAGAAGAGACAAGGTTGTTTGCGCATTGCTTCGAAGCCAGAGGAGATGACGTTGACTTAGTGCGAGGCTTCTTTCGTGCTTAGCAAAGAGTATGCTTGTTTGTCTCTTGAAAATATAAATGTTAGATAGTTACAGAGTTGTTTTGTTAAGATGTCATATCATTTTGTAATAATTAGATTCCAATAAAGATGCATGTAACATTATTATATGATCTTTAGAAGTATGCATGTTAACATAGCATGTCATTTTGATTCCAATAAAAGTACATTTATGAATTAGTAAACGAATGCAAGGATCTTATAACAAAGTAATGCATGCTATGATTAATGAAAATTATGTATAAATGAATGCTTGTGTGTGCATGCTAAGAGTTCACCACCTTATGGTACAGGCAAGGGAAACTAGTGTACCACACACATAGATATTTTTCTACCACCCAAGAATTGTGATATTGAGATCACTAACTACTATGCCGACAGGAAAAGGACGATCAGGGGCGATTATACACCTTTCCCCTTCAGATAATTGTATAAATTAGATTATAAATAGCTATACGGATCATTGGTAGAATATCACTCAAGGGTGTGTTAGACTATATTTAATGGTGCTCCTAAGACAAATGTGAGAGTTAAGAGCATGAAGTAAAAGTAAAGTTAAATACTATGGTTTGGAATGTAAGGATAACATCAAAACATATCGAAATTTAAGTATTTGCACTGCATCTACTTTTTTCATTTTGGACCGCACAATAATTTTATCCTTCCCTTCCTGTCGTCAAAGATGCTTCTGGTTATCTCACAACAATGGAATATTTATGTTGACTTTGATGATAGTTAAATTAACTCTCTTGTTTTAAAGAACATTCTTGTACTAAAAAAATTGCTCCACTGTTTGAAGTCAATTGATAAACTCATTTAGATCTATGAGCCTGTCGAAATATGATAAATCTTTTTTTACTCCCAAGTTTCTGGCTTCTCCTCTGATTGTTCATGTCGAATCAAGGTAGTGGTTCTTCCTCACGGGAACTGGTTAGTGGAATGGATTCCATTCCTCTTTTTGATCTGTTTAGTCATCGTTGTGGTTGTGGATGATCTCACCATATTTTTTTCTTTCACAGGAAGGAAACCCCTATTAGTGTTGACAGATTTCTCTTTGCATGTATTTCATTGTAAACATCTTTACTCTTTTTTTGTGGATTTCTCCTAGGTTCCATTTTGTCCTTTTCTTCTGATCAAGTTTCTGATCAGTGTAGGATTGTGATTCAAAGTTGGTTAGGAGGGTTAGGTTTTTATGGTAAGTGCCAGCATTAAATTTTGGAGGTAGAAAACACATGTAATAAGTAATAACAAATAAAACTAAAATAAAATAAAATAAAAAGATAAGAGATAAGAGATAATGACTTTTTATTTCAGCAGGTGATGATTCGAGCCAATCATCGTCTCGATTGAGTTCTTAGGTATCAAACATTTCATTCGAACTAGAGGGGATGAATTGAAGAGCGATCAAGAGACATGCATGGAGAAGGAAAGATGAGTTGTGTGGTTATCTTACGAGTGATTCGTTCTCATTTGGAACATCGTGGGCTCTGGCAGGAGGAGGAAGATGATCGACATGTGTTTAGGGCAACTGTTTGTGCTATCAACGGAGTGAAGACGTCGACATAGAGTGCAGGAAGAAAAAATCATTTTTAAATGTACTAAGTTGACTGACGAGATGTAACACTTTGGGAATTAGGATCTGGTAATCATTATCAACCCAGCCTTTGTGAGAAATCCCTAACAACTAGCACTTGCTCATTTCTCTCAGGGCTCGTTCATGATCAATTTTGTATTTTATTTTTTGTTTTCTATTTTTTAATTCTATTTTATTTTTAAAAAGCATTTATGTTTAGTTTATTTTTAATATTTTTTTATTTTTTGTTTATAAAAATAAAATAACATTTTTTTAAAACACAAAATAATTTTTAATTTTTTTTAAAAACAGTCAAATCACCAAACATGATTTGCTTCAAATTAAAAAACAAAATAAAATAAAAATAAAAAACAAAAAACAAAAAACAAAAGTAATCCCAAAGTGCCCCCTTTGTTTTTCTTTTTTTTTTTCTTTCTGTGGTATTTTATGGCATGAGATATGATGAGATATGATGTATAATATGTGGCATGATTGCTGTGATTTCTATTATATGCAAGAATGCAAGTTTGGTGCAAGTTTGGTGCTTGGTAATTTATGTTGAAACATTAGGAAGAATGTGTGACCTCCATAGGGGATTTTGTGACCACATTGATAATAAGATTAGGTGGACTACCTGATCTCTGCATGGGACTGTGGGATCCCATGTCCAACGAGAATTTAGGAGCATTGTATGAAATTTGTAAAAGCCACATTGATTCAATAATGAACTCGGGATATGTCAGATAAAATGATGTGCATGATTGAATATGAGTATATGTATATGCAAGCATGATATGCGCACTACTGATCGGGCATTTTCTTCCTCTCCTTTCTTAAACCTTCTTTGGAGATATTGAGCTTTGTTTTTGGCATTACTTTTAAGTTGGCGGGAAAATCTCTTACAGAGCTAGAAATTTCATTAGCCTTAATCTCTGTGAACTCGTTGGTTTCTATTTTTGTTAGCCTATTCATCCTTTTCTTTTTACAGGGGATCTTTTGAGGTGCTAGAGTTGGTTAACCAGTTCCATGGTACAGTTGATGCGCATTTTCCTGGTGAAGTGTCTCCTAAAGTATATGATATCTCAAAGTGTCTGCCTGGAATATTAAAGTTCAAGATGCTTTCTCGTGAAAGCGTGTGGCCTAAGATTTTTAAGCTTGAGCCTCCAACAAAGAACGACGTGGCCTTGTACTTCATGTGTCAAGTAGAACGGTAATAAAGAAATTCCTCAAAGTTTAGGGCCATGATGGCTGTATGCTTCTTGTCCTTATCATGGTTTAAATATTGACAATAATTATTTGATTATGTATGTTATTTTCATTTTATTCATTAAAGTGACAAATATTCCTACTTTGAAAGTAAAATGAGAATGACTATCTCACATTTGTTTTACCATTTTAACAAGTGTTATCTGAACTAATAGTTTTGCTTGTTTCTAAGTTGTTGTTTGGGATGACTTTTGATCTATTTATTTATTTATTTTTTGTTTATGTTTTTAGTTGAAATAAAACATGTTTGGTATATAATACCATGTTAGTGGTTTTTAAAAACACTTGAAATATCTTTTAGATATTTTTGAGTGTTTTACAGGGCAAGCTAATTTATTTTTTTAAATAAAAAATAAAAACTTACAAAAATTGTTCTAAACAAGCATATTTTAAAATAAAAGAAAAAAACAAAACCAAAAAACAAAAAACAAAAGTGATCCCAAAGAAGTAGTAAATTTTTCATGTGGCATGTGGCTCTTAGTAGGTTTGATATATTTATATCATTTTACACCAAGCTTCAAGAGATTTTTGAGTTTAATGTACTTATGGTGACCTTTATTTATGAGGCTTAAAACGAGAGCTTGGTTTCTAATATACTTATAGTGATCTTTACTTATTAACTTTGGTTTTTAGATTGATGGAATGCATCCAATAGAAATAATTGCTCAAAAAACATACCCATTTTATTAATGACTTGGGCTTATATAGGGTCTTGCAACATTTGCAAATAAATCCTTAGACTTCTTCTATTTACATATAGAACCCTATATTAGATACAAATCTTAACACTCTCCCTCAAGATGGACAAAAGATGTCCAGTAAGCCCATCTTGTCACATAATCTTGTCAAATCTAATGAGCCAAGTCCTTTGGGCAATTAATCACTTGCTCTCTAGTGGCTACATGACTTAGATTTAGTAGTCCATTATTCAAATTTTCGTTGATGAAAAACCTATCAATCTCCACATGTTTGGTTTTATCATGTTGCACTGGGTTATTGATGATGCTGATTGTCGGCTTTGTCGTCCACAACTTCATTTTGAGCTCCTTGGTCTACCTTGAGCTCTACCAACAAGGCTCTCAGTCATATTATCTTAACAACTCCTATGTTTGTGGCCCTATGCTGTGTCTTTGTTGTTGACCTCGCTACCACTTACTGTTTCTTGCTCTTCCAAAAGCCAAGTTGCCTCCGACGAACATGCAATATCCAGATTTGACCCCCTGTGATCCATACAATTCGCCCGATTATAGTCACAATAGCCCTCAATACTTATATGTACATTTTTTCAAAAGTTCAACTCTTTGTCTGGTGCACTCTTCAGGTACATAAGAATCTTATACAATGCATTTATATGACTTTTCCTAGGATCATGCATGTAGCGACTCACCACACTGCAAATGATATGTCGGGAAAATGTGACTCAGATAGATGAGATGACTTACCAACCTTTGGTACCTCTCACGATCAACTGACTCTCATGTCTATGTGCTCAACTTTCCCTTCTGATCAATTGGTGAAGCTATAGGCTTGCATCACAACATGCCCATCTCTGTAAGCAAGTTTAATACATGCTTCTCTTTGATAGAACAATGCCCTCAACTTCATGAGCCACCTCAATCCTGAAGTACTTAAGTTGTCTCAAGTTTTTCATATCAAACTTTTTGCCAGCACTTGTCTTCAGCTGAGCAATGTCACCCTCATCGTTCCCAGTGACAATCATATCATAAACATAACAAGAATAGTAATGTGACCACCATGTTGTCGAAAGATCACTATGTGGTCGGCATTTACTGTTGATAGCCTATGTCTATCATTGCTTTTCTGAACCAGTCAAACCAAGTTCGAGGATATTATTTCAAACTGTATAGTGACTTTCTCAATCTACATACCTTGCCCACTATTTGATTTGTGTCGAAACCGGAGGGTATCTCCACTTACACCTCCTCTAGCAAATCCCCATGAAGAAACAAATACTTCACATTCAGTTGTTGTAACCTTCGCCCACCATTCACAGCCAGAGAGACAAGCGTCCAGACTGTGATCGTCTTTGCCACGGGTGCAAATGTTTCATCATAGTCAGTGTCATATATTTTACTCTGCAAATGTTTCATCATCTTTTGTCACATTCCTACATGTCGTAGGAATGTGAATGATGTGACAAACGATGAAACCATCGAGTTGAGTTGTCATGTTCAAATCAATGCATTTGTGGTCTTCCACTCATCCCTCTCATCACTGTCAGTGATCTCGTGATCCTCACTCTTTGGCCCAACCCCTGTCAGATATCCTTATAGTGTCTTCCATTACCGAGCATCCTTGATTCGACGTAACCAACTCAGATACGTGGCCGATTCATTGATCTTCAGATCCATAGGAGGGATATCTAGTTTTACATGCGTCGGAGCACATGCTAAGGTAGTGGCTCCCGACAAGATGCTAGCCCCCTGTATGAGCCCGATCAAGACTTTTAGAACTTCATGATCTATCTTCCTCAGAAACTCTAAACCTTTACCTGTCGCGCTATCTTCGTTTCTAAACATGCTCAATTTAACTATTCTCTAGTCTTTGTCGTCCTCTAACGCATGTAGAACCAAAGTCCTCTCCTCCACTGCTCTGATTTCACATGCTATTTGTTCCTGCCTTGCACCAAGCTCTCGAACCACTCTACGGCAATCCGGCAGCCGAAGGTGTCGTCGGCTCAATCCTAGGGCAGGCCTAAGAAGGGTACACGCTTCAAACCACGATCCTATAGTTGTTTTCCTACTAACTGTATCACGAAGGTTCTTTCCCAACGAGGGTTCTTTCCTAGCGACTGTATCGCATGGGTTCACGTCGGAAACCGGGATCCCTTGGCTGCCTTCCCAACGAACCACGATCCTGTCATCGCCTTCCAATGAGCCGTGATCACCCTGCTGCCTTCCCAACAAGCTCTAGTTGCGGCTGCTTGGAGTTGACGAAGCGGAAGAAAGTAAAATCAGAATTCTGGTCTCGATCCCGATGATTGAGCAGCACGAAGGACGAACGGCTGGTAGGTAGATTAGGGCTATACCAAATAGAAATAATTGCTCAAAAAATTTACCGATTTCATTAATGGCTTGGGCTTATATAGTCTTACTACATTTACAAATAAATCCTTACTTCTTCTATTTACAAAGAAAACCCTTTATTACATACAAATCTCAACACATCCATTAATTTAATTGGCTTAAATTAGGCTGCTGGCATTCCTTCCTAACAATTCCATTATAATTATCATCTTGAAACTTGCTTTTCTTTTTCTGATCTATTCAATGCCACTAACCTCCCTTCAAATTGCAGGCATAAAAAAAATTATGCTCATTTCATTCAGCACATTGGTTCGCATGATTATGCATTACAAGGTTACGTGGCAAATGCAGAGCTACTGTTATTCACATCTGCACAACTACAAATTGATTCCAAGGGTGCGTAACAGAATTATGTTATGAATTTTTTTTTCATATTAATCATGGACTGGAGTTATTTTGATCCGAGTCAGAATTATGATATAAATTTTATGACTTCCTTCTTACAGACATAGGGAGGAATATATATCTTTGGGGTGTATTTCGAAATTTGAAGAAAAAGAAAGCTAGTCATGTAGAAGAAAAGCCGTTATCATGCAGCCCTTCTACACCTAAAGCTTCTTTTCCACAGAGTCGATCTAAGGCTCTCCTAACTGTTACTTCCATGGAAGTTGCCGAGCAGGTTCAAGTTGAGATGGAGATTGATATGTTGGGCGGTCATCCCATTGGAAGAACTGATGTGCCCGTGAAGCTCGAAGATGCTCCGTCTCAGTTTTTGAAGCCCATTCAGAGGCCTCCTGTGAGCTTTGCCACTAAAATGTCTGTTAACTCACGTGTTTCAGGTCCTCCACCGGGCTTTCCCATTCCGGCATACAAAAAGCCCATCCCGGCACCTCCGGGTAAGCCAACCAAGGATCTTGCATCGTCTAATTCAATTAAAAATTAGGTGAGGTTCTATCTCTAATTCTTTTTTTTTTTCCTTTTCAATGCTATTAAGTTTACCCTGGTAATCGCTCTTACCATGAATGAACTATCAAGACGGTTTATGCACCGGTGTGAATTATGATATAAACTAACCAATTTCTATTTCCTTAATTTTTATATTGGAAGACTTGCATGCATTCACTCAATTTTTATGTATTTACTGATTTATAGCTTCATTTTTTACATACATACGACCTTACCTATGCATGAAAAAAATTATTTCACTATTTTAAAGAGAAAAGTGTCATGGTCCCTTGACTTTTAACACTAGGTCATTTTAGCCTCGAAGTTTATAAAAATGTCAATTTAATCTCTAGACTTTTTATTGGGGTTGAATGCTTGTATGGAGACTAAATTAGCACTTTTATAAACTGGGATTAAAAATGACCCAATGTAAACATTCAGGGATAATTTAGGCACTTCACTCCCTTTTAGAAGTTAAAATGTTGGTATTTTTATGTTATATTGGAAGATTTTCATGCATATCACTCAATTTTTATGTATTTGCTGTTTTACATATCCAACACCTGAGCTTCAATTTTTGCATGCATGCCATCTTACCTTTGCATGCTACCACCTTACCTTCACTCCCTTTTGTAAGCAATCAGGGACAATTTAGGCACTTCGCTCTCTTTTTAAAAGTTAAAATGTTGGTATTTTTATCTTATGTAAAAGATTTGAGTGGTATAAATGTATGAAGGAATGTTTCGGTGTCTATATGTAAATACATAAGAATTGGGCGGTGTGTTTTGTAAATGTCCCTTTTATGTTTTATAATATAAGTCATAATTTGGTTAATGCAGCCCTCATGAACTGACTGGAAACCATTGTTTAAAACATATGGCCAATCTGTAATGAAATTAAACTCATAACCAGAATCTCTTTTGTTGATTGGCAATTTCTGGTCATCATATTTCCTACTTCTACTACTTCTGTATTATAATTAACAGCCATTTCAGTTTTAAGACAGGAATTATGAAATTATGATAAGAAAACGTTACAAAATATCTGATCAGCAGCACTATTTCCAGGAAATTTTCTTATACATTTTGCACAGACAATAATGAGGCTCAATTAATGGCAGCACAGCTCTATTCATGTTTTGTTCAAACCTGGTTTTACAATCGAAAAAGAAATTCAAAGATTGGCTGAAGGGAGAGGAGAGGGCTGCTGAATAGAATTGAAAAAGATATGTAAATAGAAATAGCTAAGAAATGTAAATAATGAAAAAAAAGCTTTAGATTTCTTGATTAGAGCTGTGTAATTGATCTTTGGTAGAATCCTTTGTTTGGGTCATTTTGAGCTTCCCAGATTTGGAAGAGCTTGTTTATGTAATTTGGACATTTATGTAATTTGAAGTTTTTTCATATGCTTTATTTGGATCCATGATGGTTGCAATGATTGATATCTACTTGTTATTTATCAAATTTTGATGTGATTCTGTTATGGAAATTTATTCTGAATTTTACAGGAACCTCGCATGCCTGTCGATTCAACGCGCATTTTCTATCCAGACACCTGATTTATCTTTACGTGCGACGCGGGGTATTCCTGAGTTATTTTCAGGTTATTTCTGGATTATTTTTAATAATCTCGAAATAATCCGGAATTAACCCAAAAGTAAAGATCTCGGGTTATTTTTTGGTTATTTCAAGATTATTGAAAATAACCCAAAATTAATCTGAAAATAACTCAGGAATACCCCGCGTCGCACGTAGAGTTACGTCAGGAGTCCACAGAAAAATTTTTGGTTGATTCAGGCTTAATGTTGGTGTTGTTTTAAACTGCTTATTTGTTTGCTTGGAGATAAAATCTGAATTAAATTTGTTAAATTTTATTTTCAATTTCATATGAAGGTTGTAATTATGAAAGTTTAGGTTGTGAGATAGGTAAATATGAAAGTTTTTGGTGTTATGTATGTAAAAATGTAAAATATTCATAATTGTTTGTTTTTAATAATTCATTAAATATATTATTTAGGTCATTATAATTAATTTATATCATTTTATAAACTCAAAATTTATTTACTTCAATTATTTCAATACTCAAAATTTTATTAAAACTCAATTAATTGAATATATTAACGTTTTAGTTTCTAATATTTTATTTTATTTCAAAAATCAAAAATATTAACATTTTATTATCAGGTTCTTTTTTATTTTAGGATTATAAAATATTATTATATATTAACTTAAAATATTATTATATATTAACTTAAAATATTATTAATTTTGTTTTTAATTAAAACTGTTTGTAATTAAATCTTAATTTAAAATGTTTAAGTCTTCGACATAACAAATTTGGGCCTTTTTTAATATTATTAATTAAACCTTTTAAATTTCATTCTAATTAAATCTTAATTTTAAATGTGTAACGTGGCTCTTTTAAAAAAATGGTCTTCCAAACTATGCTATTTACAAAACTAGCACCTTCTTTCATAATGCACCGGTAAAAAAAATAAAAAATAGTTGCTAATTTTATAAATAAAATTAAAATATTGGAGATTGAAATATATAAAAATTATGCGGTAATTATAAATATTTATAGTGTTTCTTACTAATTGATCCTATTCATTAATTCCAAAAGCAAACTCGCTTTTTTGTTCTCCCTTCGTTGTATAGAAGTTGAGGTGCAGAGATCCCCGGAGGCAACAGCAATGGCGGATCAGCCGAAGAAGCGATGTCTCTACGACGTGCTCGCTGTGAATCGCGATTGCTCGCCGGAGGAGATCCGTTCCGCTTACAAGCGCCTCGCCCTCCAGCTTCACCCCGACAAACTCACCCAATCCGGCGCCACTAACGCCGCCGGAGAAGCTACCGCCGCCTTCCAAGAGCTATTGCACGCTTATGAGGTCCTCTCCGATCCCAAGGAGCGCGCTTGGTACGATTCTCACCGCTCCCAGATTCTATTCTCCGATCCTTCTTCCGCCTCCAAATCGCGCGCCTCGTTCTTCGATCTCGATCTCTTCTCCTTCTTCTCTAAGTCGGTCTACTCCGGATATACCGATTCTGGCAAGGGTTTCTTCAAGGTTTACGGCGACGTGTTCGGTAAAATCTACTTGCAGGAGCTCAATTTTGTCCAGAAATTAGGGTTGCAATCTGATGCAGTCGCTCCTCCGCCGCTTATTGGGAATCTTGACAGCCCGTACTCTCAAGTGACGGCCTTTTACTCTTACTGGTTGGGCTATTCGACTGTTATGGATTTCGCTTGGATGGATGAGTATGATTCTTTTGCCGGACCTAATCGGAAGGCGAGGAGACTCATGGAAGAGGAAAACAAGAAGGTGAGGAAGAGGGCCAAGAGGGAGCATAACGAAACAGTGAGGGGATTGGCTGCCTTTGTGAAGAAGAGAGATAAGAGGGTTCTGGATATGCAGATGAAGAAGAATGAAGAGGAGGAGAAACGGCGGACGGAAGAGAAGGAGAGGAAGAAAGAAGAGGAGAGGAAGAAGAAGGAGAGAGTGATGCTGTACCAGGAGCCCGAGTGGGCAAAGAATGATCAGGAAGAGAGCAAGATGATATGGGATGACGATGAGGATTATAAGAGGAAGAAGAAAGGGAAGGGTGAGGTAGAAATGTACTGTGTTGTTTGTAATAAGAAGTTCAAGTCTGAGAAGCAATGGAAGAATCATGAGCAGTCTAAGAAGCACCGGGATAAGGTTGCAGAGCTGCGGAGTACATTTGATGATGAAGACGAGGCATTGAAGGATGCTGGTGAGGAAGGATTATGTGTGAGTTTTGACTTTGAGCCTCTGGCTGAGGAAGATGAGAGTTCTGAAGGTGATAAAGATAAACTTTCTGAGGCATTTAAAGATGATTTAACCTTGCAGGTAGAAGGAGATGATAATGGAATAGGGAATGGTAATGAAAATCATGATCTGAAAAGCCATGGGAATCCTATGAATCATAGAGTAAAGAGAGGGACTAGTACAGAGGATGTGGTTGGGGATACTGATGGAGAGATAAGTAGATCACAGTGGGATGACAGTGAAGTTCATGAGAGTAATAATGGCTGCGTGGAGGAATTTTCTTCTTCAATTGAGGAGGTTTCAAAAATTTCTAGAGGAGATCAAGTTACTGGTAAGACTATGAAGTGTAAAAAGCAACAAGTAGATGGGAAGGGATCTGTGAGGAAGGAAGCCATTCAAGCAAAGAGCACATCAAAAGGGAAGAAGCAGAAGGTATTCACTTTTGGTTTCTCTGCCATTAGTTTTGCCATCCTTGTTTTGCTGCTTGCAGAGAATACCTTATAGTCTTAGGCACCCTAATATGAAATCATGGTAAAACAGTTACTAGTTAAAGCATGAACAATCGTATGTTTAATATTTCAAAGCAGCATTTACACAGCACAATTGTTATGTATTTACATATCTGACACAAACTTTGGTTTTTACATTTATACCACCTAAATAATTCATATCACATCAAAAATATTATTATTTTTTACTTTTAAAAGTGATATACACCTTTCCATGCATAGGTAAGGCGGCACATATGTAAAAATTTGAAGTTTAGGCGTTAGATATGTAAATAAATAAGAATTCAGTGGTATGCACGTAAATCTTCCTATTTCAAGTAGGAATGGTAGAATGTTGGTAAAACCCTTATTCTGTTTTGGGGTTTGAAGATAGCAAGTATAAATGGTTGGTGTATATTTTGTATAAGTCAGTTTGGTTTGTTGTAGAAACATGGAGATCTAATGCTTGTTCTTATCTTTTTGAATGAGAAAATTTGAAGTATTATTGAAAGAAATAAGATTTTTGTGGTTTTTATTTTTTTCATAAAATAATTATAAATTATCGTTTGCCTATTATTATTGTTAGTATTTGTTTTTGGCTGTTGAGTGACCAAAATGAAAATCAATATCTTTAATGATTTTCTATGATATTGTGGTTTGACTTGATCAAAATTCATTTCTAAGGCCATGTTTTTTTCCCCCTTGGTCCTTAGTCATTATATCAAAATGTCAAATATTAAGTTTAGGGAGTCCTAAACCTTTTTATGTATTTAACTCTCCTAGTCAATCAATGTCTTCAATCATTCTTTGTGCATAGCTTATTATAAGATAAATCAATCTTAGACAATGTATTTAAAACTTTATCAAAGCTTGAGCTTAACTCAATTCAATTTCATATTTGAGAAATTGTGCTTTGATAATATCATAAAGAGTTCAACTTCGATCCTTGCACTTATAAAAGGCTAAGAGACAAAGTGAGAGATCAATGATTTTTCATCCATCCAGCATGAAATAATGTTTTGTTGCTTTTTGCTTAGTTTATGGGATTGATTATTGAATATAAGAGGAGAGAGATGGAGAGCGTAGGAGGGAACTAGAGGGATAGTGAACTTGACTTTTACACTCGGATAGAAAGTGCTCTACCGTTTATTAAGAAATTTCATGTCCCATTGTTTTAATAAGGGGTAGCTTCAGTGGCTGATAAGATTAGAGAGAGTCATCTTAGATGGTTTGGTCACATTAAGGTGATGTCTCACAACATGTAAGATTTAAATTACTATGATTTAGTAAATCCTCATTGGGTTAAATCTCAAAACCGAATATTCACACACACACACACACACACACACACACACACACACACACACACACACACACACAAACATACATACATACATATATATATATCTCGAAAACTGTTTGGCAACGAATTTAATAAATCCTGTAAATCCAATAAAATTGTCTGATAATTTATGCTCTATCTGATTCTTCCCGCCTTAAATCCACAGCGGACGAACTTAAATCCACCGAATCGTGGGATTTACAGACGAAATTTGTGAAATATAGATTTATCGCATCTCTGGATTTATTTTGTCAAAAATGATCGTCTGACAAGATTTCACTTACATCCTGCATAAATCCTTGCTTAAATATGTTGCCAGAAAGCCCCTAAACGTCGACAATCTGATGATCTTGTTATGAGAGTAGATTTTTTTAGAGTTGACATATTGTATAAAAAAGTACTCGGGCATATTGCATAAAAAATGATCCTAATCTGTGACAATTAAATGAAAATATGACACTCAAATCCACAGCGGACGAATTTAAATCCACCGAATCGCAGGATTTACTAAATCCGGGATTTACGGACGAAATCTGTGAAATCTAGATTTATCGCATCTCTGGATTTATTTTGTCAAAAACAACCGTCTGGCAAGATTTCACTTACATCCTGCATAAATCCTTGCTTAAATCTATTGCCAAAAAGCCCCTAAACGTCGACAATATGATGATCCTGTTATGAGAGTAGATTTTTTTAGATTTGACTTATGTTAAGAATGGTAGAGGTAGACCTAAAATACTTGGGCATATTGTATAAAAAATGATCTTAATCTATTAGAATTAAATGAAAATATGACACTCAATAGGACGCAATGGAGAAAAAAGATTCATGTAGTCGATCCCACTTAGTTTGATAAAGACTTGTTGAGCTTAACTTATTCAATTTCATATTTGACAAATTGTGCTTTGATAATATCATAACAAGTTCAACTTTCTTCCTTGCACTTATAAAAGGCTAAGAGGCAAAGTGGGATATTAGTGATTTTTCATCCATCGAGCATGAAATAATGTTTTTTTGCTTAGTTTATGGGATAAATTAATAAATATAAGAGGAGGGAGATGGAGAGCATAGGAGTGAGCTAAAGGGATGATGAACTTGATTTCTACATGCGTGTAGAAAGTACTCTATCGCTTTATTAAGAAATTTCATGGCTCATTGTTTTAATGAGATTTAGCTCTAGTAGCAGACAAGATTAGATAGATTCGTCTTAGATGGTTTGTACACATTAAACATCGACCATCTGATGATCTGGTTAAGAGAGTAGATGTTTTAAATTCGATTTATGTTAAGGAAAGTAGTGGTAGACTTAAAAAACATGGCATATTGTATAAAAAATTATCTTAATTCATTAAAATTAAATGAAAATATGACACTCAATAGGACACAATGGAGAAAAAGGATTCATGTAGCCAACCCCACTTAGTGGGATAAAAGACTTGTTGTTGTTGTTCTATTGTTTTAATGATGTGAAGTTCCTAGTTATTTTTAATATGTAGAGAGAGAGAAGGGACATCATGGAGATTCAATGAGAGTATCTCATGAGCAATTTGCAATAAGAAGATAAGAATTTCAAAATTATTAATTTGCAATTAAATTTATGTGTATAGCTTTGTAGAACTTATGAACTTTAGCCATACAATTTTAGTTTCTATATCAACCTTATCCATCTCTATATATATATATATATATATTGTACTCTTACAGGGTAATTGATCATGATGTATTCCTATAATTATCTTATTATACCACACTGTTCCTATGTATTTACATATCTTATCACCCAAATTGTTCTATCACATCAAAATTACCGTTGTTTTAACTTTTAAAAAGTGAAATACACCTCTTTCAGCATATAGGTAAGGCGGCTTATATGTAAAATATGAAGTTTTTGTGTTAAGATATGTAAATACATATGAATTGAATGTTATTTATGTAAATCTTCCATTTGTTATATAATATAATGAAGCTTTATGAGTGATATTTGTTGCCTTTGGTTTTCAGGCTGCGGCAAAGCCACCCAGTACTTCATGTGAAACCTGTGGGGAGAGTTTTGATTCCAGGTACTACATTGAAGCCTCTACCAATTTTATTTTATTTTTTTGCTTTCA
>NEWO01000073.1:514271-526810 GCA_003013225.1 Phalaenopsis aphrodite
ATTAGAGGGTTGATTTCAGGATTGGCATCCACCAGGCACTCCATTTTCTTAAATATTTGTTTGGGATAATTACATACCGAGCACCCGGAACATTGATATTTACAAATCAAGCACGAGGTGATTTTTTTGAACTACGAACCAATACATTTATTATGAATACCACGAACATAAATTTTGATATTTGAGCGAAAATTTGAAAAAATGAATGAAAGATGATGCTCAATTTGTAAATAACAACGTTCCCCGTGTTATGTATGTAAGTTCCCCGAGCTTCGAAGCTCCTTTTTGTTATGCAATAGACCACACGAGGATTTTGTCCAATTTTATATGATTTTTTTTTTTTGTGATTATTGTGACATTATTTTAGGGAAGAGGAACACTTATTTGCTACTTGCAATAATGCAATTCTGATGGGTCTTATTGTTACTTTGTTCTACTTGAACCTTGCTTGATTTGGCCCAACAAAATTAACTTTTTTTATTTTATTTTATTTGAAATTTTACATAAATGCCTACATTGTTTTAGGTATTTGCATTTCTATACTAAAAAATTTGATATTTACACATATAATGCTTTGGTATCGTAAACATATACATGAAAATGTGAAGGATGTTTGATATGTAAATAGAATTAGGTGATATGTATGTAAGGGGCTCTCAATGTTTATGATGGGTGATTTAAATTAAATTTGTGAGTATTTTTATAGAGTGTGTCAATCAGGAGTTACGGAAATCATGCAGCTAAATTAAGAGTTTTTTATAATTAGTAGCTTACATATTTAAATTATGAATATATATTATTAAGTTATTTAAAATAGATTATGTATTTTATTTTGTACCTAAATAGATTGTAAGAATAAAGGCAAAAGGCAAAGGCATTGAGCCTATTTAGGATTTAGCCTAATTTTCTCAAAAATTTGATAGTGTAGGGATGTAATTAATCTCTTTGTTTTTGAAAATAGTTCAATTAATGCTAAGAAAATATATTTTTTGAATTAAATTATATATTCATTTCTCAATGCTTATTTATTTATTTATTTATTTCAAAGTATCTTATAAAATTACATGTTAATTTTATTATCAGATATTGCTTTTAAAGTTTAGGGTAGATAATTGGCCTATTTATTGTCGTATTTTTTTTAATTTTCTTAAGAAATTTATATTATTTAGAATTTATTTTGATAAGAAATAATCTTTTATAATCAGAACTCTTATATTACTTATAACAGCAACAATAATAATAATAATAATAATAGTAATAATAATAATAATAATAATAATAATAATAATAAAATCTTATTTCCCTTTGCAAAAAAAAAAAAAAAATCAATCGCATTATCCTCATGTGCTAGAAAAGGGCATTTTGTGATGCGCCAGGGATTCAACTAGTGGGCCAAAAGAGAACGGCCCATGGCGAAATGAACAAGACCGCTTAAAAATCGGCCGGTCTCTGCATGTGAGACGAAATCTCCTTTCGGAAAACCCACGACTCCCTTCCGGCAATACGCCGCCGAATTCCTCTGCTTTAGCCGCCATTTTCTCGTACAGGAAGGGGGGCAGATCAGGCGAAGGTTGTTTAAGGGCCGATTCTCTTTCGAAATCTAGCTTTCTTCGTCGAGTTCGTGTTCGGACCTAAGCGCATCTACCATCTCGGCAAGGATGACTGAGGATGCCGGAACGAAGCCAGCGGAAGACTGTGTGTCTGCCGCAAGCACTATGCGGCGAAGGTACGTCTTCTATTCACATTCGATTTACGTAAGCTTGAGGCTTGGCGATTATTCATTCCCTTTGTTGATGTATTCATGGGTTTGGGGGAAATCGATGGAATTCTTGCTTGCGTCTTTGATTTGGCTTTTATATTCAGAGTCTGGCGAGTGGGTATTTTGTTTTTGTAGGGGGTTTTAGATATATATGCTGTAGAAGAGCCGGTGTTGGCGGGTCTGTTCCTGGTTTTTTGGTTATCATTTTTCTCTTGCTCAAATTTGTGTGTTCTTAAGTTACAGAAGACATTTGATGTGTTGATTGTCATCTCAATGCTTGTTTTTATCAAGGGCTGTATTTAGTGTTTATTATTGATTAAGTGATTCTGCTAGAGCAGTTTTATACTTGCTATATTTGTTATACGTTTCTTTCTTCCTTTACCTCTCGCTTATGATTTTATTTTCTTATTTATCTTATGAGTATTTCGGCAAGGCAAGTGTATGCTAGAAAAAGTTGCAGCTGTGAGTTTGGGTTTTAAATTTTAATGCCCTAAATTTGGTTATAATGCACCCTTCACAAATTTCGTGCGTATTCTATCGTCTGGCTCTTGTACCCTAACTTTAAGTTTGACATCAACTTTTGATATCTTGTTGTGTTTTCTACAACTTTAAGGGGCTGTTTGGCCGCACGTAGGATCCATATATCCATATATTCACCGAACTCCTGGATTTAGCAAATCCGTAATTTTGGCCAAATCGAAGTTAAATTTGGATTTAGTAAATCCACCGAGCTTCCACATTTTCTTGTTTTTTTGGATTTAGTAAATCGGGTGATAAATCCTATTGAATGCCTCTACCAAAAAGCCCCTAAGTTAACATTCCTTAGAGTTTAATCATCAAAATAATAAAACAAGAGCTTGACCTATCTTCGCGTTTCTACCGCACTATTATTTTATGGAATGTCCACTACTTCTTTTCTATCAACTTTTAGTTATTTAAGGTCTTCAGTGTACTTGGTGTTTCATAGCTTCTAGTAATTATATTATTGTTTTATGGTGTTACTTTGCCTTGTGAGAACCAGCTTCAGATATATCCCAAGTGTATTGAGCTATTGGATGGGACGTCGCTAAACATGCATTCACATTTTAATTATTCTGAGTTGAGATATAACTAGGGAATGGTATCAAGATTTATTAGTTTGAATGGATTGAAGTGAAAAGAGTAAACTCTTATTTAAAATATTAGTAAATGAATGAATTTTACATATTTTAGTAGTTAATATACTGAAATTTGAGCTGTATATTTTTATGGACGATCAATGTGGAGATAATTGTCTTTTTCACACAAGGTGCATGCTGCAAAAATTCCTTTTTTCTGTGTTATTTAGATTGCTTCTAGCTGTGTGCTAAAAAGGTCCCGTGTCTAATTATATCTTATATATTTTTGTTACTTGTTAAAGATTTTGGAATTCTGCACTGATATTAACTGATGCCAAATTCAAATCGTCTGACAGGAAAAAGAGAAGATGGGATGAACCAGCTGATTTCCTTGTTTCTAGTGGGATGTCTATACCTGGCACTATTCCTATTGGCTTTGGCAACGCCATAGGGATTACTGCTCCAGGAGTTTTTCCACTTTCTAATGCTATTGCAGCAAATACTGTAGTGCCATTGATCGCTCAGAGTGCTGCTACTCTTGTCCAGAAATTAAGCCAGGTTTTCTTTTTCGTAGTTTTTGTTTGTTATTTTCTGTACAATTTTTCGTAGTTTTTGTTAATTCTTAACAGTTTCAATTCAAATTTGCTTATGGGTGGTTATGTTATTCTTCCTTTATGTTCATTTATATAAAATATCGCTTATATAAAATATCGCAGTCCTAAACCTAGCTTTGGCTTTTATGTTACTTTGTGTATGATAACACTGCATAATTGTGTATTCATGTCCAAATTTGGAATTTTTGTTCCTTTCTCTCCTTAGAACCTTCCTTACATTCTCATTCTTATTGATCAATTCCCTTTTTTTCATGTGGTTTTATTTCAATTTTTTTTTCAAACTGTGTGTTGTTGTGGATATCATATGTTAATTATATAAGTCTAACTTGTGTGATGGAAAACTAATGAAATGTGAAATGAGAACAAAGAAAGCTATAGATGCTAGTGGATTCATATAGCCATTACAAGGACTTAGTATATGCGATTTCATCCATTTTGAAAACGGTTATGAATAGCAATAGTCATAGAAATCAATTAATATTGTGATTGGTTTAGGATTAGATGTTTTATAACATGGTTGTTTCATGGATGGGGATGTTTATTGGACTAAAGTTGGATAATTGGATGATTAAAATGGGTGGGAGTCTTTGGAGCACTTGAAGCTAAAAAATTCCATTTGTATATGAAGGGAAGTTTACAATTTATATGGGAGAGTTTTTCTAGGGCGGTAAACTCTCTCCCTGTTCGAAATTTGTATTATAAATTAGAAGATTAGGTTGCATGTGTGTTTAAAGTAGGAAAGGAAATTTGGTTAATGTATGCATTGGATTAACTTGTGGCAGAATTTATTTTAAAATTTTTCATAAAAACGGATAAAAAATGAAGCATTGATAAAATTTGGTTCTAGAATAACTATGCAAGGGCTTGGAAGTTAATACAGCTAGGCCAAAGCTAGCGTCATTAAAATTTGTTCTAAAAGATTTACTTTAGTTATTCCATATGCAGTTTTAACGAATTGCATGCCAAAAATTAATCTATAAATAAACTCAGGTCAAAAATAGCTTGGATTTGATTGGAATTAATAATCTAGATTTTTTTTTCTTTTTTGGATTTGCTTTTCTTTAAAGCCTTTTTTCCATTGTAATTCATTTTCCTTTTGATTTTTTATGCTTCTCTTCCATTGAAACTCATTTTGTTTTACTTGTGTTTTTAGCCAAAGGTTCAAGATGAACTGATAGCCCGGGAAATAACAATAAATGATGCTGAACCAACTATCCGATACAAGCTGACCAAGCGTCAAACCCAGGAGGAGGTAATTTGAGGGACTTTGTTTGTCTTTGTTTTTCAATTATCTATTTTGGTTGCTAAGGTCATATTCTCCACCCTCTCAAAACAATGTTTTTCTGACATGAAAGTAAATGAACTTATTTCTTTCAGATTCAGAGAAGCACTGGCGCCATTGTTATCACCAGGTATGCTGGCTTTAAACTTTTGAACAGTTTTAACATATTTACTCAATTTTATACTCAAATTTATCTTTTTATTATTAGAGGAAAGTATCGGCCTCCTAATACTTTGCCGGATGGTGAAAAGCCTCTTTATCTTCATATTTCTGCTGGTTCCCATGTAAGTGCCATTATTTCTTTATTTATTTGTTTTTCTCTGAAGAGTGCATCTTAGCACTGGCTGCTTGTATACTTGTCATTCTTGATCATCATCACAACCATAAATTTTGTTGCACAAACTGTGATTGAGAAAATTGTCAACATTGTTGATCCATTGCGCCATTATCTTTAGCATCCATTGTGATAAGCTTTATTGTTGTTGCATTTGATTTTTCTATTGTCATGGTAATGGTAGTCTTGCTCTCACTAGTTCTTCTGGATCTGAATTTTAGTTCATAGATCCCCATTGTTGGTCCGACATAATATTAGTGGTTTTGTTGCATAAATAGTCCCTAATCCCTCTTACATAAGCTTTGGGAAGTCCTTAAAAATTCATCTGGTCAGAACCAAGTTTCAAATGTATTTTTCTCATATTGTGCAAACAAAGTTGACTAGGTTTTCAACTTGATACTTTGAAATCTTCAATTGTCAACCTTACTCAATCATGCTATATTGCTGAAAATTCAGACTAACTTAGTCATTATTTTCTTAATTTTGTTTATTTATATTTTTGGCCCAATTGAAAGTCCGCAATATGAGAGTTCATTATTTTGTAAGCAAGAATTGAACCTAAGATCTTAGAAGCAATTTCCAAAGCCCTTGCCAACTGGACTAGTTGGTACCATAAGTCATTGTTGATCAAGTAGCACATTCCAGGTACTCAGGTCACTCAGCTTAATTAAATGAATTAAAAGATCCATCGACTCACTAGTCTTATGTTGAGTCATGAGGATTGTTGAACAGGTGGAAATGTACTATTTGAAATACATGACAGTGCACAAACAACTCACGACTTTCTTCTATGAGCAAGCTAAAGTTTTAAATCTCATGTAATAATCTTGCCACAAGGATCGTGAGACTAGTAATTGCAATTGCATCAATAAGCCTATTATTGAATCATTAAATGTGCTAATGCACCAAAAAGTGTAGCTAACGTTCTTATGTCCATTTAAGGTACTGCTAAATGTGCCGGATGCTAAAATGCTCAGATTCATTGATTACTGCCTTGGCACTATGTAAATTGTGCCGGGGCTTGCATTTCTTGTTTTCTTCCTTTTTTTTTTTTTTTTAAACCTTATATCTTATTCTTTGTTAATGGCTTTCTCTGTGTTTCATCTGAACGCATTCTGTCATGTTAGTTTTGTAATCCATGTTTTTTGTCTTGATGACTGCAATACTCGTTTAGAATTTACCTGGACAAAAGGTATTTGGCAGAGTATATTTTACTTTAGGTTCATTTACATACTTATCACACAATTCTTATGTATTTACATGTTTAACACCTAAACAGTCATATTTACATCTATACCACTCAAATCTTTTCATCACATAAAAAATAGCTCCATAACTACCTTTCTAAAAGTGAAATCCACCTTTTCATGCATAGTTTTATGACAGTGATGGTGTTATAAGTGTAAATGTTAAACTTTGGGTGTTTGATATGTGAATACATAAGAATTGTGTGGTATGTTCCCTTTAATGGAGGCTGACAGGCTAGTCCTGAAAAACTTGGACTGCAGAATCTCTATTTTCTTATTTGGTGCCTTTTTTTAAATATTTTTTAATCATATGCTGGCAATGTATTAGCCTGGACTGTGATTTTGCTGGTTTCTCGTTAAAAACATAATTTTTTATTTATCTGACGCTTCATTTGAACTCTTGCAATATAGAGTATAGGCTGTTTTGTTTCTTGTGCATGATGTCATGATGTCATAAGTTTTTGGATGAATCCATTTGGAACTGCACCGTGTTCTATACTGATCGAGTTATCTTTTGTGGGTCATGTGTGTGTTTGATTCCAGTTGAAAGACATGGCAGAACGAATTATAGCTGTTGATCGTGCAGCCTCCATGGTTGAGGAAATACTGCGGCAAGGGCACAACTTACTATCAACATCTGGTCCACATGCCGCCTTTAGCAGTGCTGGGCAGGTATGTTTCACATTGACTAAAAATATTGATGGATGAGTGAGTACGAAGTGATATAAATGATTTTCTTGTTTCTGTGGCACAGGTGAATCTACCGCTGAGCTTTTGTTTGTTTTTGGGCTTTGATCCTGATCCATCTCAAAACATTTCAGCTCGCATTAGAGGACCTAATGTACGTCTTCACTGGAATTGCCTTTTATTAGTTTTTTGTGCCTTTTTTATAACCCTTACCTGCTTACAATTGTCATTCTGGTAGATAACATTACAATTATAATCAAAGCTTTTCCTTTAACAATATTCTTTGATTAGTGTTCATCTATTCTCTTTTTGAATAAAAAATTTTATTTGAATAAAGTTCTGGTTCATTGTATTTTTTTTTTTCTACATTTCATTTTATGAAACACACTGTTTTTTATTGATGTGAGAAATTTCTAATATTTAAGCTTTCTCTGTATCTCCATACAATTGGGGGGAGATTCTTTTTGTGCTGGTTCGATTTGTATGCGCAGGATCAGTATATAAATCACATTATCAATGAAACAGGAGCAACCGTTGAATTGAGAGGGCTTGGTTCTGCCAATCAAGACAATTCTCATGCTGAAGGTATGGTTTCTTACTTGTTGCAGCAAGCAGCCGCTGTGCTCCGCTCTCATCCATTAATTTCTTATGTTTGCAGATTCTCCGCAACCACTGCACCTGTTTCTGTCAAGTACAAGTACCAAGAGTCTTGAAGCTGCAAGGAGCTTAGCTGAAAACCTTTTGGATACAATTGCTGCTGAATGTGGTGCTTCCAGGTTTTTCACATTTCTAAAATTTTACCACGTTACAGCATGCAATTAGACCATACTCTGTTGTGGTAGTTTATTCGTACTGAATTTACCTTATCTTATTTCAGCTTTTGGTCTCATATATATCTTCCAATACTATGATAATTTCAAATTCCTCTTGTTTCATTTGTGTCATCTGCATGTAACTTTCAAGTAGATTATTCTACTTGATAATGTAAATTTTTTTTTTATATAAATAATGTGGTCGTGTTCCTTGTGGTTTAGGGTTTCATCAAGCAAGGCACTCAATGCAGTTCCTCCTCCACAGCAGTTATTGGCTGGAGTTGTGAGCTCTGCGAATACGGAAGTGTCTGCCAATCCGGTTGTTAGTACATTGGTAGTACCTTCTGCATCTACTGTGCTTCCTTCAGGAGTTCTAATGCAGAATGGAAACCTGACTAGCTGTGGAGCCTCCATTCCAAACACGGGAAGTTATGTTTATCCAACAGCAAACGGAGGAACATGTTACAGTGGATATGGTGGGATATATCCCCAAGCCACACCATTGCAGCAAGTCGCTCTGGCGCTTAAACAGGCCCCTGTTTCAACCAATTATGTTGTTGCTTCCACAAATTCACTTGCAAATCTGTCGCCAAAGATGACATCAAACTCAAATGTTGATACAGAAAAGCGACGACCTCCGAAAAGGAAATTCCAGGAGCTTCCAGTTGTTTCAAAAGGGCTGCCAACACTTAATCAGGTAGATCCTATACTTGGATTATGTGAATTTTTACCATGGGACTCAATTTCTGACTGTAATCAAGGAATGAGGCTGTTCTACTTTAGGGAAGAAGAGCGGACAGCATTTTCAGGATGAACTTTCATACAATTTTACTTTTAGCTTGTGGGGAGTCAACATAGTCTCTTGTGTGTTTCATTAACTAAATATGTAGTTTACTGTCTGCATTTCCATGGGGTTCACAGGCCTTTCTGATGAGAATTCTGAACTATTTCACTTTTTTTCAGCACTTCGCTGATTTTCGTTATTCAATTATAGAATATATTGAGAAGGATGTAATTTTAAACATTTATGATCTTTTGGAAGTGTTCATTACCTGAGACTGATATGAAAAGTGCTCCCTTGACTGCTGAAGTTGAAAAACCTAAGATTTGTTCTTGATGCCAAATTGAGGGAGATTTTTACTGCCTTGATTACAAATGTAATTAAGAGATTTTTGTTTCTTCTTGTGAGTATTAATAAGCCGAATATATTTTCTTGGCCTGCATTTTGTATTCTACACAACACAAACCTTGTTTTCATGACGCCACGGTTATTCATGAAAGAACTCATTCATTTTTCTTAATGCCAGGCTAGATTTAGATTTTTTTGTCCGGTAGTGGGGGGTTGATTAGTAACAAGTTGCATGGGTTTAGATGTAACTGCTTGAAGTAGCTCGACTCTGAAGCTAATTGGAGAAAATTATTCACTCTTGACGCCGTGATAATGTAAATTTGTTGATGTTGATCATAATACTGAAATTTCTTGAATGCCACCCTTAAGATGCGAGAAGATTGAAGAGAGGAGTTTAAGGTGAGAAAGAATTGGAGGATCCATTTCCTGTCGAACCTTAGAGGGTAATAATCCTGGGAAACACATGAGATTTTCATAACGTTGCATCAGAATTTTTTTCTGCAATAACCAAGAGAAGGAAAACCATGATTGGACTTTGAAAACCATGTAATCCAATTAGAGGAGGAAGGCAAGAGAAGACGGGAACAAGAAAGAATGTTGATTCAAATGTTATTCATAATTATATAATCCCATTACAAACACTCAGATCTTTATTAAAAAACGATTATATTTTAAATTTAACTAATTTAAAATTCATACCTTGATAGGCCTTAAATATTTTATTCACTAATTTAGAAGGTAAATGACCCTATATTTAAATGCATTAAACTGAAATAAAAATTTTATTATCAAGCTAATAAATACTAGAATAATTTGCAAGATTGAATAACATTGATGTATGTGTTGTTGTGCATCAATTGTAGGCTAGGATATTTTTCTTTTGTTGAACATTCTACTTTCTAATTGTATTGTATATTTTACCTTTTTGGAGATTCATCAAAATAAAGTCAATGCCAGGTACTGACCTTGAAAGGAAATTTTACTATTAGTCTTACTTCATAGCTGTTTTTTAGAAGTTATTCACTAAAGCAGATAATCAAGTGTTGCTTTTTTTTTACCATTTCCCCCTCCACTTATAGGATATAGTTTATGCTGATTTTTCTACTGTTATTCCAGGTATTTTCTCTGACTTTCTCTGAAGCTGACAGGCTATCTTGGAACCTTGCTTTCATGTTTCACAGGAAACCGCAATTCTCGAGTTACCAAATGTGCTGTGGGTTGCTTGTTCATTACTACATTCAGCCAGGACATCCTCACGCATGAAATTTTTTGCATATATTCTCCATCATACGCATTCACTGTAAATTTACCAAATTGTATTTTGAGTCTACTCTCAAATTTCCCTCCTGAATCCTCTCATTCTGTTCTTGCTTGGCTTGAGATATTTTGAAAGATTCACATACATACCACTAGATTCTTATGTATTTACATATCTAAAACCTAAACTTTAACTTTTACATACAGGCCACCTTACCTATGCTTGACAAATTGTATTTCACTTTTGAAAAGTAAAAATTGTGATATTTTTATGTGATATGAATGATTTAGGTGGTATAAATGTAAAAATTGGATGTTAGATATGTAAATACATAGGAATTAGTTGGTATTTATATAAATGCCACGTTATATTTTTATCGCTCTTGGCAATCTGTGTGATAAATCACCAACGGTTCTTGAATTCTCTCCATTTCATCATCTTCTTGTATTCTTCTACCTCTTGGCCGCTGCAGTCTTTGCTAGTTCTTTAGGAGTGCCTCTAATGATGATAAATTGCACTGGATGATTACCATTTGATCGTCTTTTGCTCCAGAGGGGCAGATCTTTTGGTGGTGGTGGTGTTGAATATTTGTTATTTTAACCTGTGATATTATTATTTTAGGGATGAAGTTTTTTGCTTTGATTTTTTTTTTTCAGAACTCACTACAGGACTCAGAATGTTTTAAGCCAGGTTTAGATGATGCTGTTGCTCAAAATTTTTCAAAGAAGCTGACTCAGCCAGCTCTTGGTGAGTCACCGCCACCGCTTTCTAAAACAATGCCTCCCCCTCCGCCCAAGTTACCATCCGATCATGGCTCGAGAACGATGCCTCCACCTCCGCCCAACAACACAAGAACGATGCCTCCACCTCCGCCGAAATTCCCCTCAGATCATAACTTGAGAATAATGCCTCCTCCCCCTCCGAAGTTTCCATCCGATCTTAATAGCAATTCAGAAATGAGGGCAGCAGTTGCTGAACCTCCTGTTAACAGAGATGCAGAGAAAGCTAGTTTAGAACCAGTTTCTGGTGATTACATCCTTAAATCAGTCTTCATCTACTTGAAACTTATGATGATTGCTGTAATTACTGATTTGCTCTCTCATTTGGTTCAGATACTCTACTGAAGCTGGTCGAGTATGACGAGGAAGACGAAGAGGGAGATGACATGATTGGCTCGGCCGAAGAATCCTGTACAAGTGATATAATGCGGAGCACGAGATCAAAACCTTTTTGGGCTGTATGACAAGTAATCTTTTGAATTTTAGTTGACATGTCAAAATGTTTCATCTCCTGCCGTGCAGCTCTCAGGTTTTCATCTGATTGATGATGAGCTTTGAAGCTTTGGCTGTGCGCTTATTTTGGATTGCGATGGTAAATTTAGGGAGAATTTGTTTTGTAAGAAGGGCTTTTGTCTGTTGTTTTTAACTTTTGATGTACTCATTTACGTGCTTTTATGCTGTAGTGTTAATGATCATAGAAGATTTAGTGGGGAGGAAGTGTTGCTAGTTGTTGTGATGTGCATGCATCTTTTTTATTGACAAAAATTCTGCAAGTTTGGCTGAATTACATTAAATATTAGTTGAGAGAACAATTTGTGAGGACATCATTGAGTGGATTCATTATTATTCAGGAATGATATTAACATCATTGAGTGTAATTATCTCTTGATTGTATTAAACACAATTATATGAATTTTAAACTTCATTTTAAGTACTTCGTCTTAATCATTTGTACAAGAAAATTTTATTGAGGCACAATATTAATACTTCCTAGAAGGAAATAAGTTACATTTGCATGAATGGCACTCAATTTTGATGTACTTGCTACTTGCATTTCTAACACAGGCTATGGCCTTTATTTTTCATTATCACTCAAATATTTTCTCACACCAAAATTATAAAAGAAGTAAAATGCACCATTTTTAATGCACAAGATAGTATGCATGTATGAATTAAAATGTTTAAATATTTAAATACATAGGGGTTGAGTGGTACTTTAATCTTCCAATAAATAGTTCTCACACATACAATGCCCTCCTAATTGACAGAGTATGAATAAATCTAGAAATCATGTGAACGCCGATTGATGTAGCTTTGAACTTCAGAACAAACTTCTTAGCGCCAGAGACTAAAAATATAAATTTCATGCATATTTTATTCAGCATCAGAATCACAGCAATACTTTCCATTATTCTTCTGCACCCAAAGCACCACCTGTTTTAAAAGCATAGGAAAATCTGTTTTCCTCTGGTAGAAAAGAATCTGCCAATCATGTAGTGCAGCAATCTCACCCACAGCTGCTTAAACAATCTACACGCCAA
>NEWO01000073.1:526917-552222 GCA_003013225.1 Phalaenopsis aphrodite
TGCTAACAAAGCATTATGATCTCCTCTTGTCTGCAAAATCATCAGATTCATCAAAATCATCCTTCAAACTTCGATCGAAACCATCCTCATTGTCATAGTTCAGACCACTGGTCGTGCCTCCTTGGTTGCTGCCATATTGCTTCTTGTTATCATAGCTAGTAGGACCTAATCCATCCAGGTTGAAATTGTATTTCTCCGAACCACCGCCGCCGAAGTTGGCTGCGTCGCTTGGGTTGTTTTGTCCCATAGCACCACCAACATAGTTTTCACTCCCACCAACACCGCCCGTTACGTAATTGTCGCTGCCAATCCCACCACCAAAACCACCGTCAGCACCTCCACTGCCACTACCAGTTCCGCCGCCAGAGCTATCACCACCAGCACCTCCACTGCCATAACTACCAGTTCCGCTTCCATAGCTATCTCCACCAAAACCGGTAGGAGCACCACCACCATACCCTCCGCCGCCGCCGCCATAGCCCTCACCACCGCCGCCATACCCTCCGCCGCTATTTCCATATCCACCAGCATATCCCCCAGCACCATAACTACCACCGCCACCCCCATAACCGCCGCCACCATAACCCCCACCACGGTCACCACCATAACTCCCACCACGGTCACCACCATATCCACCGCCGCCGCCATAACCACCGCCGCCGCCATAACCACCACCAAAGCCGCCACCATAACTAGGACGATCATTAGCATAATTTACTCTAACCAACCGCCCATGAAGTTCCTGTGCATTATCAACATGAGTTAAATTGAGGCTTCATCTTCAATCATAAGAAAATTCAATGAAAAATTAAAAAAAAAATTTGTTTGTTATTTTTTACTGTCAACAGTAATTTCGTAAAATTTACCATAATTCTAGAGAGCATCCTCTTATCACATAATATTCTTAAGGCATTCCTTCACTTTAACCACTTGGCATTAACTCAAAAAAATTAAATCCTCATTTACATCACCATCCTTCAAAAAAAAAATTATCTTCTAACAATATTAACCAATAATTGTTAATATCACACACTAAAATTGCACATCATACATTATCTAAAAACATTTGTCTTCAACATTTTTAATTATTTTACCAGATTCCTCATCAACAAGATCTTTCCTATGCAAATAAAAAAATACACAGCAGTTGAATTACAATAACTTTAATAATCATCCCCATAGCTAATATAAAAAATAAATAAATTCAATGTTCATCCTCGATAAACATATATATAATGCCTCCAACATAATTTTGACAATTTCTTCTATTAATTTCAAATTAACTCGGCAGACAATCATGTGCCATCCTTATTAACTCAGCAGACAATATGTGCCATCCTAAGATCTATAAAAATCGAATAAAATTTCCTTTATTGGTCCACAACACCTTTTAGTAATCATATTAACATTAAAAATGTTCCTGGCATAATAATTTCATTGATGAAATTACTCTTTTGAAATTGAAGTAACTTTTCTAAATCAATTTTCTATTACTCTTCCATAGTATTATTTTATGAAACAAAAGTGGAATTTCTTTACAACTAGCAAAATCATAAAAAAAAATTTGCCAAATCTTAAATATTAATACCAAAATAATTATTCTTTAATCATTTGCCACTTTCTTAGCTTCAACAATCTATTGAAAAGATTTGCTCATCAAATCACTACAAAGTTCCATAGAAGTATATAACTCATCAAATCTAAATAGTCGTCTGACTCGTCTCATTTGGATCTAAAGCTTCATATTTATGGATCTTCTTTGAAGTTAACTCCACTTGAGTATTTTGGACTAATTTATAATATATATTTAGAATCAATGCATAATATGTTTCAATATGTCATTCATTAAGCTCCTTCTATTTAATTTCTTTGTTAAAATTTTCATTATAATTTTCATAGTAGCATTTCATCTATCCTTATTTTAAACTTTAACTAAGATCCTATTACCTTCACTTCTGATTCAACACTGATAAAAATATCTAAATTTTCTCTCTTTAGCTTAACTATTTTATATATTTTTCTAAAATTTTAAACTCAAGCCCATTCCATAAATAATTAGAAGTTATATTTTTGGTTTGCTCGCTAACCTCTTTACAAGTTTTCTAGATTTCTTATAATCATAATAAGCCTCACAATTATTAAATTTTATCACTTCTTAAGTACAATTTTCTTTTCCTAAACCCACTCAACAACCTTCCTCAACACCAACCCTACTTACAGGATAATTATATAAATTACTAAAAGCTACAATTTTTGCTTTACTCAAATACACTCTTTGCAAGACTTCAGCGAATTTACCGTTTGCCAATCCTTTAAGACATATACTATTCTTAAAGATCCTAGGCTTTCAATCTTACGAACTTGGGTGCCTAGGCTGGTTCATATGGCAATGGGTTGTTACGCTGTATTAGCTATGGACTGGGATAGAGTTATATTTCCTTGAAGGTGCTTAATATATATAAGGTACCCTCAAAAGCACTACTCGTTTAACAGAGCTCTTGCCAGGCCAAAAATAAAATATATAATCATGTATATGTGAAGCAATGTATTTCATAAGGGTTGGATTTTCAATCTAGAAACGCTATATATAGGCATGTGGTGTCTTAGAAGACAGAAGGATACATAATGCTCTAGACAGTCTTCCAAGAACCCACAAGCTACATTTCCATGTATTATATAATAGAGTCATATTTATGATAGATCTCGTCTTTTGGGTGCTGTATTGCAGGATCCAACTGTTTTTTGAGAGTATTGCTTATTCATTTAATATCATTGGATTAATTTTTCATGATTATAGGTTAGAATTTCATGATATTTCGATTCTTGTGATGCGGTTTGCCGAGATGTGTATATGCTAGACCCTTATAATATTAAATCTTTTATCCAGATAACCAAAAATTAAAAGCAAACAGAAGTTTTTTTTTTTTTTAATTACATGCATGGTTTTCTTAAAGCCACCTTTTTTAAAATGATCAATCTAAACAATTTTGGCGGACCAAATATTTGCAATTAATATTTCAAGAGATTACCCTACCCATTAAAGGTATGGACCTCAAAAAAAAAATCTAAGACTGACATACAGATATGCATATGCATAGTGAGTCCTCGTATTATATTTATTTACAGAACTCACTCAGAGCAAAATAATTAAATTAATATTTGCATATGGCATGTCATGTCCATGCATGGCTGCGGAACATTGCTTAAGCAAAGATGTAAGGCCACCATATTTGATATTGATCCTCCCTTGAATGTGCATAGAGATCAAACATCATGATTTTACACAATTATGTGAGTTTAAATGGATGTCCTTTCTAGACAAAAATAAAAAACATGTCAAGTCCTTAGTTCTTCATAGGTTTTAGGGTGTATGTCTCAATAGTGTCAGCAGAATCTAGATTCAAGACTAAAATCGTCTTTAAGATATTCTAGTTCTCATCATGGGCAAATTGTCATTTTGCAAATATCATAAAACCTACTGATCAATATCACCAATAGCATTCCCTCATTTGTTCAACTACTACCATAATTGATATGCTTGACTCTGCATGACTTCATTTCTCTGTTCTAATTTTCAAATGCTTGATTGCACTATCTCTTTAAATGGTAGGAGCCATATTCGCCTTCCTTCACTTGGAATAGTGAAGCTTCTTTAGAAAGCCTTTATGCGCTCAACCCATCGGAATGCAAATGATAATAAATAACATTTTTAGTTCTTTTATTCATGATATAATTAACTACGAAGGCATTCGCCTATCGCAGAATTGATCACCGACATTCAACAAAACAAACTATTCAACATTACACTATACCAAGAAGAGAACTTCTATACAATCAAGTTATATATAATTGTCTTTGAGTCTCTAAAATAAGTTGTCTTTTATCTTTAGAGATATTGTAATCTCATCACAGCAAAGTGCTCAATATATATATATATATATAGTTTATCATTTATTGATATTCATAGTGAAGCATAAAGTCTTGCAACCATTTTTACCCAACGAAATAATACAATCCAAATATTCATAGCTCTCTCCACCACAAATCTCTCTTAAAGCCCAAAAATTTATGGCAACTCCATTGGGGGAATTTTCCCTCTCCATATTTGGTTGTTCATTAATTCTCCTTCATGAGTTTTTTTATTCTAATTTTTTTGGTACTCCTGCTTTATCATAAGTTTATTCCCTTTCAGCCCTGATGTCTATTCATCCTCTTCGTGTTCTATGATAAATAATTTCTCTATGAAGGTCATGATCTATCGTCATTCATAAAGGTAAAGCTATAGGGCCATGAGCAGACATGAACTGCTGCCACCTGCTAAATGGTTACCATTATTTTGGAAATGCTCTCTCAAATCTAGTAGCAAACTCGCCCTAGCTAGCATAGGCCCAACAAATATTGCTATTTTGGCAAGTTGCATCGATGCTCTACTTACTACTTCAGCAAAAAACCGCATAGCCACAAGGCCCAATCTCTGGGGAGGACTTGAGGTTAAAGCCATCACAAGGGTAAGATCTTCCAAGACAATCTGTAATTGAGAAATAATTTACACAAACTAATGACTCCTCCAAAAAAGTTGAACAAGAGAAACTAAGGAGCAAATGAACCTTACGCCATGGACAAATTAAAACATGACCGCTCCATCGAAAGCCATAAGATTTGTCTTCCTACATGAGATATAAATCAAAGTAGAAGCATGTTGTCACAGAACACGGAAAGAGTAAAATGACCATAAAGGCTGGAAGGGAAGTGACCTTTGCTAAAGTAGGACCATCGAACTCATAAGAATCACTCACAAAAGCGACAAACAAATACCCAAATATGAAAAAAAATATGCCTTTTCAAGTAAAGCCGCCAAAAACTAGCATTTTCATCTTTCCTTTTTTTTTTTTTTCATCTTTGACCAAGGTCATATTATTTTCACATCTACTTACTTAAAGTTGATAAAAATATATATATCTCTTTGCTTGCCTTAACTATTTTATGTATTATTTATCTTTTTCTTTTAATACCAAACCTATTGCATAAATCATTCAAGTTATACTTTTTAATTTACTCGTTGCCCTCTCGACAAGTCTTCCATAATTATTATAAGCCTCATAATAATTAAATTTTACAACTTAGAACACATTTATTTTCCTTACTACTTCTATACCTCCTCTTTTAGCACCGAGTCTCATTTAAAAAATTATAAAAATCACCAGAAACTGCTACTTTGCTTTGTTCAATACCCTCTTTGTAAGCCATTATTGAATTTAACTTTTGACAAACCTTCAAAGTACATTTATTTATTTTCTAATAACCATTTGCAACTCCTCAGTACACTCTTTTCCTTGTGTATGACCCACTTTAAAAATCTGCTCAAATTTATAATGAAAATCCTCTTGAGAAACTCACAGCAATTTAGTTAAATAATTCTATTTCATATCCCCTGCTAAATAATTATATTTTACACATCTTAACCTATCTTAAAAGATCAATTTCACACCTTGAAAACTCCATCATTTAATTCAAACATTATTTCTTCTAGCTGTTTTCTTTATGCTCATAAGATCAACATCCAAAATTAGTGTTTTCAAGGTCTACATTGGAATAACATTAACATTATTCACACAAATATTTCTCCTCTCTTTAATAAAAATTCTATTTATATTTTGGTAGCCCAACTCTTGCAATAGTTTAGGATATTATGAAATAAATTATAGATTCCCACATTACATTATCCCATATTATGAATTCTCTTATAACCCATCATACTATAACCCATATGTTCATTTAAATCACCCCAATAAATATAGTTACTAGACACACATCATAGTAGTTTATAATTAAAATAGTGACTAATTATAAATTTTTAAGTCTTTGCTAATCAGCTTAAGGAGTAAAAACAATGACAATATTTATAATATTCACATTCATAATTGAAAACAGAGAATATAAAAAAAAAATTTGTCGATTCTTGCATTCAGTTGATCAAAGTTTGCTTTATATAACTGTAAAGAAAAAAAGAAACCAAGCACTAGAGAATTCATAATCAAAATAGAAATAAGACAAAAAGGAACATAATAATAAGTAAAAAAAAAGGATCATAACTTATTTCCACAAAAAATAAAAAAGATATTACCAAGTTTTAAAGAAGGAATGAATTTTGATATAATTAATGACTTTGAGCTTAATTTTGATATCCCCACTTATTTCTTTATGCTCATAAGATCAACATTGAAAATTACTGCTCTTAGGGTGTGTTTGTCGTAGTCATATGAAATCTCAGTTCAAAAGCTATTGTTGAAAATCTATTGTCAAAAACTGGTGTTTCAGAAGTAGTTGATCTGTTTGAAAAATATAGTTCTGAAAGTGTTGTTTATGTACTAATGACTGTAATACCCCTAAGTATACATTATATAGATAACATAAGCATTAAGCAAACTAATTAAAATTATTTTGGAAAACTTTGGGCAGGCTACCTCAATTCAAAACCATTGTCCTTCGTAACACTCAAGCAAATGCATTTTCAACTACCTTGCATCAACAGATGGTACTTCATTTGTCTCTCTCATATAATTGTCCATTAATTTATCCTTTCAATTTTTTTCCCTTGTTGGACCCAAGTTCGAAGCACAAAAACAAACCCTTTACAAATTCCTTGATAAGAAAACGATGCATGCAACTAATCTAACAATAAAAAATACAAAAAATAAGCTCCATTCTAACAAACTCTCCCCTGACGAAACATTAAATTCTCTATTGAGCAATCCACCCCAAGTTGCAAACCATTTTTCTCAAAAAGTAGGACTAGAGGCGATCCCTTTACCTCTTCCGGGGGATGAATCCTCTAAGAACTACTTTTTGCACCCAATTCGCTATAATATTACCCATGCTCACCAGGAGGAGAAAAAAAAATTACATGTCAGGAATCTAACGAGGACTGCTCGGTTAAAGGAGAAGCAGTAGAAGGACATTGAATGGCGAGAAGGTTGGCAAGAATGCGGCGATCTTGCGTAACTCTGAACCTCGGGTGCTGGCGACTGTGCTTCGCGGACTAATGAAGGATCTCCTGCTAGGTCACGGCTATTGCGGAGGTAACGAAGAAATAATGTATCGTTGAACACAGGACGCAACTAGGGGGCCGCGTTTGCATTACTGTTCATTTTATCGCCGTTGTTTGGGCCGTAATTGGAGTAACACATGAATCAAACGATTAAAAATTGCATTAGTTTATAACCGCAGTACGAACCACCTAAACAAACGCACCCTTAGTGTTTTCAAAATCTACTTTGGACTAACATTTACATTATTCGCACAAATATTTCTACTCACTTTACTAAAAATTCTATTTATAATTTGGTAGCCCAGCTCTTGCACTATTTTAGGATATTATGAAATAAATTTAGATTCCCACATTTCATTATCTCATATTATAAATTCTATTGTAACCTATCATACTAGGACCCATATGTTCATTTAAATCGCCCCGAAAAATATAGTTACAAGACACACATCATAGTAGTTCATAATTAAAAACAGTGACTAATTATAAGTTTTTAACTCTTCTAATGAGCATAAGGAGCAAAAGCAATGACAATATTTATAATATTCACATTCATGACTGAAAAAGGAGAATATAATAATAATATTTTGTCGACCGTTGCATTTAGTTGATCAATATTTGCTTTATATAACCGTAAAGAAAAGAAAAAAACCTAGCACTGGAGAATTCATAATCAAAATAGAAACAAGACAGAAATGAACATAATAATAAGTAGAAAAAAAGGATCCCACTTATTTCTACCAAAGTAAGAAAGATATTACCATGTTTTAAAGAAGGAATGAATTTTGATATAACTACTAACTTTGAGCTTAGTTTTAATTCCATCAAATTTGCAGATTTTTTTTACATATATAACATCTTATACTTTTTATTTTAATTTGATTTAATAATAATTAAAAAAATTACAAAAAATAACCAAAATGCCACACCATATATTTGCTAGGCCATCCCCCAACCAAAGCACTAGACTATTACTCTATCGGGAGGCATCAAGGTCTTGACATGTTTTACTACCTGTCGAGAATTTTCGGGCCAGCCATTTGAAAAGTCATTTGGTTGTCCTCTTCGAAGACTTCTTTGGATTATTTGTAAAAAGTTTTAAGGATTCTATCAAAGTGAATCCTAACCTATATATACAATACATATTAGAAATGAAAAAATAAATGAATTTAAGAATCATGGTGAAATCATTTCTAAAGGTTTTTCAAGAAAAAATTGAATTGGATGATCTACAATATTATTGGTAAATCAAAACCTTAAGTAACATTATCATGATAACATCCACACTACATCTTTCCATTCTAAAAATGAGAATTATAACATATTTTAGATGATGAATTTGATTTTAATTAGCATTTGGGTTTGTGCCAAGTCTAATGAAACTTGGAGAACTGTTATGAGGTAAAACTTGCGTATGTGAGGCGCTCATGCTGTCAAACAAGCGGGCAATTTTTCCCCTGAAGTAGAATTTTGTGAAGGTTTCTCCACCCACTTAAGGGAGTAAAGGAGCACAGTGTATCGCAAATCCGAATAGTGAAATCCTAATATGGATAGGGATTAGACATGGGTGTAAACCAGTTGGGTGCTAACAGCATAACAATTATTGTCTCCCATTACACTTAAATTTAGATTTATTTTCTTATTCAAAGTGTTTGGGCTTGATGGTAATTTGGTAGTTATTGTAACATCTATATTTGTTATCTTATTTATCCTGCGCAAACAAATTAGTTAAACTCACATTTAATATATATTTATTTCTATCAGCAATGTATTTTTATGTGGACATTTTTTTTACTTCGGTGATTGGTGTAGCAATTACTATAGCTATTGTATTTGAGTTATCAGATTAAGTTGAGCATAAAAGTGATAGACTCACTAATTTGCTAAATAATTTAGAATATATTCACTTGTGTAACAGGATTAAACAAATTTAGTACAACTGTGTGGATGCTAATATTCCTGTGTAATTATTTCGATTAAGTTAAGCACATCGAAACTCACTTATATTGATTAATCACATAATAAGAATCTTGTCTCCCGTAACTGTACTCTTGCATGTGTATTTAATTCATTGATTTAATTGTTGAGTTATTCAACTTCCATGTATTTGTTTGTGAGGACATTTGAATTGGTAAGAAAGAAAACTAACATGCACATGCATATCCAATTCACCTACCCACTATGGTGTGCCTTTGACCATCAAGGACTACCAACGAAAGAAAAACTATGCAGTACCACAAACAATCATTATGACAAAGCAATGTAAACTTGATGCCATGTATTTCTTCTTATCAGGCTTATCATAGAGGAAGAAAGGAGCCATGTAATTTCAATGTTAAAAAGAAACGAATTCAAGACCTGTAGTTAAAGCATATATTGTTTAAAAAGATATTGCTCTTCTAAAAGAAATAATAGTTGCCACCAAAGCAATCCACCAAGTAAAATATCAGACTGATGACATATCCTCTGCTAAATCTTCTCCGGTACTAATATCAATCGTCGATGATGAGAACAAAGAGTTAACTACAAAGTTAATAAAAAATGGAATGAACAAAACCCATTGCAATGATCCTCCAAAAGGATGGCACGTAGGGGCTATGCATTGACTATCACATAATCAATAAAATAGCGGTAAAGCATGCTGACGTGTATCAACATCTTGGAATGAGTAAAGCCTGGTAACTTCCTCACCAAGCTCAATGTCTAATTGTTAATCATGAAGTGAGCACGATGCGTGGAAGACTGCATTGAAGATAAGTATAGAAGTCATCACAGTCAAACACAGTACTTGACTGCCACCTTTATGAGGCTGATGAACAATATCTTGAAATTACACTTATATGACTGTTAATTTGTCTAAATGCTGTGTGTGGAAGACTGCATTAAAGATAAGGAGAAGTCAACACAATCAAACACAGTAACTTGACTGCCACCTTTATGAGGTTGATGAACAATATCTTAAAATTTTACTTATATGACTTCGTTAGATTGTCAAAATGCTTGAAACATCAAAGGAGGGTGTTCCATTTAATAGCAACATTGGCTACTTCTAAAAAAAAAGTGTAAATTTTCCAAGAAGAAACTCCTCTCTATCTCGGATTTAAGGTAGGCAATGGAACGATTAAGATTAATCATTTAAAGGTGAAGACAATCAAGAAGTGACCCTAAACTCCATCAATGATTGATATGAAAAGCTTTATGTTATATTATTATTGACTAAGTTTATTTGACAAATTTCAATACTTACTCACCTGTACAAGCTTTAAACATAATGGGGAAAAACCGCAAAAGCAATAAAATACATTTCTCATGTTCAAAAAAAACAAAACGCTAGTGCTAGCTTTTGCCAAATTTGCATAGAGGTAGATGCTAGTGGATATGCAATGGATGTAATACTAATGCAAGATAAAAGCCTCATTGCATAATCAAGAAACACAAAAAACATGCCTATCTTATGAAAAGGAGCTATTGGTGGTACTACATCAAGCAAGGAAATATTAGCATGCCTAACTTCCAAGGAAGAACACCGAAGTGCATACAAATCACGAATTGCTACAAATTTGTAGAATCAGATCAATCTGCAGTAGGCTTGACATATGGAGCGGATAAATTCCAACAAATCAACCTAGCGACCAAAGACAAAAAGAGAATTACCAACAAAATAGTCAGCATACCCTCTCGGCGACCCTTTTTTTAGCATTATTATGCATGTTTAATCTTCAAAATTTACACAGAGAGATAGCCCTCTCCACAAATTATGTAAACCAAGCTATCAAACTCAACAAATTGATTGCAAAATTGGACACTTGGTAGTGGAGAAGCCATTACAAAATCTATAACCCATGTTTCCTAACCAAAAAAATTACAATATCTAAGTATATATTAAAGAATTCATATCTTGTAGCACATCCAATCTTGAAAACAAGAAGCATGAATTGTACACCTTACTGATCATGGCAAGCAATCCATGGAAGAGCATCTCCATGAATTTTTTTAAAGATTTACCACTACTTTGTCAAGAAGAGCCAATTACTCAGCATAACAAATTGTCATAACAAGAAGGTTGGGTAAATGCACATATCCCATAAATTCAAAGACGTGTAATCCTTCTAAAAGGACCCGTGTGATATGGGGAATATATCTAATAAATAATCAGTTACACTGACTATATAATTTAAGATTAGTTTTGTTAAGAAAATGAAAAAGGATATAATCTAGAGAAATAGCTTGTGCAAATATGTCGAGAAAAACATTCAATCATACCCAAAAACAACATCCATAAAATTTAACGAATTGCAAAAATGGGATGTAATGCTGAGAAAAAGAAGAAGAATGTCTCATTTAGGAATATTTCTCGTCCTTTTAGGCAAGGTGGCTCAAATTAAGTGTCTATTTGGGGCAGCTGTAGCTTATCCAACTTATGTTGATAAACAGCTTATCCAGATTATGCTGATAAACAGCTTATCCTGATAATCTGTTGATGACCAGCTGATTTGAATAGCTAACTGGCTAATTGGTTTGTGCATTTGAAAAACAGCTGATTCTAGATAAATGATTAATCTGCCTCTGATTTGCAGCTTTTTTTACAGATATCACAAAATTTGGCAAGCTTGTGCTTTAAAAAATCAAGATTGACATCTATATATTAGTTAAGGAAAATAAATTTCAGGCTAAAAATGAATATAAGCCACAATTCTTTCTGAAGATGCATAATCAACAAGCAATCAGAGAAACGGGGAAAGCAACCTACTTGAGCCGAGCAGTCAAGCAACCCACTTGAGCCAAGTAAACAAGCAAGAAAATCAAGCGTTCAAACAAGAAAGCCGAGCAGTCAAGCAGAGTCGCGATTCCATCCTCGCCTCCCTAGCCGACCCTCTCACAAGATGGAGAGAAAGAAGACCACGACGAGGTCTGCTAGCGACGGACCGGGGCATGGTTTCGGTCGCGAGAGCTAGAGGGAGAGGACGGGTTCGTCGTTAGAGTCACGCGAGAGAGAGGAGCTCTTCCGGACATCGCCCTCATCGACAGTCGTGGAAGTGGAATCTGCTATTGAGCACATAGTTAACGGGCTCTTCCGATCGCGCTCGATCACTCTCTTCCTCCATCCACCACACGAAGCAGAAGCGCACGGGAGGTATTTCCCGATCAAACGCACCCCTTGGAAGCGGGACGCGGGGTCGGTCCCGCGTCCCGCTTCCTTAAATAAAACCAAAACTCCATTTTGAAAACGCCTGCGAGACGCTCAAACCAAACGATATGTCGGCGTTTTCAAAATGCCACCGCAGCAAAAACGCCCTCCCAAACGCACCCTAAATGAACAACATTCTACCTCAAAATTGAGATGAAAATTATTTAGTATAGAGGGTAAAAATAAAAAAATAATAATTATTAAACCAAAAATTGATATTAAAAGAGCATTTAATTTTCAAGCAAAAAAGATAAATTTTTTTAACAAAATTACTTGAATATTCTATTCAGCCACATTTCCATTTCATTTGGCGAAAAATTCATTTTAATTTAGTAATTTTTTTTATATGCAGCCACTAGCAATCTAAATGAGCATCACCCCTCCCAACAATATGATCTTGACGACAAACTTTCAATTTCTAATGAATTTGAAGCAAAAACATATTAGATATAGTAGAATTGTGTTTTGCATCAATAATCATTACTCTTACACAACTTAAAATATTAAACAATAATTGCAAACCACAATGATCAGTGATAAAGGAACATGTATCGAGAAGATAAAGAGAATAAGGAAGAAAATAGATTATCCAATATAAATAATGCTAAAATTAATTGATGAAAACCGGACTTATATCAAACACTTGTATGATATAATGGATTATATGATTGAAAATGTGAAAGGGTTAATACATCAAAAAGAAGTAAAAATAGATAACAAAGAGTCCACCTTCCATAAGGTGACGTAATACATTTGCATGCAAAGATGAAACAAAAACAATACCTCACCTTATTGTTTAGTCCATTCCCCTAATTCAACATAACAATTAAATACTTAGTTTATCTTAGCTTAGCCCTCAAAACGTTTATTAACGTCTAAATGAATTTGTTCTTATGTATTATAGACATACTTAGCTGAGTGAAACCTCAAATCATATTGCTAGAGATAAAGATATAGCAATATCAAATTCTCGAAGAGGCCTTTTCAATATATAAAAGAGAGCAGAATAATTTAAATTTATTAACTTCATTGAACTTAGTGGTGTTTTAGTCAATCATTACTCAATAACCTCTAAGGCATTACAAAATAAAAAATTTGAAAGATGATTTATGATACTTGTTCCCCAACATTACTCGACTTCTAATTTTATTGGGAAAGAAATTAAAGTACATATTATATTATCAATTAACTCAAATAGAAATAAGATCAAACTCAACAAGTTGATGATTTAATATTTGTGCATTCTAAATGTCATCTTTTACATAGGAAGAGCCTATAATATACTCAAGAATAGACTAAATTGTGAGATATTGGTAGGTATACATTAAATATGATAGATATCATTAGAATGCTTGAATTTGCTAATCTCTCTTTTGATGAGCTCATTTCAAAACTACACATTTTCTAGATGAAGGGGGAGAGGCCATTTGAAGCGTGCAAAGGTGCTAGAGATAATGATGATCATAACATGGAAATTGTTAACTATAACTAATTACACAAGATGAACATGCTCATATAATCATATTTTAATTTATTATTTTGAAGAGAATATTAGTGTTACTTCTTAAAATTTTTATATATTGTAGGAAATGTTGATACTAAAAAAATATGTAAAAACTAACAATGATTAATGAAAACTATTGCTGATGCATTAATGAGAGATGAAATTTTCCACAAATGATAAAGCATTTCTTATTATTATTGATAGTACTTAACTTTTTTTTTTGTCATTGTTAATTTATTTAATAGAAGTAAATGTATAACATATTATACTTCATTATGTAATGCCTTTAGTAGAAATACTAGAAACAATAATTTGATTACATATTATAAGTTCATGTTTAATAATTGTGTCTACAATATGCCATGTTTCTTTTAAAATTACACTTTGTTGTTGCATCCGTGTCAAATGCTTCATAATTTGTAGTATTACATGCCTTTGACATAAAAAAATCGGCAAGACCATATGCCAAATACATAAATATAGTATAAAAAAATGCATGCATGAAATTTATCCATCACTAAGTGAATGCATTATGATAGGAACTCATAATACTCAATAAAGTGGCACCTTTGTAATCAGTTATTCACATGTATTTGTAGTTGCATTCAAGTAATGTACTTTGGTATCGCCTGTTTTGTTTGGCTTGGGTTTTATAAAATTGCTTCGATACAGAAAAATCCCTTCAACGAATAGATGGTTGTAAATTCACAATTTCAACATTCTCAGCAAAATCAAGTCCAACCCATAAACATTCATTAGCTGCTCTATCATAGCATATCAAAAATTTTAATTTTGATTTAAAAGTACTTGCCAATTCAATAATAAATAACCTTTATATGGCTAATTTTTTCTTATTAAATACCAGCGTATTATTTGTCTGTTAACTCATCCCAAACCTTTCCAAAGTTGAAACTTTCAAATAGCGCATTTTGATTGCATAATAAAATTTCACTGCAAAAACAAACTACCGCATGCTAACTCAGCTCATATGAAAATGCATCTTGCTCTCACTAATGCCTAGTAACAAAGTCAAATTAGCACAACAAGAAAGACCTATGCATCCATCTAGTTTGGATGCCTAAAAGCTAGATAAAAAATAGGAATACCTTTCCATCCATGGCAGTTATTGCAGCTGAGGCCTCTTCACCAGATGTGAAAGTTATAAATCCAAAACCCCTTGACCTCCCAGTCTCCCGATCAAGGATAACCCTAGCTGGAAAAGTTGTGAATTTGATTATTAAAAAAAGCTCTACAGAACCATAATGAAGACGACAGAACATTCAAAATATATATATGCATACCTTCAATAACTTCGCCATAGCCAGAGAATGCTTCCCTTAGAGTTTGATCATCTGTGCCATAAGAGAGTCCTATCAAAATGCAAAAGAATATCAGATGAATTAGAAATTCGAAATCAAACCCAGAAAGATCCAAAAATTAACAAATATAAAATATCAGACCTCCAACAAAGACTTTCGATGATGACATGCATCTCACTGCCTGATAGATTGAAGGTTTAGATGACAACGCCTGCTTGAGGAGACTCCCAATTTTACTGGTAAAGGCCATTACTCTGAACTTTCCATAGAAGAAATAGATTAAACCGTAGAAATGAAATGAATTTTATCAGTATCGAAAAAGAGTCGGATGTTACATCCCATATACAATAATGCATTTTGATTACAGAGAAAGCAAACAACTGTAGAAAACAATGGCACAGCATGAAGCAGTCGGAACATGAATCATCGAAGTGGCGGCATGCTCATTACCTTACAATGACGCCTTAAATTTTATTACTTTCTCTATTCGATTAATTCGCATAACCTGTTCATAATTCATTAATCAGCCAAATTAGAAGGCGTTTTATATTTCGAAACATTCAAAAGATTAATCAAACCAAAAGAAAATCGAAAAGAAGGACAACATCTAGCAAGATAATGCCCTATCAACACCACTGATAGGATAACAAGGCAAATCCATTTATACACCGATTTCCGATACCAAAAGAGCTCAGTCGACCATAGAAAATTAAACCGACAAAAAAGAGATGAGAAAGTAGCAAAAAAAATTGAACAGCCCCGAACAACCTACTGTAATCGATAGGCAGCATCCAACAGAATCAATCATCGAATAGACAAACGCATCATAAAGCCTGGAGGAGAGGGTGAAGAGAGAGAAAATACCGATCAAGATTAGGGTTTAAGATTCCCTTTCTTTACCTGTCGATTGACTCCCCCTTCCCTGCTTAAAACCCTAGGGCAGGCTGAGCCCGAGGTTTTATGTATTTGGCAGCTAGAAATATACCAAAATTTATATAAGCTGAGGATCAATCCTCGCCGTTGGTGTAAGATTATTGCTTATAAAATTAGGATATTTACATACAGACCAGATAATTCTCATCTTTTAAAATTTTAATATTTAAATTTTCAAATTTATAGATAGGAAGATTTGCATGCATATCATTCATTTCTATGTATTTATATATCTAACACTTAACTTTTAAAATTTACATATATATATCGTTGCACTAAAAGTTTTTATTTCATATGTTACATACATATCATTCAGTGTGTGTGCATGTGTGTGTCGCGTATTCAGATTAGTTGGTCGGACATTTATTTTTCAGTTGTAAGCCCCCTCTGGTCTGGGTTTGATTCCTCTCAAGTATATGGTGTGGTACTCGAATTCTTAGGCGTCGGGGCTTGTATTATAGCATCCGGTCATTTCTCATTGTCCATTATCAATATGTGTATGTCAGATGATTGTTGGCAATAACATTAGAAGTTTGATAGTGGTGGTCAATGAGCAAGGATTGAGAAGTGATAATTGAGCAATAACATTTGGAGGATGTTGAACAAATAACAATTGAATGGTGATGACGATTAGGCAAGAGTGCTTATTGCGTACGAACACCGCACTCAAATTTGCAGTCTGTGTTCGATCTAGATCACTAAAATACATCTTTTGTTTTTTTTTATTATTAGAATGGAGCCCACTCTAAATATTTGAAGGTCCATATCGGACACCGCAAGCAATAATTTTTCATTAGGCAATGACTTCATGATGACATCGATTACTGATACAGATCGTAGACCTTTGTTACCATTCAGAGTATTATACTTTTCTTAGTTCTCTAAAGTCTCTCCAATTAAAATCCATGTCATTTCATTTGGAGATTTGCTTATCTGTAATTTTGAGAGTAGCAGTTTGGTTATTTTGGTCATAGTCTCAGAACACTTTAACAAATGATCTATATCATTCTCTTTGATCACAGATTATTGCTGTCAATTCTAATATGTTGACCAAATGTATTTTTTGATGACTCAGCATCCAAAATCATTTTGCTAGAACTTTGAAGGTACATAAATTATGAAGTAATATAACATCATTTCATTTCATTTTTTTTTTTCAAAGGAAACACTAAAGAGATTCATTTTGCAGTAAATATTTCTGTTACATAAAGTTTTAACTCAACAGAAAAGCACACGAGAGATTACCATGCAGATTTTAACCAACAAAAAGGAAAACTCTATCATTCTTTGTAGGCTTTATGACCTCCTTGCACCTTATGTCGCTCAAAGTTCATGCTACTTTAGCCTCTCAAAGAACTATCACAATACACAACCTCAATACTTATCACTTACAACTTAGTTTGAATGACTGAAGTGTATAATTTCATAAAAATAACATAAAACAATGACTCTACATAGAATAAGAATATATAAACCTTTACCAAAGTATTACAATTGGACCATTGAATGAAATATAAGAAATATTATTCCAACCTCTAAGGTGCTTTAATAGTTAATATGAATATTACAAACATTTTGCATTATTGCTACATGCATCAACATACTAAACTATCAAAACAACATGTGCTTTTACTCCATATTTTGAATGACTGAGGTGTATTATTTCATCAAAACAACTCTTAGAATTAAGATCAGTACATCAACATACAAACATGAACAAACATGAACAAATTAGTACTTCATCCAACATTCAATTAGATTATACAAAAGATGAACAAAACATGGTTATTCTACCACCGATTCTCTTTCTTGATCCACCTCAAAGCTCACCTTCTTTGAGGATTCATCATCTTCGGCGTCCCCTTGAAGAGCTCCCCTCAAAGAGATCCAACAATGCCAACTCCAAATCCTCCGGGTAATACTTAATGTAATGTTCGCGATGCCGCACCGCATCGAGATGGCTCGCATACCTTCCGATGAAAGTTCTGTAAGCTTGCAGCACCTTGAGTGATATCGAGATCCTCAAATCTTCTCTGAGATCAACGTTAGGAACAGACCAATTTATCTGAGTCCTGTAAATCTCTTCGAACGCCTGGTTAAAGCGCTTGAATCTCTCCTTGAGAACAGTTTTTGAAGGAGTGCTGCAACCATGGTTGATGATGCCTTCATCCTTCAGGAAAAGAAGCACCGGATTCCATGAAGCTCGTTCGTAGTTTGTGGCGTGTTGGGTGAACTTCCGATTGTGCGAACGGATCCAGTTGTCCCCAAAAATGGGCTGGAGATCGGAGTCCTTCACCTTCTGAACCATGTAACATATGTTGTTCATCAAAAACAAGCTCGGCAGCGCAGCGTCGACGTATAACATTGATCTGTCGGTAAGGTTTGACTCAAGTATCGAGGTCACCGATTGTAGATTGGTTGTCATAGGAGATAAACCATTAGCCTCTTCCTGCAGCCCATTTTCTTCCCCAAGGAGCATATTTATGGTCACACTGTAATCTGCAAGTGCTTTGATGTAGTTCATGACATACTTTGTGAGAGGATGAACTCCGCCGCCGGCAAAACCGGTGGTTGATGTGTTTTGTCGAATCGCATTCTTGAACGCAAAAAAGGTTCCTCTCACATACTCACCAAGCCTGGACAAAATCTCATTGCACTCATTCACAACAAAAGAGCCTGACTCGTTTGGAAAAAGCAATTCGATGTCGGTGAGAAGATCGGCTAAGCCCTCATACATGTCCAGTATCCTGAAAAGCTTTTCGGGCTTAAGCGGTCCAACGGCTATGGCTTCGCCTAGGTTGAGAAATTGCATGATTGAACTCTTACATATCTCAACAAAGCATGTCTGTCTGAGTGACACTGAAAACTCCGCAAAGATAAGGTCACAGAGACGACTTTCGCTTGAAAGATAAACACGAACAAAGACTTTGAGAGCTCGGTTCCATCTCTTGATCATGGAATTTAGCGACGCCCATTCCAGCTGCAGGACTTCCTCGATGCTCAGTTTTTCAATACGAAGAACAGAAAGGCATTCATCAAGTGCATCCTTTCTGACACTAATGTAGGCTTGGCAGCACTCCTTGTCATACTTGGAAACAAACATTGTTTCAGCTATGGATCTGAGGTCACATAAAACATCAGGATGGATGAGATCGACGACAAAATCTTCGGATTTCCAGCTGCTGTCATGCTGGCTTCTACCCTGAATTGCTTCTTCTTCAAATGAGCTATAAGAGAAGTCCTCTGAAAGTTCGTCTTCCACGGAACGAAACGACATGTGCTCAGGCTCCAAAGGCTGCTTATACTGCCTCAACAGGTGCACAAACTCATCCTCAAGCCTAGACATGGCCATCTGAAGGGTGTTATCTGCGTAGCATAGCAGCTTATTGTACAAGGGAGAGGTTATCAACCGGTCAACAAGCTGCCGAACTTCGTCAATAACTTGCAGGAATTCAGAAGCTTCTTCAGGGTCTCGGTCCCATATCATGGATTGATCCGAATCAAAGTTGACAACTTTTTCGTGCAATATGCCGAGTCGTGCTTCGATTTCAGCCAATTCTCCTTCTTCTGCAAATGCAGCAACATCATTTATAATTGAGAACACAGAATCAGCAGGGTGAGTCATTTGTTAAAGGAATTGAAGAATTCTTTTACCTGTTAAAAGCTTCTGGTTGGCGACTTGGACGCCTACAACTGATGCACAATCTGCCATGGCTTTTGGGATAAAGTTAATGAGACAGAAAAAGGGAAAAAATATGAGATAGTCTGTTCAGCAAACTTCTGATGCATCCGAGCCTCAATGACACCTCATAATAGAACAAGCTTGAATCCTTTTAAACATTTACTGTTAAAATGGGAAGAAGAAGTTTATTTTAGAGTGAAATTTTGATGTTTGATAACAGCTATAGAAATAAACAAGTTTTGTTCAAAGAAAGAGATAGATATGCTAATTTAATTAATTTTTGGGATTTTATGAAAGAATCCAGAGCTCCTTTAGGAATAGAATGACAAAAACACCCGACTGAATTTATTCAGATTGCAAAAGAGAGAGGAACGAAGACAATCTGTAAACTCAATATAATCACAGACCGGATGGATTTAATAACATAAGCTAACCTAGCTTGAAGACCACTGATAAATCAAACACCTAAAATCCACCATACAGCCATGGATTTCAAACTTCCAAACATAATAAAAAGAAAAAAGAAAAGTCGAACAAGAAAGAAACCTAATTACAGTTCAGCTCTAGTGTAGAAAGGAAAAGAACCTTGAGTAGAAATCAATGAGCCAAGAGGAACAATAGAACAAAGAACAGACTGAAAAAGCCCTAAAAATCCAAACTTTAAGCTCCTGGGAACACAATACAGGTATTAAAAAAAGGATACGAATTTTAGCTAAGAAAAACTTTTATCCCACAATTTAAAAAAAAATCAAAAACGAAAACAAACATCGCTCCGCAAATTACGTGGGCACGGCAGGAAGCTTCGAGGAATACACGAGCAAGCAAAGATCTCTGTCCAAGAAAACATCTTTCGAGGTAGAAGAGAGAGATAGCTTTGTCTTCCTCTACAAACCCTATTCAGTATTCCTTTGGATTGAAAAACAACCGAAAGAGGGTCACCGGAAGCTTCGTACCTTGCTCTAATGGCGATTTCGCTTCTCTCTCTCTCCCTTGAGCTGAGGCTGAGCTGACAGCGGGAGCTTCCTCGCCTCTTCTTCCGAATAAGATGTACAATGTCGGAAAAGCCAAATTTTTTTTTTAAATTACGTCACGTAGCTTAATTGGACAGCTGGAAGGTTGTTCAGTGGGTTAGTTTCCCAAATTTAATGATGAGAGAAGCGATTCAACCGTCTGATCACGATCGGACGTTCAGGAAAAACGAAGATTAGAAGATCAAATGAATAAGGGAAGCTTTGTGTTGACTTTGTCATTGACTTTTTACTCTCAAAATTATAAGATAGAATTTAGCCTACGTTAAATTTATATTTTAAAGGAAATTTAAAAATATAAAAATATACAACAAATCCCATTTGACTAATTTATTTGAAAAAATTGAATAAAAATATTTCAATATTTTCTTGAGAAATCTATGTAAGTAGGACAGAATTCCTATCTATTTATATCTCATGTTAAAATTTTGATGTTTGCCAACAAATCACTTTATATATTTGTGAAGATATAGATTTGACTTATGATAATTGATAATTTGTCATAGTTTTGATATGATAAGAAAGAATTAAGTGAAATATGCAAATAAAAATATGAGATTTGGGTTTTAAATATGAAAGTCACACACCAGTCTTAGCCACATCTTTTGCACACATGTAGGTGTGTATAACTAGGTCACCTTGTTCTGGATGGTTGATTAGAATAAGGTGGGGTGTAGTTGGGATTTTCCTGTCTTGCCATCATTCATTAATTTGAGCTTATATAAGTGTTTTCTATGTTGTCATTTTGCGTGTTTATTTGGTTTTAAGTGTGCATACTGGTATGTTAGGAATAGTTTTATGCAGGGAGCTATGTCCAATAGGGAAGAGCAATCATGATTTGAGCTAACATCTTTTCTACAGATGTTGCTTAGCTCTCCACCCACGAGACATAATTCAAAGAATTGAGAGTTATTTATGTAAATGCCCCAAATAATAAATACCAACCATCACTAAGAACTATTTCAATTGGTTTTATATCTTATTGAAATTTATGTCATGAAAGTCATATATAATCCTCATTAGGAGCGTAAATGAGTCAAATTTAACTCTAAGTCATGGCTGACATGAGCTTCAGTTATATTAGTTAATCAGATTTGAACTTAAGGTTTATATATCTGTGATATAATAGTTATAGGGTATAATTTTCCACCACAAGGTTGTAGTTTCGATTCACAAACTTAACTCTACAAGTTTGAGTCAGCTCATCAGCTCTCTTTTGATGTTGAAGCGAAAGTTTAATGTTGATTGAAGCGAATATTTCAGTTAAATTAAAAAAATAATAATAATAGCAATTGTGAGGGAGAAAATGATAAATTGAAAATTAAAATGTCTAATTACACCCCCAACACACGTCAATAGACTATCTCTAGATATTCTGAGCCGCGGAGCACATGCAATGGAAAAATCATAACTTAATAATTACATTTCACACTTTAAACGTCACATATTAATTATGTGGGGTTGTCTCGATAATTTCCTTGATACTAATTTGAACGCACAAGAGGGCTAATATTCAACTCTATGTAGATGAAATGGTCATAATTTTCTTATGTTTTATTCTTCCCTCTCAAATTTTCCATTTCAGCGGCAGTCTAGATATACATTATAAAAATAAGAAAAGTCCATTAAACATTTATATTTATGTTCATACACTTGGTGGCATAAATGTGCATGAAAATATATATTTTTTACTTTTACGAAGGTTAATAATGATAATATGTTTGATGTTATGCTAAACTATTGAGTGTTTTAAATATGAATATAAGATTTTATGAGTTGATATGTAAATATATAAAATAGTGTGGTTTGCATGTAAATGCCCCAAATATTTATATATATGTCGTAAATTTTTAATATATTTTAATATATATTAATATATGTTTTTAAAAATTTAAATTATATAAAAATATTATTAGCTAGTATTTATTTGTGAGAAAAATAAGGGTTTCATGGATGGATTATTATTTTTTTTTTTTTTCACCAATGGTTGTTTGTGCTTGAGTATAGCTTTCTTTTTTTTTTCGAGTTTTTTTATGAGTATTATTGCGTGGCAGAAAATTTACAATGATAGAGTAATAATATAAAATCGTAGAATCCACTTTCATAATGTATACTCGAATATGTGCATGCAAACTTTTTTGTTAAAAATTATGTTGTTGAATCAAGCTCACCTGCTGAAGTGACTGAATCGAGCCCACATGATAAGTGGCTCAACCAAGCCCCCATACTGAAATGGCTGAATCGATCATGCTCACCTTCCTCATGAAGACAACATAGCTCACATGTGTGGGGGCAGCAAATCTAGAAAGTCATAATGATCGATAAGAATATCTTTCAATCACTTATTAAAGGTGTCATCCAATGCTGGAGATCAATGCTTACACCCAGATGCAGGGGGTGGTCGTCGGACTTGCAATATCTTAAATTAGTTGGCAGTACCTAACACTTACATCATAAAATTTTCATTAGGGTATTAGAGAGAGTCAAACGTATTGTGGGGGCGGAACCAGCCTTTACTTTCACTGGGGACAAATTTATTATGTGTTGCACTCTCTCATGTAATCAAGTATAAGAGTTTTCATCAATACGGGAAAAAAAAAATCACAAGACTAACTTTTATCCAACATATATAAGATAAACAAAGGTAAAATGCAAAATTTTATAATGAAACTAATATTTACTTTAAAACTATTGCAAAGTTAACATACAAAAATTGTTACATATCTTTAAACTTCATTGGCATCAATATGTTCTATAATTTCTCTCTCTCATATATAAGAATGGTGGGATATTTTCTGGAGGGGCCGTTCAATCCATCTTTTTATCTCTGTCTCTGAAAGCTTGTAACGTAAAGAACCTTCAAAGAGCGAGAATAGGCATATTTCATAACATCCCTCCCAAAGAATCTCACCTCTCAAGTTTTATGTGCTCACGAGAGCGATACGTGGACTCTATATCTTATTAGAATTAAACACACACACACACATATACATATTGATGCCTTGTCAAACTTTTATTGATCCATTCTAACACTGAACTGGATTTAATATATTTAACTTTTAATCAGGCTGAATAAAAGAAAATTAACAATTTGACTCACATAATAAATAAATTATTTTTCTTTATGAATTTTGAAATTAGAGAGCCTAGTGGTCAAAAAACTTGGGGGCGTTCAAATTTCAACAAATTTATAAAATAAATAAATAAAAGACTAATTCTCTTAATTAAAAACTCTAAAGGAAAAAAAAATAATAATAAATTTTGATGACGAAATTAACAAATTCCTTAAAAAATAAAATATTGTAAGATTAACACGTCATCACAATTTTTAAACATGCCTAATATATATATATATATATATATATATATATATATATATATATATATATATATATATATATATATATATATATATATATATATAAATTATTTATATATACACCACAAATGAAATTTGGCGATTAAAAAATAAAAAGCAAAATAAAAATAAAAACAAAATTCTAAACGTGATTATGTGAATATAATGTAACCAAACATAGTTCTTCAAATGGCGTAGGGGTAATTATATCAACTCCTAAACTTACAAAAAAAATTCCAAATTTTTATTTGCTTTGACAAAATGATGGACTAATTATCATATTAATTAGCTTTTATTTATAGTTAAAAACAATTATGTTTACTTTTATTTCCTAGCTAGTTCGGTTTTTATTGTTTACTTTATTTTTAAAAATATGTTCGGTGCGTATAATTTTTATATATTTTTATTTAATATTTTAAAATATTAATTATTAATTATTTCACGATGACACTTCATAATCAATATAGTATGTCTTACATTCGGAGCAATATGAAATCAAATTTCAAGTCAAAATCATTGAATTTTTTTTATTTATAGGTGGTCAAATATTTGATATTTCATAACATTGCTAATGATTCCTTTTGGTCTATGATTGATGGGATTATGGGTGTAAATCGGGTTCATGAATTGAGTTCGGTTCTAACTAGAAATTGACCAGTCAAAATTGCTTGACACGAATGCGACCCAAACATTAAACGGGTCAGAAAGCCAATCCCAAACAAGACCGATCTTCAACCCGCTAATCCAAACCCAAGCTGTTAACCCGTTCAACACAAGGCATAATAGTCACTCGAGTAAAAAATCAACTATAGCTAGAGTTAATTTCGAGTTTGCACGTAGATTTTGAGTTGGTTTTAGGTTTGCAGATTAATAAAACTGCGGTGCACTGCCGCCTCAAACGGACCCTAATCCTAAGAATTTCTTATACTTTTTATCAAAAAACAATTTTTTTAAGATAATTTTGTCCTCCCTGATCCTTCAAGGGCAAGTTATCAACCAAATTAATTTCAAGTTAGAAAACGGAGCATTTGACCATGACTTCAAAAAATGATGAAGTCCTTTCACGTAATTTGACCTTTGTTCTTTCTACACCCAAGATAATGTAATAAATTAGAATATTACAACAATATTTTAATCTAACGTTGACCGCTCTTTAAATTCAATTGACAATTGTTGCCCAGATTTCACAAATATATGAAATTGTGGGAAATGGCTAATTCCAATTGATTACACAATAAAGTTTTT
>NEWO01000073.1:552857-579548 GCA_003013225.1 Phalaenopsis aphrodite
AAAAAAAGAGGGAATTTATATACATATCATTAATAAATTTAGGTCTTATATGTATGTGTGTGTGTGTATAAATGGCCCTATTGTGTACATATATGGTGGAGCACTGTGTGCCTAAGCCACACATTGGGGTATAATAGAATAAGTGGTTTTTCAAAATAATAAAAATTAAAACCCAAAATAATGTTCTTTCCACAAGGATCACTATCATTAAAGTTGCTTTAGCTATTTATAATTTATCAGAAAATTAACACTTGTCATTGCTGAACACCTTTAGCTGAAGATGATGGTGGTGGAGATGGCAGAGTCAATATATATATATATATATATATATATATAGTTAAAAAGATATATATTTTATATAACATATTTTTTATAGCCATCATAATTTATTGTTATAAATAGTTTCTGGCTATTAAAATTTCTACAAATTAGCTTGATAATAGTTTCCCAAACATAGTGTTGGTGACGATAAACTCTTAGGGTATGTTTGAGGTGGCTGCGATTTTTTAAAAAAGAAATTGTAATGTTGTGGCGAAGAGAACAAATGTTTAGAAAACCGAAGCAGAGAGTAGTTTTTTTAGAGTCATCGCACTTTAACATGTTAGATTAACAAAGGTAGATGCTCGTCATATAAATTTCTAGAAAACAATAATAAAGTAGTTTCTCAAATAGAATTGTGGTGGCGTCATAAAACAAAAAACCTACAGAAAGCTGTCTCAGACAGTACCTTTGTTAGCTTATCTGTATTTTAATGAATAAGATATATTGTGATTTATATTATTCTATTGTTCATCAAATCTTCATGTTCTATATCATATTAATGGTATTTTTTTATGAAATAAAAGAAGATGCACACCCAATACATTTCTTCATTTGGTGCACCTTAAAATAATATCTTAAAGCCATGGCATCAATCTCTATTTATAGAAAAAGAATAATATTTATCATGGTTGATGCCTTTAATGACCTTCTAGCATCAACTTGTTAATACTTATGAATTATTTTAGATTTATGTAATTGATATCCATTTAATAAAGTAGAAAATAATATTATGAGAAAAAAAAACTTGCATTATTTAAGCTAGAACAATACTATAAGTTTATAGGACTTATCTTGTTTCCACAAGAAGTAGTGGAGCACCAAAGCCACACACTTAGGATATCATAGAATATGCTCCTAAGCATTTTTTGGATTTCATATGAATCATTAAAGTTGGTTTAAATAATTTGGATTTATTAGAGAATCAAAACAAGTTGTTATCTCTAAGTTTCTTTGAAGCAACATGGTGAGGACTTGGGAATTGGATGCCTATAATATATAAATTATGTGTATGTTAACATAGGAAGAATATTAAAGAGGAAATAATTATTTTAAGTAAGAAAAATAAGACAAGAAGTGGCCTTTACATTAGCTCAAATCAATTTATTTGTTATATTTATATAGATATCTATTGGTATAAGAATTTATAAGGATTAAATTTATGCTATAAAAAATGGCAGGATCATAATTTATACTATTTGCAATTGAATATTGGATGCGAAAATCCTAAAGTTATGAATCATATGTTTTTTTCTAATAAAAAAGAGCATGTATTAATTAGGGTGTTTAATTAATAAAAAGGAGCTAGAACTCACTAAAAATTGACTTCAAAATATGTTTTAGAGATAAAATGAATTCTTAATGATATGAAAATGTGCACTGTACTCATAACAACTTTAAGACAATAAGAATATGTAGATTGGAGCAAGTTTGGAGTTAAAATCAATCTAATTAGTTTGCAATAAGTTTATAGGAAAAAGATGTGTGAATTCTTCTTTAGTGGTAGGCGTCAATCTCATCTCTTCTCCTTTCTATTGGAATTATTAGCGATATTTTTACCATGACGATAAAAAATTCTCAGTTGTCAGGATGAATTGTAAGAAGTGCTCTCATCATCAAATTAGTCTCGATTGTCACAGAGGAGGATTGGCAGCTCATGCGGGTAGGGATCGAACTCTCCAACTTGTCCAATCTAAATTCTTTTGGCCCAAATTGCGAAGAGACATGTGTTTGTTTGTGGAAAAGTGTTTGGTGTGCCAACGTTATAAAGACACAAGTTAGAATATCGGTCTTTACCTATCATTAACTATTTCATATTCCCTGTGGGAGGATCTTAGCATCAACTTTATTTTGGGCCTGTCTTGCACCAAACGCGGATCCGATTTCGTCATGATGGTTGTTGATCGTTTTTCCAAAATGACTCATTTCGTAGCTTGCAAGAAGATGTACGAAGCTTCCAACTTTGCTAAAATTTTCTTAAAAGAGATTGTACGGCTACATGGCATTCCAAGGAGCATTACTTTAGATTGCGATGTCAAATTCATAAGTTGCTTTTGGAGGGAATTGTGGAAACAAATCAAGACCAATCTCTGATTAAGTTCAGTTTATCACCAACAAACGAATGGGTGAATTGAAGTTGTCAATCGATCGTTAGGAAACATGATTAGTTGTCTTGCAAGTAGCCAACCAAAATAATGGGAAAACTATTTGGGGCAAGCAAAATTCACTTTTAATTCTTTGGTTAGTCGTTTAATTGGTCCCTCTCCATTTAACATTGTTTATACCAAAAAACCGAATCACTTAGGGTCCGTTTGGTTTGGCGTCCGGAGCACGGTGCGGGGGTTGGCCGCGAATTGCAGCCGTTTGAGTATACAAGCCGCGATGTCCCGCCGTTTTGGTTAAATGCGGGTCGCGAATCGAACCCCCGGCCCGCATTCGAGAAATGACTTATTATTAATTTTACCCCTTTGTTGCTCCTTTGCCCTAGTGGCCTTTCCCTCTGTTGACGTCGAATCTCTCATCACTTCTCTGTTGATCGACGGTGACTTCCCTCGTTGCTTCTCTACTATTTAGCGACGTCGTCCCTCGTCGCTCCTATCTCCCGGAAGCCGTCCCAAACTGGGAGATGGGGAGGATGTAGGAGAGGGTTTCAGGCATAGAGGGGATTAGTAAGAGGGAGATAAATTTATTAATAATTAATAAATAACTATATATATTAACATTAATTTAAAAAAGATAAATTATTTTAATAGTTAATTAATAATTAAATTTATATCTTAAAATTTTAAATTCTAAATAATTTTTTTATTTATATAAGCTAGATCTAAAAACCTTGCCAAGCCACCTCAAGCATGCCTACTTGGGAGAGCCTTCAACCATACTTTGTAATTTTAATAGTGTTTTTCATTTTTTTAGCAATCTTGATACTCACTATAAAATGAGTTGTATATATGGATTTTGTACTTTTGTGAAGTAGATTTTCGTTTTTGAAATATCAAATTTATAATTATGACGGTTTTATTATAAACAACATTACTAGACAGACAAATAATCATTTTTCCAGAAACAACTGTCAAACATCTGTTTTCAAACTGTTAAAAACAAACAAACAACCAGTTTTTGTAGCATCTTCCCCGCAGTAGTTTCCTAGGACAGGTGCTGCAAACCAGTTTTTTAGATAAGCTGCAACTGCCTCAAACAGTTAGTGGATGTTTCCATCATTCCAAAACCAAAAATCAACAATGCCAAAACATGGGTGAACAACTTTGAATCTATGCTGTGAGAAGTTAAAGATAAGCTCACAATTTCCTTAGAATACTACAAACAACAAGTTGAGAAATCCAGAATACTACAAACAACAATCTTTGAAAAAATCTTTCAAAGATTGTTTCCCACAAGGAGTATATTCAAAATTAAACCCCCGCAAGATTCGACATTTTTTTATTAGCAAATGCATCAAGGATAAAGCTTATGCTCTTAAACATCCCCCAGATCTCAGCTTTTCATCTACATTTAATGTGTCTGATCTCTATGCTTATCATCCACTTGAGGGATAACAAAAATTTATGAGCTCGATTCGAGTTCCTCGAAGATGGAAGGGAACTGATGCGGCTATTCCATGACTAGATGTGAATCTTCCAGATACACTGGCTACTTATCTTTATTTTCTTAGTTATTTGCTAATAGACCACTTGTGCTAATTCTACTTTATTAAGTACAAGTTATGATGGGAGTGATCCCCTCCAGTTAGTTAGCTAAGCACTTCTGATATTTTACTCATTTGGGAATACAGAAAACTTCTGTTTCATCGTCTTCTTATTTGCTTCCTGTTTTGTTGTTCTTGGTTTTTGATCCATAGGTGCTACACCACTAATGAAATTGTAATCAATTTCTATATGCTTGGCCCAAGCATGCAATACTGAATTATTAGCAAGAGCCATGGCAGAGACATTGTAGCAACATCGCTTCGTTGGTTTTTGTTGTTCAACACTCAACTCCTTGAGAAATCGACGAAGCCATGCGATATCAGCCGTCGCCGTAGCTAAGGCGCCCCATTCCGTCTCCGTGGATGACTGAGCTACGATTTGCTCTTTCTTAACTGTCTAAGAGATAGGAGCGTCACCAAGAAACAAAATCCAATGGTGTACTTTCGGTTCATCGAATGGCCTGACCAATCAGCGTCAGAGTATATCCTGGAGCGGCCTGACCAATCAGCGTCCGAGTATATCCTGGAGCCAAGTGTTCCTTGTAGACAGTAGTGAGGAACAGAAATTTCAATGTGAGCGGGATAGTGATGGTTGGCATTGATTCCAGGAAGGGGGGAGTCATGGGTTTCAGATAATGGAGAGGTCGACATTTGTGTTGAAAGAAAAAGAGGTTTTAAGGTATATATGAGGAAGAAGAAGATGATGGATAGATCTTTATATTTGCAGAGAGATAGATTGATGATCTAAACGAAACTGCTGGAATGAACTAAACAGCACTATCCCATAACCCTTAAGTTTATAGGGAGTTGGGCGAAAGAAAGACTCAAACAAAAAAAATTTTGCTCAAATGCACAACACATTTAATACAAACAAAGAGAACAATCACAAGAGAGTGTTTGTAATATTTATGTTGCTGTATAATTATTAAAACTGAAAATCAAACATAGATGGTGCGGCTCGATTTCATTTTGTTATGTTTATTTCGGTGTATAGTTTGAAATTCTGAGTTTCAATCATTTATCAAACTGAACCAAGCTCACCTTTGACATTTCTATAAAGGCTCAAAGATCATACACATTTCTATAAAGACTATATAATACAAGAAGGAGGATTATTTAGAAAAGAAATGGAAGAAAGGAAACAAAGAGGTTAGAGTTGAGAAAAAAAGTAAAATAAATAGTACAGCACAAGCAAAATTCTTTTTAAATTTTCGAGTGGTGAGCAGTTGAAAATGCAATTCTGTTAATTGTGAGCAGTTGAAAATGCAATTTTGTTAATGTTAGAGTGTTCCAGCTCAAGCAAACAGTCACATGTAATAAACAAAAATGTTTTGGCTTTAGAAAAGCTCAGTAAAGCTAATAGTAGCAAAATGAAAACTAGTAACAAAGCAAATAGTATTTATATACACAAGCATGTTTTTGAATGTAGAAAAATGCAAATTGGTAATTCAATACACACAATATAATTTTTAATGTAATATTTTTCAATAAGTAATTAAAAGACAATGTTTTCAGCTTCAGAAAACTTCAATAAACAAACAACTACCATGTCAGATGAAGCACATTGAACTTGCAAATTAGTAATACACAGCAATGTTTTCAGCTTCAGAAAAGTACAGCAAACAAGCAAATAACAACAAAAAATAAAACTTTCTATACATATAAAGAAAAGAGTATCAGAATTTTGCCGCTTCCAACAAGAAAAAACCATAAAGAGAAAGAAAAAAAAAATTGCTAGACATTGCTACATATACTAGCTTGATCTTTTCATCGCAAGAAGGCTGCTGGGCTGAGATTTACAATAATATGCTGAAGAGAATGTACAAACTCTCCAACAGTTCGTTAATACAACCAATTTCTTATCATTTGCTTTTTTGACCAAACTCTGCTTCATTAACCATCTTCTTCATCACAAGAAAGCAGCTGAATTGGGATTTACAACAATATGCCTTAGAGGATAAGCAACATCACCACCACCTCCATGTTTCACAAACTCTGCAGGAGTAAGAAAGCTTCCATGGCACACACAAACTATCCACACTTCCTCCCCTTTCCCATATTTGTAGAGGAAACCTTGTATGCTTCGCCCGTTTGGACCCTCCACTTTCGTCGACACCATCGGCATCTTTGTCGTGCTCTTGCTGAGCTCACCGGTCCCATTGGTGTATCTTCCACAATTGTTCTTTAGTGAAAGGGGCTCATTACTCATAATGACATTGCTGATGGTATGTGTTGCTGATAATGGTGAAAAGGGAGGAGATTTGTGATTGTTTTGTTCTGAAATTATCATGAACCTGGAAGGGCTTCTGGTTTCTGAAGCATGGCTGAATCCAGTGAGTTCAAAGCCTGAGGGATGGAAGAAGAAGATACAGTTTTGTTCAGGAAACAGTTTATAGTTCTTCAAACAGAAAGCTAACTTCTCTTAAATCAATGCCTGGTTGGTGTATAATTGAAGAAGCAGAAGCAATACATTAGAAGTGGGAAAAATGTCTGTGGATAGAGAGGAGCTCTTTAATCCAAAGTGTAAGCTAATGAATTAATTAAAAAAAAAAAAATTACATACGTAGCACATAATTCTTAGGCATTTACATATCCTACACATAAACTTCCATATTTTCACATACAACACTTTGGTCTTTAAACCTATGCATGAAAAGATGTATTTTACATTTAAAAAAGAGGTAATAGTGCTAGTTTTGATGTGATATTAAGGATTTGAGTGCTGTGTGTAAATATGAAAGTTTAGGTGTGAGATACGTAAATACATAAGAATTTTGTGTTATGTATGTATATGGCCCATTAAACAATCAATTGTTGGTGCATAAGAAACTCAGGATTTGATTCAATTCTGATGTGTGACTATTTTACTTCTCATATGAAAGCACTTCACATCAATCTCTCTCACACACATAGAAACATATATACATTTATGTATGCATAAGTATGTATAGATATAATTATATGTATGTATGTATGTGATAGCAAACTATGAATCTAAAGGGCACGGCCATTTACATACATACCATCCAATTCCTTACATGTCTAACATCTAAACTTTACATTTTATATTTATACCACCCAATTCTTTCATATTAGGTAAAAGAATACCACTATTTTAACTTTTAAAAATTGAAAGACACCTTTTTATGCGTAGGTAAGATGGCATATACTTAAAAATTAAAATTTAGATGTTAGATATGTAAATACAAAAGAAATAAGTGATGTTTATGTAGATCTTCCAGCCAAATGATGTAGTGAAGAGGCCTAAAGGCTCAAAATGGCAAAAGTAAATGGGAAAAATTGCCGCTAATAACAGTTGAACATAGCCAACCAGCTAAAAAATCAACATGGTGGATAAAACAAAGCATCAATCAATCCTCACAATTAACTGCAGATTTGATGCAAAAACAAATAGAGCAATTCTCACAGTGTTTTTAAGCGATTTATCTGATAATATACTTGCAATTATCCTATGAAAAAATTGATATTTGATTATGCATACAAATAAAAAATAAAAACTCTTGTATTGAATTCAAGGTCATGAATTTTACTTCACTTCTCATTTCATACCTTGACCAGCTCTGTTCTCCAACTCCGATCCTCCCGAAGAGTTACTCCCCTCAGACACAACAGAACCCTGCGACGCCAGCGCCATACCTTTCGTCAACGTTGAAGACATCCCAGCTCCGGCCATCCACCTTGATGCCGCAGGAGAAGGAACTCCGTTCGCCGGGCCACCACTTCGAACCAACGAACACTCATTCTTAACCTCAAATCTCCTCAATTTCGAAACCTGCCCCTCCTTTAAATTCTCATCTACTCTCTCCCCAGCTCCTCCAAAACACCTTATCTCATCCCACTTCCTCTTCACCTCCATCCTCGTCTTGCCCTGAAACTCCTCCTGCGGCAGCGAGCTTGTGCGGAACAGGGGAAACAGTGGCGGAACCTCGCAAGGGAGGATCGCTGGTATGGAGGAAGATCGCAAGATCCGATTTTTATGATTGTTGGATGAGCTGAAACACCCGCCGAGCGAAAGACCGAGCTCAATCTCATCTGAATCGCTGCTATTTGCCTCCGCAGCCTCATCTGAAGTGAACCCGCCGGAGAAGCGCAGGAGCAGGTCTCTAGATCTGGAGGCAGAGAACATGCCCCTAGTTTCTGCACACACCTCTGTTTTCATTGGATCTATCCTCAAAACTGACAAATTTGATGAAGCGGCCACACTAAATCGCTATGATGACAAACACGATGAAGGACCGACGGCTGAATTAAACCGCATGGCAAAAAGGATTCTGTTTTGTTGAAGAGAAAGAGAAAGAAAGAGAGGAATTTGATGAGTTATTAAGAGATTCTCACAGATCTACAGGGAAAGAGACGGAGTCTGTGAGAGATCGCCGGCGGCGAGGTATGAATAAGGCGGAGTGAATCTGAAAGCTTGAGATTGGAAAGAAGTAACTGCATAAAGGAATCACTTTTCATCGAGGGGAAGGAAAAAAAAAGAGAAATTTAGATCATATATATAGTAACAGATCACAGAATCAACTATATGGAAATCTGAGGAGTCGCCGGCTGCGGGGAAGGAAGAAAGCGAAGAACAGATACCGTAAATATAGGAGTTTTGGATGGATCGCAGATGAACGAAAAGAAACTACGATAATGCCCCTCAATGTTGCCAGGTGTCAGTGAAAGCGACAATGACACGTGGCAAAGAGAGTAAAGAGCTTTATCGCGAAACAAGCGGCGCAAACGGCCCGCCGGAGCCCGGTGGTATACACGTGTCGATACTTCAGCGATTCGATTCGACGGATAAAGAGTTTTAGCGAGACACGTGCGAATTTTTTTGTGGAATTTCTGAATACTCACGTGTGAGGAAGTTTAAGGAAATGATAGATAATAGTAATTAGAACAAATTGTTGATGCATAATTGTATAATATATATATATATATATATATATATATATATATATATATATATATTAAATTTATAAAATTTAGATCATTTGTTTATATAAATTTGGATAATTACACGTAGGCCTCAACAACTTTGATATTTACAAATTCATTATTCAGCTTTAAACCATCAAACTGATGTATTTACATCTGTCATGATGAAATCATTGAGAATATGATTAAAATAAAAAATATATATATATATAAGTTGGAGTTTATAGTAAGATTTGAGAGAGAATTTTAAAAAGTAATAAAAGAGAGTACTTGATTTATAAATAAGAAGTTTAGAGGTGGTCAGTTTGTAATCGCCCCTTTTAAATAAAGAATTTTGAGAGTTAAGAATTTAAAATTTTAATTTTTGCAATGATATTTTTCTCTCTCCCAACTATTTTCCTTATAATCTCTATATAAATTCTTACTTTAAAATTTTGATGCAACTCACAAATAAAATAAAACAGAAAACAAAATATCTATAGAAAAAAAAAATGAAATATTCTATAAACATATTCGTGTTGAAAAAGGAATTACAAGCCGACAAGTTGGGAGATTTGCAAATCTCATTTTTAAAATGGCAACAAAAGAATCTTTATATTCCATTGAATTTTCTTGAGCAGCATTTATGATCATCATTGTAAAAGATGACATGGGATAGTGACCAATTCAAGCTTAGTCCCTAAAAAGGTATAGTTGTAATTGGGGTGACACATCACCAAAACTTTCATTTGATATTTTGGTATTGGATGACTTCTAGACTTGACTAATCAATTAAGGTAATATGCTATAAGTGTTCAAGTATAAAAGTACGCCATTTTCTCATAGCTAGGAGAGTGGACTTATTGTTGTACACCATGTACCATATACAAAGCTTGTCGGTATGCATCGTACATGAAAAGATGGGTGTTAGGAACAATTGTCATATTCTGTTTAAGATGGTGGTAAGTAGTAGTTGTTGGTGGCATGTGGTTAGCGATGAAGGTGTTGACGGTGGTCGGTGGCTATGGAGGTTGAAAGTTATCGTGGAATCTTTAACTGCTACACAGGGGTCGACGATGGCGGAAGGTCTGCGTCAACAAGTAGGAATGATCGGTTGTGGTCGACTGGTAATTAGAATGGAAATTATCGTAAGGTCTTCAGTTCATAACGACTTCTAAAATTCCTTTGCTTCCCTTCCTTCCTCAAGTGAAGAGTTGAGTGCCTTAATAACCTCATAATCAAGTGATGTTGGGCTCGTTGGATTCCTCTTGTCGAGACTGTTTATTTGACTATAAATGGTTCAACTTTGGAATTTATTTCATGATCCAAAGCCTCTAAATATGTTTTAATGGTTTGATTGGACTCAGACTGAAACAATTTTGGTATCATTGGGCTCGTCTCGTCGATAAAGTCATTTTAATTATAAGCTTGCTGAAAATGAACCCCTAAATGATCTTGCATTTGGATATGGAATATTTATTTTTTAAAAATTGCATGAAGATTCATGTGGATTATACAAAATTTCTTGATGACGCATCAAGAATAATTTTTATAATTTTTTATTTTCTATTGGTTACTCTCTAAGATTTTATGAGCATACAAAGGAACAACTCATAATTCGACGTAGTAATTGATGTGTCCTAAAAGGTCCGCAGTGGTAGAGTAATGAATTATCGTCTTAGCGTTGTACAGAAACTCATCACACACTTAGATAATTAAAGAGAAATAAACAGGTGGAGGCATCTCAATTTTACTTGGAATACCCTAGAAAAGAGAAAAATTATGAGGCCTAGCCCAATTGAAATAATATTCCACTTTTCTATTAAATTAAAGAAATTGAAGTTACAAAGATGATCATTGTAAATTCACAATAGCGGTTCATCGATAATAGCTGTAGTCTGGTTGTAATTAGTGTAATTCTCTGTGATAATAGGTTGCAAAGGTCATAGTCGATTGCTATGGAAGCGATAGTCTACCGTAGATGTTAGAGACGGTGTTTGTAGTGCTAGCTTGTCTTATAGCTCGTAGTTGTAAGTCATAATAACATATGCTTGCTTTAAGAACATCGGTTAACCACACGGGTCGTAGTACAAAAACTGTTCGAGCTACGAGCCACATAGATTGTAATTGGTAATGTAGACCGTATTGGTGAAATATAATGACTATTTTTTGTTATTTTAAAAAAAACTCAAAGTCGTCAGCTAGTATAAATATATGTCTATATCTTATGATTTCCCTTTTAAAATAAATCTCCCTATTAAATTATTTAACGATATGAAGAGAACAATAATTAAAAAAGAAGAGTTATATGACAAGAATAGACAAACAAATTTTAAAAAGAAATATGGAAGACTTAAATATTTATAATCTTCGTGTGATAGGTCAAGAGTATGTGTCCTAGCAAGATCAAATCGAAATACCTCGAAACATGGTATCCATGAATAAAATCTCAATATAGGCCACTCATAACCAGAGAACCAAAAAACCATTTTTGTTTTGGGGTCAAGAGCACTCCCAAAGGAATGTATCCCTTTGGTTAATTACATATTATGGGATAACCAAAAATACTTACAATAAAAGTGGACTTGCTTATATTATCATATCCAGTAAATATGTCACTAAAAAGATGGTTATTTCACAGAAACATCCTGATTCTTTCAAAGCTCTTGCTAAGCTACGGGGTAGATATTGAGTCTCTCACATCCCAAATGGGTAGCCGCTCATCATAGGAACATCTCGAGGCTTAAGTGCTACAGGCAGTTATTTGATGAGTTAATTCATTTTGTCAAATTTTGAAGGGACATTTGAGACACCTATTGACTAAAGAAGATGGTTATGACCACTAGAAACAAAAATATGATTAAAATACTTATGAAAGGAGACATCCCTTAAAAAATAGATCGAATTAGGACACATTTTGAAGAGATACCAAGCACCTCTTGAAAAATTATAAAAGAAGGAAGTTGAGAGAAAAATAGGGGGAGTCCTGAGAAGTTCTTAAAATAGTTCGTGGAGAAACTTTTGAAGAGATTTTTCAGGCACTGCAAATTTACTTTATCCTTTTTATTTTTAGTTTTATTGTGAGAGCTAAGAGTGTTGTAAGAGATAAGAGATTCAAAGGAACTTCAAGAGTTTGGCGGAGGATTTGAGATAATTTTTTATCTTTGTTTTTAAACTACTTTTGGTTTTAATCGAGACTTCTTGTTGGTTTGACAATGATTTCTACTTTTAAACTAAAATGTGATTTTGTTTTCTCCATTGATTCTGAGTAAATTTCTTTATCTTTCTCCTTAAAATGATAAGTAATTAAGTTGTCTGATGGAAGTTGTGGAGAGTATTAATCTTTAATGTTGGAAGAAGTTGTGATGATTTAATTCCATGTATTTCATTTAATTCTTGATCTGACCCATTTAGATGTTAAAATTTGTTGTGAGAACATGTAAGAACCAGGATGATATTGTCTCAATCAATAATTAGAAATAATCACATGAGGTTGTATGAATGAGAATGTAATTCATATGATATAGTGCAAATAAATAGGGAAATAATCTTTGAAGGATGTAGAGTTAGAGGACTTTATAGTGACAGGTTAAAGCCCCCAATTTGGTTTATTGTTTTAGGTTTTGATACAAAATGTTAGCCCCCAGGTGGAGGTAATCGAGGGAACTCTAGAGTGAGAACTGGTGTCTTCTCTGCCTAGCCAATATTCAGAACTATTCAAACTTTAAATTAGTTAATATTCTTTATAGCATCTCTAGTAAGGGTAAAGAATAATATTGTTTTTATTTGACACAACACAATTTGAATACTTCCACAACATAATTCTTATACTTATTATTGATTCATGATAAGGAGAAAGATACTTAATATTCAGTTTTTTTTTCTTTTACATAAACTCAAGTTATATTTAGAAGTTGTTTCTGTTTTGTCGAAATATTTAAAAGACCAAAAATAATTGAATTTTAATTACCGTAAAAATATCTATAGTTTAAATAATTTTCTTTTTGAAATAGAAAGTTTGTTATATAGAAGTGCATATTGTGAACACTCACTGTGGGTTCGATATTCAGGGCTTAATCAAAAAGTCCTATATTACTCGGATAATGATACATATACTTGTGTAGTATTCCAATATATATATATATATATATATATATATATATATATATATATATATATATATATATATATATATATATATANATATATATATATATATATATATATATATATATATATATATATATATATATATTAAAAAGTTAAATTCTTATTTTCTTCAGGATCAAGTTTTTGGTGCTGTTGCAAAATAGGAAAGATAAGTGAAGAAAATAATTGCATATATTGTTATACTGTTGCATATAATAGTCGGGATCAACCTGCATGGTCCACGATTCATGCAGCTCCTGATACCAGACCTTGCCACCATTGAACGTAATCACAACTCACCACCGCGACCCACATGACTAACTATGGCCTATGTGGTCCACAACTTATGCAGCTCTCGAATAAAGCCTCTGCGACCTATGGATTTCACCACAATGCACCACTAGTTTACATTGTCAACTATGACTTACATGGTCTATAACTCGTATAGCTCTCGACTTTGGGCTCTATGGGCTTCAAACGTCGTCTCAGCTCACAACTATGACCTATATAACCAACTACAACCTACGTGGATCACTGCTCGTGCAACTCTTAATTGTAGCCCATATGACCTACATATGTCATCACGGCTCACCACTACAGCCTATGTGACCGGCTACGACCTACTTGGTCCACAGCTCATGCTGCTCCCAATTCATGCCCCTATGGAGTACAAACATCATCATCGCTCACCATTACAACATACATGACCAACTATAACCTACGTGACCAACTACGACCTATGAAGCCAACTGTGACTTATGTGGTACACAACTTTTGCATCTCTCGACTTATGCCCATATGACTTATGGATGTATTCATAGCTCACCAATACGGTCAATGTGACCAACTACGACCTACGTACAACTCATACAACATCTGAATACTTCCCTTGCAGACTATGGACATCTTCACAGCTCACCACTATGAACTACGAGACCAACTATGATCTACGTGGCTTAGAGCTCGTACGACTCTCGACTCTTGCCAATGCGACCTATGGACGGCTTCGTAGCTTAGTGCTACATCCTATATGATCAATTATGGCCTACTTGGCTCGCAAATCATATTGCTTCTAATTCAAACCCATACAGCTTACGAACGTTATCATAACTCACTGCTACGACATATGTGATCAATTAGAGTCTACTTGGCTCACAGCTCCTACAACATCGTACTACGCCTTTATGGCTAACCAACATTCCTGAAGCAGCCGTCTGCTATCATGACTTTCAACTATGGCATATACGTCAAACTAATGTTACAACCACCATCTATAACATTAATAGCGGACTATTGCCTCTAAAAGAATCAACTACGGTCCTTACAACCCACAATCACTGAGACTTACACTAATCACAATCAAACTATGACTACTATATATGAACTGTTATGAACATCTTTGTAACTGCAGCTTCCCTAATTCAGAATAAGAGTACACCTATGTACACATTATTAATAGTAGATTACTTCAATTGGGCCAGACCCTCTGATTTTTTATCTTTTCTAAGGTTTTGCATGTAAAAATTGAAGTGTTTAATCCTGCTTACTTCTCTTTAATTATCTGAATATATGTTGAGTTCTCATCCAACGTTAAAATGATAAATCATAACTCCACCACTAATAATTTAATATCTATAATATGGTAAAAATACAACATTAATCAAATTCTAAAATAACGCCCAACTTAGCTGGGTGGTAACTGCCAAAATTTAAATTTATAAAATCAAGATAGCATTTCTGAGACCTAAGTAAATATATTTTATTGAAGCTAAGCTACAATTTGCACCAATGAGTTAAAAATCTGTGCTGGAACAATATATTAATTGCAATTAGATAATAACACGTAGCCCTCCACTAACAAAAAAAGAATAATATCATAGCAAAGTAATAAAATCTGAAAATTTAGGAAAATAAATAATAATCACTTTTTCATGTTATAATATTTATGTAAAAAAAATTCCTATTAAAAATCCAAAAATGATTAAATAAATAGGAAAAAGTGGATCTAATTTCATTAATACATATAAAATTTTCAATGATATGGTCTTATTACCAATATATAAATATGTAATTTTTTTATTATTTTATCCTATATTTCTTTGCTAATTTTTATTTTTTTGAATTTATTTATAAATTAAAAGCACAAAAATCTTATTATTTAAATATTTTTTTTAAATAAAACAGTAATTTTTAAAATATCTCTTTGATCAAAATTGGATTAGAATATTCACACCAAATTTTTTAAAATAAATATTTAAATTAGTGGCAAATAGGTGCGAAATGAAAAAGAGTTTCTTGCCAAGCAAAAAGCAAGAATAAAATAAAACATAGTAAAAGGAGTTTCTTTTATTATGGCAAATGGGTATAAAGAAAAACAAGAGAAAAAATATGGAAGAGATTGCAAGGCATGTGAAAAAAAATGAGTTATCCAAGTTTTGTTGATTTATTCTTGTATAGAGGCTAATTTTGACTTTAACATGTCAAGCTAGTACATCATTTGACCTTTCATTTATTGCTTTAAAACTTGCAATTTGTATGTCATAAACATATCAAGTTGAATCTCAAGAAAATTCAATGGACTACGAGATAGAATGCGGTCAAAGAGGGGCCCACAGAAGGAAGATCAACGGTCATGTCAGTGGAAGACTAAAAAGTCTGATTGATCAATCACAACTCTCTGGGCGCGAGATCCAAAGCCGACCGAATAAAGGCTGCCCAAGTCAAATATGAAAAACACCGAGCCAAAGAGAAGACATCAGTACAACTCTCTAGCTGACATCATCAACAATATCACAAGAACCCCCAAGACACTTCAAGAGTCTTAAGTATCTTATCATAACATACTCCGCGAACACTCCAAGGGGCTACCTATCAGCTTAAGGTGATCCACGCTCTGCCCAATAGCCTAGTCTCATCCCAGAGACAAAAACTTCTCATATAGGGGTCGATAATCAGCCGTCAGACAAAAGCAACCGACTGACTGACCAAGCTATTTGAGCGAAAATATGAATGACTGAAAGATAGCTAAAAGTCGACCAGCTACCCAACTTAGCAGAGCCAATTAAACAGGCCTTGTCGACCCAAAAACTATTGATCTCAGTTGGCAAAGTGGTAGGGTTGTCGAGTCATAGACTCATTTATTTTATACCAAAAATGTCATGTAACGTTCCCTTAAAAGTAATAGCAAGCATAAAATTGTACACTTTATACCCCCTTATAGATAAATAGGGGGTCTTTTCTACACTTGGGAGTTAATAAGTCAGATATAAAAAAGTATTTCTTTGATGCACACACACACTCTCTCTCTTTCTCTCTCTAGTTTTATGCTCTATTCCTTGAGTATGATTCTCATAACATATGTAAATTCAACACAATCATAATTGAAGTGTTTGATTTTAGCTCATTTGGACTCGAGTCTAGTTATTTTTAGTGCTGACATGTTTATATCATCTAGATATTCATCTTAATGAGTAAATTGTCAAAATATTTCCTGACTATTTACATGGGATCATTTTAATCCAGAGTTTATGTAAGTATAAAATTAGTCTCCAAACTTTTAAAATTGATGTTGAAAGAGTCTTTATTAAAAATTATTAGAACTCAATTTTAAAATAGTCAATGTTTTTTTTTTGACATTTCTATAAACTTTTCGATTAAACAGAGGTGGATTGCATTTAAAAGATTTAGGTTAGGATTTTTGTGCTTAGAGAAAAGCCCCATAGCATTAGGTGCTTTGCGATCGCCTAGGAATCTAAGGAGCAAAATCTATCATTTTCTTTTCTAGCCATAACTCCAAAAGACGAAGTTGTATTGATCTCACTGTTTGTCTTAATGGTTTCATCCGGATGGACGTTTGAAACCAACGGACCGAGAAGGCGAAGTCATTCCTTCGGTCTTCATCTTCTTGGTCGTGGAGAATCCTCCTCGTGAGTGATTCTTCACCTTATACCATGCGAACAGAGGTGGACATATTGTTGTTTTTGTGCAAAAAGATGTTTATACACATCTCCATTATTTCTCCCTAGATTCCTCATGAGTTCGCTAGGACTAGTCTGGTTTCATCGTTGAAATCTATTGGCCTCTTTTTTGTGCATGTTTTTGCATTCATATCATTGTGTGCATTGCATAAATTTTAAAATTTCATAAAAATACCTTATTTTATATGTTTCAATGAGCAGTCATCCAGATTATTGGCCCAATTGGCTATCGTTCTATCACTTCGACCGATCAACCGCCACTGACCCGATTGATCGATCTTTTTTGTTGGCTCTAATGATCAGTCGTCACTAACCCAATCGGCTTGACCGACCGTTCTTTCTTGACCAACCTCCCACACCAGTTCAATCAACCATCATTGGTCTCTTTGATTGATTGCCGCCACTCGTTTGATCTTATCAATGGACCATTCTTCATCGATTGGTTGCCTACACTGCTTGATTGATCATGTTCGTTGGCTCGACCGATCGGCCTCCATTGTCCTGATCGGCTTGACCAACATTCCTTCATCGATTGGTCGACCACGCGTTCCAAGCGACCACTTTTATCGCTTCAACCAATCAGCCACCACTGACTCGATCACATCAATCGACTTTACTTAAATGTTGCATTCTTTCATGCTTGTTTTATACTATTTGCATGAGAACACTCGCACCACACACTCTATTGTGCGACTGTGAGCATATGTCCTCATATGCTTATAGTTGGTGTGTACGCCCCACTTCGCCACACCACTTCATGTCTATCTTGCGACATCTTCTCGTCATTGTGCACCAAACCTCATGAGTTTACACTCTCATTTGTGTACCTTTGCATAGTATATTGTGTGTTTGCATTTCATATGCTCATGGTTTACACTTGAGTCTTTGGTCTTACCCGCTCGCCTTCGACACTCATGTGTCTTCTTCGGAGACAGGTTGTACATTAAGCCTACCCGGTGTGTATTTCTCTCCAAGGAGTTTGGCCTCTCCTTTTGTTTTATGGGATATGTTGTCGTCCAGTGGCACTAAGCATGTTATTATTTTATTTTAACTTGCTTTTCTTTCCTTGGACAGTGTGCTTTACTTTTCACCGTTATTTCATTGTGATTTGTCTGAGAACCTTGCACTATAATTTATACTTTTTAAGGACCATAATCTTGTAATTAATTTTGCCTACAAAAATCCTTATAAAATAATATGACTTGAACTTTACTTTTTGTCATTGCCTTTAGGTCAGATCTTAAATGGGTTGCATGCATAGTTATATACTCTGTCATATTAATAGGACCTCCATATTATGATTGTTTAGCTCACTACATCATTTTGCATGTCTCAAGAAGAAACCACTATGCTTCTCTAACCCAATTGGCCAACATAAATTTCAACTTAGGTGGTTATCTAGTGTGTTTAGGGTGTTAAAGGCTTCCCTGACTCAGACGAGGAATAATTCCTTTGTGTGAGAGTCTCCAGCTTTGTAGTTATACCTCAATTATCTTTCCATTTCAATGGATTCCTTGCCACTTTGACAGGTATAAGTCTCAACTCTACTTTTTATCTACATAGGGTCATAGGATCTAGAGTTTTCTTCTCTTGAGCTTAGAACTATTGAGGTCCCCTTGGACGACTCAATTCAAAGATTGTTGATAAGGGACCTTCGGTTGTGTTGGGTCAACTACATTCATGACTAGGCAAATTTGAAGTACTAATAGCTTGGGATGACAAATCAGTGGTATCTTGACCCGTATATCTCTACCTGATTAGGATTACTTCACCCTTCATTTGTTGCTCGCTTTGAGTCATGTCACTCCTTTGACATTTCATCGATGTCGCCTTATAAGCCCATATTGTGCATAGACTGTCACCCATTTAGGATACGCTGATTCACTCTTTACCCTTATGACTTAATTAGGTCTTTGAAGCATTGAGTGGATTCTATGAGTCACATGGATATTTTATAGGCCTCGATTGCCAATGAGTCGTACCCATATGGGATGTGAGAGATTCACTCTCTGCCTTGTGGCTTAGTGAGAGCTTTGACACATCGAGATGTTCCTGTGGGATAACTATTTTTCGTGACACCCTTTACTAGTTGTCACTCAAATATAAGTAGGATTTCTTTAATCAAGAGTATTCTTAGACACCCCCTGATATGTAATTAACCAAAGGGATACTTTTTGTAGTAGTGCTCTTGAACTTAAGACAAACACACACATTTGGTTCTATGGTTTGGGTAGTTTATGTAGGTATTCTTTCATGGATATTCGATCCAAGGTGTCCCGCTTCTATCTTGTTTGGACTCATGCCCTTGACCTATCACACGATGTTTACCGCACACAAGCTCTTCATGTTTCTTTTTAATTCTTTTTTGTTTATTTCTTTTGTATATCCCATCTCTTCTGATTCCTCTCCTATTCATATCATTCCATATGATGCAACAAAGAGATTTATTTGGAAAGAAGAATTATATGACGACAACATCTATATAGAAAAGTTGGCGACTTCAAATTTTTTTAAAAAAAAACCATAAACACTAGGTTGTATAGACGGAGATACTCGACAACGTTAACCTATGTTGGAACAAAGTCAAATGAATAATCCATCAAGAATGTAAGACTCATCCATGTTTAACGATATTAATCTATAAGGGACAAAGTCATATGAAATCCACCAAGTATGGTTAACATGTCTGAGTTTGTTAGTTGAAGCCTTTGATTGATGATTATAACATGATATTTAAGATGTTGAAGGGAACCCACTTAAGAATTTCGACACATCTAAGGTTGTTTGTCAAAGATTTTGTTTGATGACCGTACTATGTGATGGAAGAGGCTTAATTGAGTCCTCCTGAGATATATTAAGCCCAAAATGAGGTGTTAGAGATGTTTTGTGTTTCTTAAGATTGTGAATTAGGTCGAAATGGACCATACTTTTACTTTGAAATATGGTTGCACCCATACTCAATAATAATGCTCGACGACTTGTGGGTTGCTTCATTTGAATTTATTATCCCCTATTGAGTGTGTTTTCCACACGATCCTATAAAGCAATCCATCTTTCGTACCTTAAAGAGATCAACTTTTTGATGTAGTTGAGGAAGAACTATTGCATAGCGAGGGGTGCTAAGGAAGCGTTATTTGTGAAGTTGCCTCCAATCTGAAAGCAGTTCTCAAGAACTTGATGTCTGAATGAAACATGTGATGAATAACTTATCATATGCATGCCCGAGACATTAACGTGAATGACCTTTTAAGATTACAGTGAAGGTTTTCCCCCAATCTCATATAATTCTTCATTGACTTTGTGAGTATATATGATGCAACAAGATTATCCTGCAATACTCGTGCTCAAAACATTGACGTGAACAACCTTTCAAGACTTTATTGAAGGTTGCCCCTCTCATCCAAGAATAAATCATAAATGGTCCTCAAGAGGTGCAAAAAAGGGTTATTCTCTACTTGAATGATGCATATCATTAGCAAAGTAATAAAATCTATAAACTTAGAAAAAAGTATGATCATATTTTCATGTCTTATAATCTTTTGGGCAATATAAAATTTTATTTACTTAAAAAAAAAATGCTAGTGCGTTTACGCCTATTATTTTCTCACCGAGTATCAAGATTAAAAATCCAACTATAATTAAATAAATAGGAAAATGTGTATCTAATTTCATCATAAATTTTTCAAAGATATGGTCTTATTAACTCCATATAAAATTTTCATTTATTATTATTTTATCATCTATTTTTTAGCTATTACTTGTTATTATTATTTTTTTAATTATTTATAAATTTAAAACACAAATATCATATTATTTAAATAATTCTATAAATAAATAAAAAGGCTATTTTTTAAAATATCTCTTTGCTCAAAATTGGATTACAATATCCACACAAATATTTTTTAAATAAATATTTTAACAAGTGGCAAAGCTGTGCTGGATAATAAAGAGTTTCTTTCCAAGCAAAAAGCAAGAATAAAATAAAACAAATAAAACAAAATAAAAGAGAGTTTCTTGCCAAGCAAAAAGTAATAATATAATAAAATGAAACAAATGAGAATATGATGCATATATGACAAATGGCTATAGAGAAACAAGAAGAGAAAATATAGAAGAGATGTTCAAAGGCTATGAAAAAAAATTGATTTATCCTAGTTTTGTTGATTTTTTCTAGTCTAAATGTTCGATTTGATTTTAAAAACTTAAATTAGTCGATTATTTGACCTTTTATTTATTGTAATCATAATTCAAGTGTTTGATTTTAACTTATTTGGACGCAAGTCTAATTATTTTTAGTGTTAGGTTTATATTAGCTTGACGATCATTTTAATGAGTAAAATGTCAAAATGGTCTCTTATTATTTACGTGGGATCATTTTGGACCTAGAGTTTATAGAAGTGCTAAAACAATCTACGGACTCTTTAAATAAAGGTTGAAGTAGTCCTCATGGAGACTAGTAGAGCTTAGTTTAAAATAATTGAAGATAATTTTGACACTTCTATAAGCTTTGCTCATGTAAATAATCAGAAACTATTTTGAAAATTTATTCCGACTATAAGCATACCGAAGTAAAAATTTTCACGCATAAATTTATTTCACCTAGGTGTCGTAAGAGTTGATGAGTGATAGAAGATTTGTATCGGTAGAGTAATAAATTATCGTTTTAGTGTTGCACAAAAATCCAACACACACTCACAAAAAAAAAACAGTCAGTAGTGACACTAGAAGTTTTTAGGTGAAAAACCCGTAAAGAGAAAAAACCACGATGTCTAACTCAATCGAAGAGATTCACTATAATTTGAAGATTACAAGTACAACCCCTTATCTCACAGGCGAGAAATAGTTACAAAGTATCCTAAATTACAATGTCAATGAGCGGAGAAACTTGTCATAAGAAATTGACGGCAATTAATGGTTATCAATAGCGGCAGACAAGTGGGTTTGACTGTCATTGGCGGTGGTCGGTGACGATAGGAGCGATGCTTGACTTCAACTCATTCTCAAAGCTTCAAGCTTTTCCTCAAATCTCAAGGCACAAGCTCTCTCCTCCCCTTTATGAGAGGGATGTGGCACTATTTATTGAGTTCAGTGTGCTATTAATGCAAGAATATGAATCATTTTGATCGGATGATTCAGAAAGTTTGCTTTGATCAGACAGGGTTTAATGAACATTTGAGTGACTTAAAGATGTCGGAATCGAGCAATCTTGGGCTCGTTGGATTAGTCTTGTCGAGACACTCGATTCAACTATAAGCACTTCATATTTGACATTTATTCGACATTCCAATAATGTTCAGAAAGCCTATAAGAATGGTTTAATGACTTGGATCTAAACTTGATTTGGCTCTGTTATGGTATGACTCATATACCATATAGGGACAGACGTTGGAATGAAGCTGAGCGGAGCGGAGCAGAAGAATCTATCCAAATCGGGAAGTTGCTTTATGTTGGTTGGGGGTGTGGGGGCAACTCCTTGCGGTACGGTACAGATGTAATGTTGTAATTACATATTGTACTTAGGGTTTACTTTTGGGGTTATAACTAAACATGTTAGTAACCCCAAGAGGTATCCTCTATTCTTTAATCTCTTTTTTCCTGAATATTGAAAGGAACTCGCCGCTCTGCTCCCGATGACGTATGCATCTTTACCGAACCTCGTTGAATATCTGTGTGTTCTTCTGGATTTATGTCGATTCCTGTTTTTCTTCGCCTTAATTTCTTAATAGGCTCATATTTGAGCCAGTCATTTTGATTATAAGTTTGCTGAAATTTAAGGTTTATATGACATTTTATCAATGTTTGAACATTTTTTTGTTCAAAAGATTGGTTCGAGATCCATATCATACCTCCAGATTTGTGCCTAATACAAAAATTTGATTAAGTATCAAACTTTGGATTAAATATGTAAATAGATAAGACTTGTGTGATGCCTATGTAAATTTCTCAAATTTTATTCTCTAAAAAAAAATCTAGCCGAATTGCTTCTAAAGTGCAAATTCTAAGTTTCTTTTTCCTAGAAATATCATAGACTACAACCATTAAATAAAAACAAAACTATATAGTTTTTTCTATGCTAGTTGTTATAAATAAGGGACATTTAGATACACATCACACAATTCTTATATATTTATATACTAAATACAAAACTTTTAATTTTTTAGATGAATAAATTATTTATAAATTAAAATCTTAAACTGCATAATATTTAAATATAATAGAGATCACAAATATCCTCTTTAACAATAATTAAATTATGACTGTCGTTGATCACCGCCAACCACCATCGACCACTACCACCGAATGTCGTCAATCGATATCGGTTGCCGTCAATCGACGTTATAACTTGAAAAACCTGGTAATCATCTCACGTCTATAAGACAAGTAATTACAACTGTAATATTCTTTTTATAGTAAAACTCTTCAGTTGGGCCAGTGTCGATGGTTTTTCCCTTTATGGGTTTTCCACATAAGAACTTATGTTGTCATTATTAGTTACTTTCTCTTCTTTGACTGTGTGATGAATCTTCATACCATGGACTAAGACGATAATCTGCTACTATATTGCCGTGAATATTCTAGCACTGATCAACATCCAAACCAATATTTTTTTTCAAATAAATATTTAGAGAATGGGTTATCGTGGCAAGAAATGCTAGATGGAAGGAGTTTCTCGCCAATCAAAACATGAAAATAAAATAAATATGAAAATGATGTATATATGACAAGTGGGCATAAATAAAAAAGGCAGGAGGTGTAAACGCGAAAGATATCACATTCATGAGAAATTTATATCAATTAAAGGTGCATTTACGTCATAACACCTATTTCTTATGTATTTACATATCTACCGCATGTACTTTGCTTTTGACATTTATACCACCCAAATCTTTCATATTACTCGAAAAATAAGACCTTTTTTCAACTTTAAAATGTGAAATCCACATTTTCATGCTTATATATGTAGCAATACGCAAAGATTGACGTTTGGGTGTTGGAGATGTAAATATGTGTGAATTGAGTGATGTGTATGTAAATCTTTTTTCTTATATATAAAACCCTTGACTTGGCTGATTAATAAACACATAGCTAAAGCTGATTCCTCCAAAAAGGCCATTGTTTTGTAGTTTTCATACAGCTGGTTGTCCTTATTTACAGCCAAGTTGCCTAAGGGCCATCATCAAAGCAAATTGTATTAATTAAATAAAAATGTTATATATATATATATATATATATATATTAAAAGAGTGATATTTGAGAATACCACTCCCTATATGTGTTGTCTTTCCCCGTAGAGATCGAACTTAGGTTAGAGAGCCTGAACCTGGGCAGAGGAGTCTTACGACTGACAAAACAGCTGCCGACCAACTTGCCACCCACACACACACACACACACATACATACAATTTAGAATTTAACAAATCAAAATTATGTATTTTATAGGGATTTATTTTAAAAAAAAGGAGATTTTTGTCATTTATAATATTTGGTTAGAATAAAAGAAAATACATAATATTGTTTATGATGAATTCGTAATCTCTTGGAATATTTATTTATTTCTATTAACAAAAGGTGAAGATTAATTGAAATCAGATGACTTTTAATTTTTAAAATTTAATTAATTAAATGATCCTATCATGGCATGCCACTATCATTGACATATCCCACCTTGCTCATCTTCATTGGCACAACCAACCCTAATGTCATCATCTATGACCTCACTATCCTTTGCATCAACCCTATAATCTAAATTAAAAATATTAAAATTTAATGGCATAAATTAACTATTTTGGGCCATGATATAAATATCCTCCAAATTCTCTTAGGTCCCTCAAATTATTGTTCTAAGTACGTATGTATTCGTATTCTATTAATAAACTCACGAGTTGAGACAATATATGTCTGCATCTCTCCATTAATTTAACGTCCTTCTGCTCAGTGGTCTCTTCTCCGTACTTTTGTCGATATAATGACATAAGTCCTGACACAACTTTTATATATTTTCATATTTAAGCGCTATTAGCGTAAATATGAAAGTTCAAGTGTGAGATATGTAAATACATAAGAACTATGTGTTATGTATGTAAATGACCCAAATAATTAAGAAAAGAAACATGTTCATACATGTTGTTCAATTCTTATGAATTTACATGACTAACATCTACATTTTCTTTATTACATTGTTAATATTCACATCTTTTATATCATGAAAAACTATCACTATCACTTATTTTAAAAGGGACATGCATGCCCATATGCATAAAAAATATTGATATAGATATAAAGTTTTAGGTTTTAGATATGTAAATACATAGGAATTGTATGGAATGTATGCAAATATTCCTAAATAATATCTATTCCAAGCATATAATTAATCATAAGAATATCATAAATTGCTCATAATCTTCCTCTATAAATTGCTCATAAATCGCTCATTAATCAATTTCTTGTTCAAACGATTGATGGAAGGCACCAAGAGAAGTTCCCACATGGCGGTAATCAACCTTCAGGACAATTAACAAGGAGCACTCTTTCGAACAAGAAATTAATCAAGTCAAGGCGTACGAAACAATCGATAACTCTCATAGATTGAATCAGTCGATAGTTTTATTATATGCGAATAACTCTGTAATTACCAAAAAGTCCTCCTTGAAAGTTAGTGATGAGGGGGTTAATATGTACTTTTGTAATGCTGGCACGTATCTCTATAAATAGGGGGTGTATGTCTTGAATAAATGACACTTTTTTTACGGTTCTCTACCGTGCTTTCTCACTCTCTCCATAATCACTTTTTAGCATAATGTTTTATTCCTTAGGTGTATATCCCAAACACTTTTGCATTCAACAATAGGCACTTACTCTTACGTACCACCATATTCCTAACTTTTGTTTTTTACCTATATCACCCAAATATTTCATATCACATAAAAAATTTAACCAGTTTTAGTTTAAAAAATGTGAAATACTCAATTTCTTGCCACGTAAAACGGCATGCATGCAAAAATTGAAGTTTAAGCTTCAGGTATGTAAACACATATGATATGAATGTCATACATCAAAATCTATTTAACGAAGCCACCAAACATGTCTAGAGCAAATCAACAATAAAATGTGACTTCTAATTCGGGACAACAATGTGATCGAATCAAGTAGTTCACAAGTAAGATTACATTTGACCTCATAAATGGCTTGTGAGCCGATTTATGGGAGCTAATGAGTCAAATTTGTGCCAACTCCAACTATTAAAAAAAAAGATCTCACTAATTTATATTGAATAATAATAATAATTTAATTATTATTTATTATATTATTGTAACGGTCGTTTGTTTCTATATCTTTGATAAGGCTGAGATGTTGCTTGATAACATATTAAAGTAGGGTCTAACATAAAAGGATGGTGATATTTTTGATGTACATAAGTGAGATATTTATGATATAGATAAGTGAGATATATATTTTTATAAATGGGGTGGTTATTGACTTTATGAAAGGAAAGATGATATTTTTTGAATTTATTAATGTTTTAGGTGCTGTAATATATATATATATATATATATATATATATATATATATATATATATATATATATATATATATATATATATATATATATATATATAT
>NEWO01000073.1:585651-602467 GCA_003013225.1 Phalaenopsis aphrodite
GGATGGTTGAGTACCAACGTAATAAGGTACTATAGGGGATACCTCAACATGCATGGGTGACTGTGGTCTTGAAAGGGTTTCCCCCTGTGGAAGAAACTTTGCTGGGCTTGGGGGCTCTACAAGTGAATTGGCAAATAAGTGATGTTCACTTTCCTTTAAATCAAGGAAATAATCATACACCTGCCAAAAAAAACATAGCACACAATCAAGGGCAATTAATATGTAACATGACAACTTGACAAACTATAATTGAACCTTATTTAATTAACCTCGGCAGGGCTGAGCATGTTGAACGCTAGTTGAATTTGTATAGCATTCCATTTAACATTTACTGGACATCTTAGCATTTGGGGTCTAGCCTCAGAAACTGCTGGCACGACCAATGATGTGTACTCATAAAACCAGAGCTGTGTTAAGCAAGTTAAATTAAATAATTGGTATCAAAATCAACAATAATGAAAAGAGCTTTCAATAATAATGTCGGGACAAACCGTTAAGAGGAAGACAAAGCCAGTAATATATCCAAGTGGCTGATCCGTCCTAAGCTTCACCGCACATATGTTCAATTGATCAATCAAAAAGCCACACACTGTCGCGGGCCAATTATACGAGCTGAATGCTTCAACGTCCTCGCAAATAGAAGTGAGCTGCTTGGAAACTCTAAAATTACTTGAAGGAAAAAGTAAATTAGTCCATAAGAACTTTATTAATAATTCTATAAAACGGTCAGAAGACTCTCCTGGGTCAAAGTTGATGAGTTGGGTCTTCATTTGTCTCGCATCAATACTACATGATGGAGCTTTATTCCAGGATGCGGGCAACCCTCTATTCGGCATGCCTATTAGGAGAGCAACTTGGTCAGCATCAAATTTCAATTCTTTCCCACCCAGCTGAAACGTCGTTCGATCAATATTCCAACAGTTAATTATATGCATTGTCAGAATATGATCCTGTGGGTATGGGGGGAGTTCAAAAAATTGAACCAAGCTCATGTTTTCCAATTTATTCCACGTGTGCTCGTCGATGGTGGGCCGGACCTTATCCAGAGCTTCTCGTACTGCAGATGGACGACATCTGCAATTCATTGATTTTGCGCTCAAAAACCTACATTTAATTTTAATGTATGTTAAAGTATGTAAAGAATGATGAAAGAAATTTAAAATTTTCTATAATTCAGTCTTAAATTTTATCATTCAGAATTAATATAACTCTAGAAATTAAATTCACCATTAAACATTAACGAAAGCAAAATATCAAATGTACCTAGAAACGGCCTTGGGTTGCTTTATGGATTTGGTCTCATCTGTGTTTCCCGTTTTAGAGCCAACTAAATCCTTCTTCTTGCGTCCACCCTTCACCATTAGCTTTGGCAGCTCGTCCTCAAACTTCTTGCCTTCCTCGACATCTGGCTTCTTCGCCTCCTCAAAATGGGCAACATTCTCCTCTTCCAACGACGCCGTGCCCTTGTCGCTGTCCTCCATTTTCGACTAAACCCTAAACAACACCAGTACCTCGACGTAACGTTCAACTGAATGCAAACCCTAGGCGCGAAGGAAAATACGAATTTTTACTCTCACGAAATTTTTTACCACGGGTATTTGATCAGTGGGGTTAAATGAAGATTACATTCACTACCTAGGTTACCACCAAGTTACACGAACGTTTCAATTTCTCAAACGGTTACCGCAAAGTTACACTTCACTTTCTCTCGGTTACATATCGGTTACAGCTCAGCTATACCGCTAGGTTACAACGCGCGGTATGAACTCTCGGTTACAACTAAGTTATGATTCGTTTACAAAGTTACGCGCGGTATGAAGTCTCGGTTACAGTGAAGTTATAGTTCGTTTACAAAGTTACGCTTCACTTTATCTCGGTTACACCTTACTTACAACTCAATTATACCCATGCGGTACAACGCGCGGTTTGAATTCTCGGTTACATCTTCGTTACAGCGATGTTATAAACACGGTTCATTCGTTTTGAGGTTACTGGAAGGTTACAAGCCTGTTATCCGAGCGGTACCGCGGTAATGGACCTCTCGGTTATAAATCCTGTACCTCTCAGTTATAACTCGGTTATAATCGAGCGGGCCGGGTCGACGGGTCGCGTCTGAATGAATGCGGTGGGACCGACTGTGCTGATTTGTCAATAGCCCGTTAGAGGACGCATGTATCGCTGCGTACGTCTTATGTACGCAAATTTTTTCCCTGTTTTTGACGCATTGTATGATTTTTGGCAAATAAACTCACAATGATTTTCCCATTAATCTTTATTATAAAGTGCAGCAGTTCATTCACTATGTTGATCTGCTGGAATGGACAGCGATTTGTAAATGTATTCGCCATTGGCGAACTCTGGAGGAACTATGATTCTAGGGTTGAAATTTTCTGTGCACAATGAGGCGGGAAAGGAAAAGGAAATGTTGGTTAAAAGTATTGACGGATGTGAGGAAAGAGGAGAAACTTGGAAAGAAGTTAGGGTTTTTTGGGAGCTTATTTGGGCCTTTATGAGTCGGAGCGATTCTTGTTGCTGTATCTCGCTTCGGTAAGTTTAGAAATCTCCAAGTATTAACATTCTCAGACTTTGATTTTTTTCTTTTTGATGCAGTATTTGCCATTTTCTTATAATCTAGCATGGATATATGTAAATATATATTTTTTTCTTATGAGGTTATTCAATCACTGTAGACATGGCTGAATCGAATAAATCCTCGCCTGTTTTATCCGTGCTTTTTATGGTTTTTTGTGTTTTGATCGCGTGTGTTACTTCCAGTTACTTGAGTTTCTCCATATTCTCTTCCTGAAATATCTGAAATCAGTTTCTTATCTCCATGTTCAAGGACCTTGCATCACTCTCCAATCATTCCTATCACAAGTTTTTAAACTTTTCAAGTGGGGCATTCTCATGCATGCCACCCAATTCCTATTTATTTACATATCTAACCCCTAAACTTTAATTTTTACATTTACACCACCCAAACCTTTCATTTCACAACAAATGCACCGCCATTTTAACATCTAAAATGTAAAACACCCGTTTTCATGCATAAGTAAGGAGGCATGTATGTAAAAATTGAAGCTTTGGTGTATGATATATAAATACATAATAATTGTGTTGTATGTATGCAAATCTTCCTATGATGTAATAGGAGCAAGGACCGATTCACTGTTTTCGTGGGGCACCACTTGCAAATGGTTAGGCACACATCTAATAAAAATGCGCAAGTTGGTGAGAGACAACCATTTGATATTTAAACGTGTGGTCCTGTCTTTACTAATTGATTTTGATATCCTCAATCACACAAGTGATTTCCGCATCGATTATCATTTTCATTTAAATTGGACATCTTTGTTAAGCTAAAAAGAGTATACGCTATACAGTAAAGATACAACTAAGAGCCATTACATGCTTTGTTTACTACTTACACAAACAACTGGACGTCCATATTGCATTCCATTTGATGCAAAGTAATATTGGGGTTTTAAGAATCTTTATGTATTACAAGGAGAAGCAATTTGTCATATTGGGTGTGTGTGTGTTTTTTGTGCCTATAATCAAGTTATATATGTATTTCAAGTAGTCATCATTCATGAATCCTCGTGTTTTAGCATTCCACAAAAAAATTGAATTATAGGGCTAGAAAATTACTATTTTGCTACAATTTGGGTTTTCTCTTTTATCAAAATATTATTCGGGGGAAGCTATTCTCATGATTGCATGTACAATCAATCATCTTTCTTAAAGTATTTTGGGATTTAAAACACCAACGGAAAAACTATTTACATTCTATTATGATATTAGAACTACAAATTGTTGAGGAAGGTGGAGACCCGGCCCACTTCCTATTACAGCAGATTCATAGAAATCATTTGATAAATTGATTCTAATTTATCTGCTCTTAATTCATTTCCTTATGTATTTTGTTCCCTGTTATAGCTTGATGATTCCCTATTTTTTATTTAAAGCAGTTGTCTTCTATTGACAGGAAAAATTAAGGAAAGTTTAATTAATTAATTAAATTTTACCAGATTAATCTCCCGCCCCTCCTGTTGCTATAGAGAAAAAAAATAATGAATTTGATAGCTTGCGTTAATGGGTTTTATATGGGTCATTAAAGCACGATTCCATAGAATCACAAAATTAAGGGTTACCAAGATAAGCCGGATACTGTGAAGCTTTAAAATGGGCTCACGATTACAAGTATGGAAATTACTTTCCAAACAACTTTTTCTCTTTGGATTATACTTTGTCGTGAGACTGAAATAAAGGAATCACAAAGAAACTTTTATTTAAAAGTTGTCTTTCTTCTTCTTGGTGTGACTCTCGGTTTAGAGAGAGAGAGAAGGTGAGGAGAGAGAGCGAGAGAGATAATTCTTTCTTGTAAGTCGACGTGGTCGACAGTGTAATCCTCAAAGCTAATAAAATCCTCTGCAGCTCCGTGGACGTAGGCAATTTGCCGAACCACGTAAATTTTGTGTCGCCTTTTTTGGTGTAATTTTTCTAGATCTGTTTTTCGCTTTACTACCGTCGATTTTTCATAACACAAATAATTTCATTCCTAGAATTTTTGGATCCACCGCTTTTATTAAAATTTTTTTATTATGATATGGGAAAGTTAGATACTAAGAGTGGTACAAGTGCTATCATTTACTTGCCAAAATTTTTTTCTTCTCTTCAGATCTCACTTTTGCAAAACAAACATCATATCTTCAAGGGAGCCATTGCCATCAATTGAATATAATAACAAATGTGGTTTTTCTTTGATTCATCCTCATTAAGATCATCCCTGTTAGTTTCATTTGTTCTTGATCATCTATCTTATTTTCTTGAACCTATTGTGTAAGCCAATGTATCAATTGAATCATTCCAAATAGGGCCACCACTTCATGATGATTTCAAATTTGATCACATTTACTCTAGCTGTATAGTTCTTGATTCGACTCCAGAGCAAGTCTAAGATTTGCAACCCATTTATGGAATTAATATAAGTGTAGTTCCAAATACTACTCAACAGCTAACACATGATTATAACCTTCCCATCATTATAGGAAAGTCACAAGCGAATGATTAATTACCCTTTATATTCTCTAGTTCTCACTTTCATATAAGACTTGTTTAGACAGGTTAAATACAATTCATATTCCAAATGCAATAGCAAAGCATTATTTGATGAGAAATGGAGAGATGCTATGATAAAAGAAAAGCAGACATTAGAGAAGAACAAAATGTCGAAGCTCTTTGATTTACCATCGAAAATGAAAATTTGGGATGCAAATTGATTTTCACATTGAGGCATAAGTCGATGACTATCTGGAAAGATATAAGGCTAAGCTTGTGGCCAGGGGGAATACATAAACTTACAAAATTGATGATTTGGAGGCATTCACTCTAATGGCTAAAATGAACACAATCAGAGTTTTATTATCACTACTCACCAATTTTCATTGTATTTGCATTAATTTGGATAAGGAGACGTACATAGAGATTTCATTTCAATTCGAAAAGGGATATGAGAAGTAATAAAGTTTATAAGTTGAACATATCATTTATGCTCTAAAGCAATTTCAAAGGGTTTGACAACTTTTCTAATATGATGCTTGGTAGTAGATTTAGATAGAGTTAGAGATTTCAGACACTCTTTATCCAACACTCAAAAATGATTGGGAGTAATAAGTCTTTTGTATATGTTAATTACATAATCATGGCATAGAACAATGAAAAGGGGAAGGATACTGATAGGAATCGAGACAAACTTTCACAGAGATTAGGGCAGAAATAATATATTTTGTTCTGACGATATCAAATCAAAACAATATAATTACAAATACTTAATAATAAACACTTACAATTCGAGAAGTAAACGATCTCTCCCCAAACCTTAAACCTAAGACTCGAGACATAATCTCATAGCATACTTACGTATAAGCATAATAAGTCATACTTATACCAAATAATAATAACAAATGAAGTACTAAATTGTCTTTGGGCGCTAGTCTAACATCACTTCCCTTTTGAAAAGACACATTGGTCTCAAGGTAGAATTAAAGAAATTTTCATTGGATCAAATCGTGTGGTTCCCACATAAACAGACTTGAGTTTGACCTTTGTCGTCAATACTTGATTGAAATAAGTGACAGGTCGTTGACACTGTATGAGGACCGTGCCTAATCCATAGCCTAAAACATCCGTATCTACAATGAAAAGTTGGTTGAAATCCGGTATCACCAACGCGGGTACACTCGTCACAACCTTCTTTAACTTCTCAAAATTACTGGTCATTGCTTTCTCTCATTGAAAGTTATCCTTCTTTAATTTCTCCGTCAAAGACCGCACAATAGAATTATAAATCTTTACGAAGTTCCAATAGTATCCTGCAAGTCCCAGAAATCTTCTCAACCCTTTATAGGACTTAGGTAGTGACCACTCTAACATAGCCACCACCTTCGATGGATCCCCTGACACTAATGTTTTGCAAACTAGGGTCATCGCAAAGCACCACTATAAAACTCCATGGTCAAGAGTTACCAATTTATTTTAGTTTCCCACAAGAATTGCAATCATTTCATACCAAATATCATGTCAGTACTCTCTAAATCCAAGGGAAGAAGGTCCTTCATCACCTCAACGCTCTGCAGTGTTAAAATTCGCCATTTACAAACTCTCCTGCTCTTCTCTACATGCATGTTCCCATCATGACTCCAAAACACTGTGTCAACTATCTCAAGCCTCAATTGCTTCATTACTTGAGTAGAGATGAAGCTTTGGGTGGCCCCAATATCTACCAACATAACTACGTCCTGTTCTCCATTCTGTCTCTGAAGTTTCATAGTGTCGTTTGGTGTTAACTCCACTTTTTAATTTAATGTGACTTTTGTGACGTGAGGTGCTCCTCCTCCTTTATGACAACCTTCTATTTTTTGCATTGCCGACCTCTTTATCACACACTGTGAGAATTAGTAATTTTCAATCCTTGCAATGATGTTCTTGTGTAAACTTTTTATCACACTGAAAATATAACATTTTGATTTGCTTCTTCTGAATTATGCCTCTGTAAGACGTTTGAGTGTTGCTCTCTGTTGTGACCGATTATTCCTGTCATGTGGAGTCTTCTTCTGGATTCCATTGTTTGAGCTTTTGGTATCGTCGTGGTTGTAGTAGTTTGATATGGCGTTCTACTTGTGATGCTCATATTACCTTGCTCCATCTCATTTTTATCTTCAACCAATTGCACTAATTCCATAATTTTCCCCAATACTTGCGATCTTAGCAAATAAAGCGTTGCTCGAATTTCTTGCTTCAACCCTTTCATGAAGTTTCATTCTAACACCTCTTCGGATATCCCTCTTAAATGGTCGGATAACATCTCAATTTTCTCCCTATAATCCCGTGCTAATGCAAAAAACAACTCGTGTAAGTCTCATTTCCGTGTGGTTTTGAAACGCTCCAACAATCAGTCCTTGAAATTTTTGCATGATCTAAGTTGTTGGTGTTGTTCTCTCCATTGATATCATGTTAAAGCCTTTCCTTCCACCATCAATTTTTTTCCTCCACGAGCCCATTAGCCATAAAGTATCTCTCAACGTGATAAACACAACAATATGCATTCTTTCCTTCAAAGTCAGACGTCTTCAACTTCCTTATGTGTTAGTCTCATTTCCAATTTCCTCGACCAAAGTTCCTTCCATCCATAAAATAGGGTTTGATACCGTTCCTCGAACCATATTAATTTCTCTTATTCCATATGTTTGGCTCGCCTTATACTCAGTTTGCTCATGCCCATATGCTCTTGAACCTCCTTTCGCCTTAAAGGCTGCCACAACAAATGATATTGGTGATGTTGGGCACAAACCTTGGTCGGGTTCCCTATTCCAGGTCGGAGACTTTCGAATAGATCTTTTCAACCCAAAATTTTATGCCATCCCATTCCGCATGCTGACGCTCACCCAGCTATTCGGGTTTCACATTATTATTTTTAAGTGTTGTCGTTCGTCGAAACACCTTGAAACGGTGTATCGAAGAGGTTCAGTCGCAGGAGTTGTATATGATTCCAACGTTGTAGTCCCCTTCCTCAATGGTTTCAGGTAGGAGCGGAGCAGAGAGAAGGGAGTTTTGGGTCTCTGTACGCTGTGATCCCGCTATAGGCTTCCTAGCTCGTGATTCCACAAATGTTGTACCCCGCAATCCCTAATTCCACAGATCTTGTTTGCTGTGAGGATTCTAGTAGGTCCAAAGAAGGTTAATTCATTAAGTTCTATTTTCTGCAAAGGCAAGGATATGAAGTGCAAATTAGCAAAATGATAGAGACTTTGCAAGCGCCAAGTCAAAATCCCAAAATGCAGAAGACGTAGAAAGAAGAAAATACTTAAGGTTAAATGCAAGAGAATATTTTAACCTCAGTACAAAAAGCGATGAGGAAGAAATGAACAAATTTAACTAAATTTCCTAAAAGGAGCAGGAAGGAAAGGTAATTCTATACTTAAGTCCATAAAATTCATTCTCTTCTAACCACATATATCAAAAGATGATAATTCTTAGGAATATTTTCTTTTAATTTTCCTTCAAACATTTAAATAAATTGTGATTAGCATTCAAATACTGATTTATTTATTAAATAGCTTATCTTATATTATTAGATAAGATATTCTACTTATTGCTAACAAATTTAGTTTTCTAAGTTCACCTTATTTTGTCTTTAAATGGTCTTTAAATTTTCTAATTGGAACCAATCAATGAATTCATTTTCCCTTCAACTTAATAGGCTTCCCCTCCCTTCGCCATACTCGTTGGAATATTGTGACTTTCAGAAACCCAATGTTTTAGATTGCATTAATTCAGTGAAGAATTGAAACTGGTATTTATTGTTAGTTCTCTGAGAATTCAACATCTATTATGCTAAAACTTGAGAGAAGCTGTTGGACTACAAAGGAGGACTTTTAAGGCTATTATGATTCATGATGCTAATTAAAAATAAATCTTTTGTGAAGTTGGGTTTTATGTTTCATTCTACATCTCACTCAATTTCCTTTGGGCCAAAGCACAGTTAGTATTTCTTTGGCCATCAATTATCGTTTGATTAAGATTGCCAAAATTCTATCTAAAAACCTTTGTATTGTGATATCTTGATTGATTCAAAATCGTATAATCAAGCAAAATCAAGTGCATACACATTATGTTTTGACATTCTTAAAATCTTGCTAAGGTATGGTTTGATGTAGGATAGTTAATTGTTCTGTAGTTTAAATTCAATTTACAATGAGATGCACTAAACACACACAAAAAAAAAGATTAATTTCTGCCTATTTTAATGTTAAAAAAACCAAGCATCTTTTTCATTTCAAAAGACAATCTAATAATTTTCAAGATTTGAATTTTCATAAGAAAAGGATTGAAGATGCAATGAAAAAAATTGATACATATCATGCTTAATAAAATATCAATCATGCACACAAAATAATGATTAAAAAATTAATTCAAAAATAATTATAGAAATCATCTACAGGGAGCACCATGCCTTACACAAGTTTGTGGAGATTGCCTCAGGAAGTAGTAGTCCACTCCTGTGAAGCACTCAAAAAATGCATATTGAACAGGCTCATGCACATTGATTGAGAAAAATCAGAATATTATTTCAATACTCAATGTCCAATCATTTTTGCATGTCTCATGGGCCTATTTTGGCCTATAAATCACCTCAAATAAATCCTCAAAATTTTTCAAGATGTATTCAAGTGAGGTAGGTTTCAATTCACATTATTCATGAATTCCAACAATCAAAGTCCTTTAAGTTTAAGTTCTTGTTTATTAAGCTTCGTTTCCATTTTATATAAGGAACTGACAAAAATAAGTAAACAAACAATGCGGAAATTTGGGTTCAGAAGCACGGCATGAATATAACATTTGCTAGGAGTGAAGAACGGTAGCTGAACTATAACAGTTATTGGGTATGGAAGGCGATAGTGGGATTTAGCAATTACCAAGTATTAAAGGCAGTACCGGTATTGAGCCGACAATAATAGGTAGTAAGAAATAGAGCTAGCCGCTACCGGTAAGCAAAGTGGACAAAAACAAATAGTGGGAAACAAAAGTGGAAGAAGATAATAATTTTGTTACACTAGCATTTAAGGATAATTTAGTCTTTTGTGTGTTTAAGGACAATTTGTTCTTTTGTTATTTATTATTGTTCAGTATAAATAGGATAATACATTAAGGGTGAGGGTTAGACATGAAATTTTTGTCTCGAGACTTAGGGTTAGGATTTGAGAGGGATTTCTTACATCTCGAATTGTAGTATTTCTGAGAGATTGCTTACCTCTCAAATTGCAGGTTCTTATCTTTTATGTATTCGTGTGAGTTATAGGTGGTGTTGTATTGCTTTGATTTTATATTATCAAAATAAAATATTTTTTTGCCCCAAATTTCTATGAAAAAGTTGATTTGGTTCGTATCAAGTGGTGTCAAAGCTCAAGATATTTAGAGACAAACAAAGTATCGAGGTGTACAAACACGAGATCACAATACAATCACAATTTTTTTCTGGTTGGGAAGCCAACCAAGAGATCGTGGGGTAGAGATATGTGATACGGTTGCGAAACAACCACAATGAAGCTAACGATTTTGGCATAAATGAGTTTCATGCCACTAGTGACCGAAACCCATGATTGGGATTTGTGGCGTACAAGAATTTTGATTGCGAGTCGCCAACAAGGCATCCAAAGTCTCGTGTAAGCTTACAAAAATTCCGAACCTCGCAATTTCAATGAAAAGGAGTTCTGAAATTGATGATCAAAATAATAAATGCTTTGGAGGAGAAATTGAAGGAATAGATGAGCCAAATCGTATCTGAAATGGAAAAGCGTTTCTCGTCCCTGGAGGGGCAGTTCTCGCCCATGGAGAGGAGATTCACGACCCTGGAAGAAATGATGAAGATGATTGTAGAGTTTCACTCAAAATCGCCTCAACCTGCTACGGGATCAAGTGACGTCTTGGACTATAAATGAACCAACGCACTCAATGAACAACTTGAACTCAACTCGATTAAGACTCGATCATGTTTGTTCCAATTAGTAAATAAACAAGCTTGGAAAAAGCTCGAAGCTTAAGCAAACTGGACGTGAGCATAGTCGAATTTGTTCGTTTATGTTCACGAACAAACTCGTTTGGCGCTCAACAAGTAATTTATTAAATACTCGATATTAAGCTCAATAATAACTCGTATTATATATATGATATATTTTTTAAATAAAATTTAATTATAGATTTAATAATAATATATTATTATATCAATAATATTTTTAGTTTAATTATTAATTATATGTTTATTTTATTAATAAGTGAATGATAATTTAGAATGAGTTATTTACAGTTAAAAGAGAGTGTCATAAAAGACTTTTGTTTTAGAATTTTCATTTGAATATAATAAGTTCATTTGTTATTACTATTTCATTGCAAATACTAACAACATTAATGTGGATTGTCTTTTTGCTATTATTTTTTTTATTAATATGATTAAATAAATGATTATCCCTATAACTTTTAGGATCAATTTAGTTCTCCTACTTACAAAACTTAAACTAGTGTAGTCGTATCAATAAGAATTATATAGCTAAATAGTAAAAATTAAATAATTTAGAGTTTATAATTAACAAATTAGTAGCTGCGATTAAAATTGTAAAATTATTTATTAAATTTTTTACCTGAAAATCTTGATTCTAGTTTAAATACTCGTTCACTTGTCATAAACAAATCAAGTTCATATGTTGAAAAAGTTAAACAACTCAAACTTGAGCAATGTATGAAAGCTCGACACAAGCTCAAGTCGAGCATGAACAACTTATAAATATCCCAAGCCAAGTCTGAACAATGATATACTCGGCTCGGCTTGATTTGATTACAGCCCTAGTGACGATATCTTGAGCTGATGCAAAGGGTAGAAATTAGAAGGATTGGAGTCACATTAGGGTAGCGTCGCTACCTTAGGCGGATCTAGAGTCTTGGGATTGAGCGAAGGAATTAGGAGGAGCAGACTCAACCATGCAATAATCCTGAGACGAGGGGTTTCTCTCATTAGTGTGCGCCTTAATCGCTACCTCCAAGTATAGAAGGATGAGACTGAGAGATTGATTAGAGAGATGGAGACCAAGATCATACAGTTTAATTTGAGTGCCTTTATCCAAACCAGCCTTAGTGGTGAAGAAGGATGTGAGTTGGTATGGTGTCTCTGTGTGGATTATCAGACAATGAATAAAGAAACAGTAGTTGATAAATTTTTAATTCCGGTGATCGATGAACTACTAGATGAGTTGTTTGGGGTTGCGGTGTTCTCCAAGATTAACTTGAAGTCAGGATACCAATAAATTCGGATGCAGCCAAAGGATATACAAAGACGACATTTCAAACTTATGAGGGTCAGTATGAATTTTTGATTAAATGGAAATGATCACTGACTGATGACGCTTTGGGAGATCCAAACCACTTGATCCGACAACAATTTTTTCTTCTCACATTGAGGAGGTGTCTTTTTGGGAATAGAGTATTGTCACATCGACTCCTAAGGGCAATTTAGCATTTTATGTGCTTAAGGATAATTTAGTCTTTTGTTATTTATTATTGTTTAATATAAATAATGCTAATATATTTAGGGTGAGGGTTATGCATGAGATTATTATCTTGAGTCTTAGGGTTAGGGTTTGGGAGAGATTTTCTACCTCTCTAATTGTAGTATTTGGGAGAGATTGCCTACATCTCGAATTGTAGGTGCTTATCTTTTAAATATTCATGTGAGTTGTTGGTGTATTATTGCTTTGATTTGATATCGACAAAACAAAAAATATTTTTTTGCCCTAATTTTCTATGGAAAAATCGATTTGGTTCGTATCAAATTTATGATAAGAAGATAAAAATTAGTATAAGAAGATTTTGGAAATTAATTTGTGAGGGAATGGAAAGATGGAAGAATCAATGATATTGGTGGAAGTTCATAAAATAAGGCCCTTGTATGTAATGAATTTTAGAATGTCACTAGAAGTTATCAAAATTTTCAATTCATAAGTATTGTTTTTCTTTGTTGTAAAATTATATATGATTCTATTTTTCATGTAGTTAATTTCTTAAAAGTTTATGAAGGAAGTTTTTCAGGATTCACTACCTTTATTTATTATTTGATTTGAATTCCACATGCCTATTACTCAAATCACTAATAGATACATAATCGCTATAGTCAACCGTTAGCTTTTAGGCTTCTCTTCATGCTAATAAGAGAAGTTATGCAAATCATACAAATGATTTTAAATAAATAATAAAAATACTACAATGTCAATATGCATCTTATGGGATACTAATGATGGTTTATAACTTAGTCGCACTTGATGGTATGATAAAGAAAATCAAAAATATTCGAGTCATATAATTATAACATCCTTATATGGAAGTACAACCTAAAAAAAACTTAAAATAATAGCTTAATTATCAGCCATAATAATTTATATACTTTGAGATTTGTCTAAACATCTGAGATTTTAAAGTTTAAATTTCTCGAGGTAATCATGACATATATCCTTTAAATTTTTGTGTAAAAGCTAGGGTGTCTCCTTGAAGCGACCGCTGTATGACTTGAATATAGTGAAAAGTGTGCAAGTGCGCTACACTGGTGCTAGGGTGTAATGTCAAGTAAGTAAATATTCTCACATGACGAACGGGTGCAGGTAAAAAGTTAGTCCATGAAACTAAAATTGTGATAGAATCTTAGAATATAAATACTCTCGTAGGTAAATTAATAGAATTAGTTGATATTATGGTGCATATGAAGATAAATATTTTACGTATTCAAAAGATTAAATGGGTTGGAGAAAAGACTAAGGAGATTAATAGCTTAGGTTTTAAATGGTATTCAGGTAGGAGTCTCACTAGAAATAGTGTATGCATAATTATAGGTAAGAGTTTGAAAGATAATGTTGTAAAAATTAATAGAATTGAAGATAAAATTATAATCTTAAAGGTTGTTGTTGATACTAAGTCTTTTAATATCATAAATGTTTATGCTCCTTAAGTAAGTTTAGATATAAGTTCAAATGAAAAATTCTGGGGGCAGCGGATACGCGGGACGCAGGCTACGACCCGCGTTCCGCGCTGATATAATTAAACAACGATGTTTCTGAAAACGCACGCTAAACGCACGAAACAAACACCAATGTGACATTTTGGAAACGTCCAAGCCTCAAATAAATTGCCCTAAACGGACCCTAAGTCATAGATGTTTAAAATGCTTCAATTTAGTCTCAGACTATTAAAATTTGCTCCAAATTGGTCTTAAATCATATTTTGTTAAATTTAACAGTGGCTTGCATGAATTGAAGGTAAAAATTTATGTGATTTTTATATAAACTTATTTATTTTTTTGAAATGTTATAATTTTTATTTTGTATTAATATATCTCTTCACAAGAGTCATTACTTTTTTTTCAAATGGAAAATTTTAAAATAATCAATAATTGTGTCATAAGGGCTAACTCAATATGAAATTATATGAATTGATTTCGATTGAATTTTTATTTTAATATTATTTATTAGTGTGTTTTGAAATATCTAAAGTTAACTTGAAAAACTAATGAATGAATTTAATTTGTGTTTAAAATATTATGTATGTAAATGATAATATTATGTGATTAATGACAAACCACATCTATTTTTACACAAATATTTTTTAGAATATATATATATATATATATATATATATATATATATATATATATATATATATATATATATATTAATTTTTCAGAATTCAGTGGAATTGTTTAATTGATATGAAAATAGGGTATAGATAACTCCTACATGAATCCTAGCATAGAAAAGAAGAAATAAGAAATAACAAAAAAAATAAAATACATAACATCTTTATTTCCAATTAATTAATTCATAATAATTATTTGGAAATAAATGAAATAATATAAAATAGAAAAGAAAATAAATCCAGTCAAAGGGAATAAATCTAAAATAGGAAATGAAATAAATCCAATCCAAGGAAATAAATTTAATTTCATAACTTCTGATCGGAATAAATTATTTTCTAATATAGCTTCAACACCCATCTCAAGTTGAAACTTGGTTGGTAATCATGTTTAATTTGGATTTGAAAATGCCAAATAATGGGGAAGGAAGATTCTTCGTAATGTAGAACTTGAAGATTTCATCTTGTACTTGGTAATCAACCCCAAGTGTATTTAGGGATATTTTTAGTTGGCTGCGGTTTTCTTTGACTGCAGTTTCCTTAGTATTTGTAGGTTGTTGAAAGGCTTCTATAATTAATGCTGCAGGGAAGTAGAGAACCTACGGGAAAAGCTAACTTCTAGTTGACAGTGGTTGTCTTTAATTGTAGTTTTTGTAGTGTCAGTAGGTAGGAAAACTTCAATAGGTAATGCTACAGGAAAGTTTGTAGGGAAGTAGATAACAGATAGAAAAAGCTGTAAAGTATGATTGTAGGTAAAGAAAAAGAAAGAACACATGCAGGAAAAGCTACAGTAAATGGTTTGTAGAAAAAAGAAGACTATATGCAGAGAAACCTGTAGGGTTTGTCCTGCAGGTAAAAAGGAACAAAGGAGGGTTTGCTGCAAAAAAAGTTCCGAAAGAGGGCTTGCTATAGGAAAAAGTTTCAGAGAAAGGCGCTCCAGAGAAATGCTTAAGAGGAGGTTTTGCTGCAAGAAAAAGCTCCGGAGGAAGGTCTGTTGTAGGAAAAAACCCTTGAGGAGGGTTTTTTATTGGAAAACGTTCTGGAGGAGGGCTTGCGACAGGAAAAAGCTCTGAAGGAGGGTCTGCTCTCCGGAGAAGGGTATGCTACAGGGAAAAGCTATGAAGTCTTGTTAACAGGAAGCAGCTATAGTGTTGGAAGTGATCGCATCTTTAGTCAGCCTCCTCGCAGCTTCATTAGGGTACCACATTACCATCACAAGGCAAACATAGTGGTGTACATAATAATCTCTGACGCTACCAAGCCTTCTTTTGCCACTCCTCTTAGATGCCCAAAATCCTCCGCTGCCCATAATAACAACACTAATCCCATGCCTCTCTACCTCGAGGTAGAGCTTCATCTTAATTTCATGATCCTTTACAATATAGACCTTGAAGAGGATATCAGACTATACAAGCGTCTGGGCAAGATGTTGTGCTTTGGTGATAGTGAAGGCGTCAAAATCTTCCTCGTGTTCCTATTTTGACTACTCAAAGTCAACCTCTTCAGTGGCGACCTCTGAAATGGAGAGATTTATCGATCCTCAGTCAGCGTCATCAATAACTAAAGTGGAGCGAACATGAAGGAGGAAGACGACATCACCAGGTCAAAGGTAGTTCAAGATAACCTAATTTGCATCGTAGGCGCTCTCAAATCTACAACGATCACAATCTGATGATGAGAACTAGCCGTGGGGCTCGCGTTGCTGCGGACGAGAAGAAGAGTCGTAGTGATGATGGTTGAATCATTTGTGTTGTGGTGGCTGATGCAAAGGTTGCAGGGAAACAAAAAAACAACAGAAACCTGCTTAAAAACAGTAGAGAAGTCTGTAGTAGCCAGTAGGAAGGTTCAACGAGAGAAGCCGACAGGAAAACTGCAGCTTTGGGAGTTTCCAGCTAATGACGGGAGAGCGATCAATGAATCTAGCGGTCGAACCTTGTAGGTACGGCAGTTTCCAGAGGGAAGTAGGGGCCTAAGGTTGGGAAAAACAACAATAGGTTGCCTGCAGGAGGTTTCGACGGCTAAGGTCTGCAGGGAGAGCAAGTTTCCGATGACTAGAGCTTGTAGGTGGGAATTCCAGCGGGGATTGGGG
>NEWO01000073.1:603387-640429 GCA_003013225.1 Phalaenopsis aphrodite
ATATATATATATATATATATATATATATATATATATATATATTGATGAGTTGTATTCTTAAAAAAATTAATTAACTACAAAGCTACAAAGATTTATAATCAATTAATAGTATTAATTAAGAAAATAAAATAAAAATTATTAAATTAGATTCAAATAATGTTTTAATATAAACAATAATTTTAAATCTTGACCCAACCCTTAACATCTTATGGCTACATGATTTGGGTTGTCAAAATGACTCTTTGTTCGTGAATAGCTCGTGTTCGGCTCGCTAAGAAAACGGGCCGAACATGAACACACTTTTTGAGCTCAAAATATAAACGAGCCGAACATGAGCTGAAACATGAGCTGAGCCTGGGCTCGCTCCTGTTCGGCTCGTTTACACCGCTATTTAAGACTAATTTGGAGCAACTTTTAATAGCTGGGATTAAATTTGAACATTCTAAAATTTTTGGAACTAAATTGAACACTTCTTAATAGTTGGGGGATTATTTTGGGTTTTTATTACAAAAGAAAATATGATATATTTCGCTTAACACACTTGGCAAAACTAAAGCACCCTCAGAATAATAGATTAAAACTGATTTTTTTTTTTCAATCATTTATGTCCTATTATTTTAAATGCCTCATGGGGTATGTATTGTTATAGCTTACAAAAGATGCAAAATAAGAAACTTTTTCATAATCTCAAAATCAATTCTTATTGAAGGAACTGGCAAAAAATAGGTGAGGGAACGAAGCCCAAAAACGTAGCATGATTATAGCAATTATTGGCTGTGTAAACGGGTGAAGTACTGTAGCAATTAATTTGTGTGGAAGACAATACTGAGTCTGCAGCATTAGATAGTGGGAAACTTGTCAATAACAATAGATACCTACAAAGCAAAGCCGGCAACAACAGTGGTAGGACCAGGCGCCAGCAGAACGATTTTTGGGCACTGAGCCACACCAATAGATTTGTGGCAATAAAGCCTCGTTTTTGTATTTTTCTTCAGTTTTAGGAGTTCATATGCAGTGAAAATAGTTCTAAATGGTTGGAAGATATATATTTTGGTTTTGCAAGGCAGTATTCCGGATTACCCTTTTTTTTAGAGATATTTACATACATACCACACAATTCTTATGTATTTACATATCTCACAATTAAACTTTCATATTTACATAGCACTTTGATGTTTTAAATTTATGTAGGAAAATGTGTATTTCACTTTAGTTATAATACTACCATTTTTTTAAGTGATATTAAAGATTTGAGTGCTGTGTGTGAATATGAAACTTTAGGTGTGAGATATGTAACTACATGAGAATTGGTGCTCTGTATGTATATGCCGCTTTTTTTTATCGGGTGCAAAACATTGGCTTTTGTTTAGAAAAGTATGAGGGGAAGTTTGGCAATATGATGATCTTATATTTTATTTGTGCTATGATCGAGGCTATCCAGAATGAAAATTTTGCCACAAATTTATACATGATTGAGTTCTCTTTCCACCTTCAAGTTGCTTTTATCTCTTTAGATAATCTTTCAAATCATTGAGCTATGAACATAAAAGAAAGGGTTGTGCAGAATTTCTTGGGCCCTTTTTAACAGTTTAGATCCGTCGTTGCCTAACCACTCTATCCCGAAGGCTGTGTTTTCATTATTGCGGTGTGAAGAAACAGTCCTAAACACCTCACACTTTAGGGATGCCTAAACAGTCTCTGTAGTCTTTAGTGATGGAAAAGATTTGATCCCCATTCCCGAAAAAACCATAAAAAAGGCGTTAGAATGGACAGCCAATGCAATGAATGATATTTGCCGTTTGATTTTTACTGTGTGCTCTGCTCTTGTTAAAGGCATGCCCCTTTTGGCGCTCACGTGTAATTATCTTTTCCACCGGCTGTTGATCCGTTGAGATATTATGATTCAAGAGCATGACAGGATTTGTATTTATTTCATGTTAAACTAGTTTTTGAGACCTCAGAAATCCTACAGACCATTTCATGATTACACAATACTCGTGCATTAATGAAGATTTTCTCTTGCCTTTTTTATAATTTTTTATACACACAAAGTCCGGTAAAGTTGAAATTAAATGTTCAGACACAGTAATAATCATTAAAAAATAATAATAAATTAAATTAAATTAAATTAATAAAAAATTGAAATGTTGGCAAGGGTTTGTTTTTGTCACGAACCAAAGAAGAAACGAGAATGATAGAAGTGTTGTTTGGGGGGGGGGGGGGTTGGCGCTAGTGTTGGGGGCGAGAGAGCAAAGAGTAAGGAGGAAGAGGTGTCGAGGGAGAAAAGCTATGAAGCAATGCACCGGAACTGAAGTGTGCTAGAAGAAGATGCCTCGAGTGCGTCAATCCCTAAGGAAATGAAGTATTTATGTGCTTTCTGTGCAAAGGAATGGGAAGTGGGTGGCTCTTGTGCAGTGTCGTCAGAGGTAGTTTTGTGCGAAAAAGGAAGAGGAAGAAGAATGAGCGGCTCTGCTTGTGGGTTTGACCGGAGGAGGAGACGGAGCCTCAAAGCCGAGTAGGAGAAGTTAAGCAAGCTGGATAGGAAGCAGCTTGTGCCCTAATTTGTAGGAAGAAGGATTTGTGTCTGGGAACAACTTCGCTTCAGTAAGGGAACATAACTGATTGTTTTAAGGAGGTTTGGGTTGATTTATTTATTTTGGGATTTTATATTGAATTGAAATGAATTAATTATTGTTTATGAAATAAAAAATATTAGAAATTTGAAAGTATAAAAACACAAAATATTCGAATAAGATAGAGATAAGTTTAGTGACAAGAAATAAGTAAGATAATTAAATGAATCTTATACTCTGATTTGTATTCACACAGGAAATTCACATTTTGAAGAATAAATTGCAAAGTAAAAAATGTGGATTTCTATTTACACTTTTTATAGCAAGATGGATACTCTTACTTTTAAGTTATAATCATTTTATGCTTCTTTTAAACTAAATTCATTGATTATCACTGAAACTCGATTGCAATATTGTATTGTTATTTAAATGCTCTTTAAATGTTGGTCGTCAATATCATTTATGATGAATATACATTTTTAGAAATATGAATGCTATGTGTTATGTGAAGTTAGAATTGAGTAAAATGCGCATATGAATAATGCGGACTATATAATATGCTTGCATGCACATGTTTGACTATGATGGAGTTCACCCTTTTATGTTATTAATGGGAGAATGCTAAGATATTTGTACACGTAAATGAAAAAAAAAATATTGATATTGAAGTACCTTAACCGATATAATTTTATACAGTACTCCTATGAATTGAAAGTAGGTGTACTCACTGACACATTGAATGATTATGAAATAGACATGTAATTAATAAATTAAAATACATTGAATGTTATGAAATATTGTGATCAATTATATTTATAAATTATCCGATAATTTTATATCGATTTAGTAAAACTTTAATTGGCATACATCTTGTTTTATTTTCCATTTTCCTTATGTTACTGTGATTTAGAAGTAGGTGTACTCACTGTCATTTTTTAGATTACAATTTTTTTTTAAAATTAATATTACATGTTTTATTACTTCATTAAAAGATGAGTAATAAAGGAAATGTACATAAAAGTTGTGAACGACCTGAGCTAATATAAAAATTTAATTATATTATTTTAATTTGTTTTATATATTGGTTCTTTCATTTCTTTAGAATTATAAACTGTCAATTATAGTAAATAAAATATAAAAACATGATTATCACAGTCCAACCATCTGCTTTCGTCTTGGAAAACTCTAACCCCCGGGTCGGGTCATAACAAACACACTCTAGCAAAGAAAATAAAAATCAAAATTTCTTGGAATGCCATGTTGGGTTTCTGTCAGTGTATGGATTCTCTACTTCCCTCTTTCAGGATAATGATGACATCAATTAGTTTCTTAGAAACTGCTAGAACTTTCTCCAAGCAATGTGGATGTCCAATCCGAAGACAAAGTTACTATTAAGCTAACAATGCTTGATGCACTGGCTACAACCTTTAGTGTGGTCCTTTAAGTAGATGAAGATAAATTCTTAAACATGAAAGTTTCTTTTGTTATAATGGTTGAAATTTCATCTGAAAATCCAAAGTTAAGTGTACACTTACGAGAGTACTTTTAGGACGGGTGACCTCCCAATAAGTTATAGCAATGTGATAGAATCATGAGGCTAATAAGCCAAAGCGAGCAATATCTTAATAGCTGAGAGTGAGTTTTTATAAATGGTTTTAGAGCATTTCACTAGCTTAAAAATGAGAACTAAGTGTCTGATGCGAACCAGAGCCAAAATTAGAGAACAAATTGCAAGAAATATGTGAGAAAATCCAAAATATGGCTAATTTAATTAATCTCCAAGCAAACAAACAAGGTGCAATGAGTGATCTATAATTCGAGAGGTAGATTGATCTCTCACAAACCCTGATCCTAAAACTCGAGACAACAATCTCATCAAAACCCTGACCCTAAACATATTAACTCTATTCATATCTTACAATTAAAAATAACAAAAGACTAAATTGATCGTAGGTGCTAGTCTAATATTGCTCTCTCCCAAAAAGGGACTTTGCCTTCAAGGTGAAAAAAAATGAAATTGCTATTGGATCAAGCCGTATAACTCCTACTTATAAGCTAACTTAAGTCTAGCTCTTGTTGCTAGCACTTGATTGAAATAAGTAATAGGTCGTTGACACTACATGAAGATTGCGCCTAATCCATAGCTTCAAGCATCCATTTCTACAATGAAAGGTTGGTTGAAATTCAGTAGCTCCTGCACTGGTACACTCGTAATGACCTTCCTTAACTCTCAAAATTTTGGGTCGCGATCTTCTCCAATTGAAAGTTATCCTTCAATTTCTCCACCTACGACCACACAATCAAATTACAATGCTTTAAGAACTTTATATTATATCTTGGAAGTCTCAGAAATTATCTTAACCTCTTCAATGTCTTAAGTAGTGACCACTCCAATATAGCTATGATATTCAATGGATCTGTTGATGCAAATGTCTTGTACATACTAGGGTCATCGCGATGCACCTTTATCTTGTCTCTCTCTTGAATACTCTGCAGTGTCAAAATCACTCTCTTACAAATCTCTTGCTCTTCTCTACCTATCTCGTTCTCATCATTACTTCGGAATCGCCTTACGCTCAGAAGGTTGTCATAGCAAAAGACACTGGCGCGGTTGGATGCTACCCTGTGATAGTGTCCCACCCACCATGTTTTTCTATTGCATGCCGAGATCCTTCAAATCAATCTTCTTCGACCTCGAATTGAACGTCATCTCGTTTTGTCTGTTGCCGCTCATTCTAAACCTCTATATGGCATGCAATTGCCTCTAGATGTTGCTGCTAGAATCCATTTCTGACTTTTTTGCTAGACACCCCTTGTTTTTGTTTGCCTCAACCTTCCTAATGTCGTGTTATTTCTTTAAAGTGTTGTCGCTCGTATCCATACTCGACTTCATCGCTTGATCCCGTTGCATGTGATTTTGTGTGAAATTTCACGATCTTCATCATTTCTTGTAAGGTCGTGAATATCCCCTCCATAAATGAGACTCATCCATTCATGGATGAGAAACACTCTTCCATTTTCGATTTGATTTGGTACACTTCTCCCTCTAATTTCTCCTCCATAGTCTCTATATTTTTGTCTGACATTATTCTCAAGACGATTTTCGATCACGAAAGTGGAACTCATGTATGTTGTGATTCCGTCGTTGCCCTAATCTCAGCTATAATGTGAAGTCATAGGTCGCAATCCTGTCCCTAACTTCCCACATCGCTCGAATCGTGACTGTAGCACAACTAGGTCACTCCCAATTCCACCCTTGCTTCTCTGTACTCGTCGATATCCCTTCGTTCTTCACACCTAGCTCCAAATTCCAATTGCAACCATATCATGAGATTCACCTATATATCCGAGCTAAAATCGTGACTATATCTCGGGGTTCATTCACGTTATATACCATAATCCTGTCCTTGCTCCTCAATTAGTGTGAATCGTGATTGTATTGCGGGATTCGGTCACAAAATACATTGTTTGCCTTGATTTTAATCGAGAGGTCTCCCAACTCGTGATTCCACAGATTTTTACGTCAAGATCCTGTCGTAGGCTTCCCAACTCATTGGAATTGCGACTGTTCTGCTAGGTTAGGTCACGTCTTGATCTCGTCGGCTTCACAACTAACTCAAATCGCGGAAATTCTGTGGAATGCTGCAATCCTGTCTTTGCTTCCTATAATTAAATGCTCCTGATACTAATTGGAGCCATAATCAGGAAGAAATTGCAAGAAATATGTGGGAAAACCCAAATTATGGCTAATTTGACTAATCTCCAAGCAAACAAACAAGATACAATGGGTGATCTACAATTTGAGAGGTTGATCCATCTCTCCTAAATCCTAGCCCTAAAAAAAAAAAAAAAAAAAAAAAAACAATCTCATCTTAACCCTAGTCCTAAACATATTGGCCATATTTGTACCCAATAAATATAAATACCAAAAGACAATTTTCCATAGACGTTGGTCTAATAGTATCATAAAAATAAAATGCTATGTCATTGGAACCACCTCTTGAACTTTAGATGAGACAAAATGCTATATAGTAGGATCCACCTCTTGCATCTATTGGAGCTACCTCTAGAATCTTATTTGTTTTGTGGATGATTTTGAAGAAAGAACACTAATGAGAACGTGAGTTTCTTAAATGTAGGATGTTGTGAAATTCCTCGAGTATAATGAAGTTGAACCCTTAAATATTGAAACATCTTTTGGTATAAAAGTTGGAATTTCATTTGAAACTCCAAAGTTAAGTATGCTTTTATAGGAGCACTCTTTAAGGGGTGTTTGGTAACACCTTTAAATAGGATTTATTATCGGATTTATAAAATCCAACCAAACATAAACACACACAAAATGCAAGTGTTTGCGGATTTATGAATTTTTTGATTTAACGGCCAAATTTTTGCCTTTAATTCGACATAAATTCATATTTACTAAATCCACGAGGATAGATTTAACAGATAAATGATTTTCAGATTTTCTAAATTCTGCCAATGCTAAATCCTACTTGTAGTCAAACACTCTCTTAGGCCTGTTTGGTAATGGCTTTATGGTCGGACTTAAGCTAGATTTAGCTTAAATCTTGTCAAACTCTCTTATAACTTTAAATTTCAAGATTTAGTAAATCTGTTTTCTCCGTTTTTTTCCCTTAAATTTTGAATTCACTAAATCCCGTCGTTGGTTGAATTTAACTTAAATCTGCAAGTTGCATATATTCATTGATTTTCCCATTGAGGCATCTCCACCAAGCTTCAACGCTACTCCGCTAGTTTCTTACTTGACGAGGGTTTTGCATTGGTTAGAGGCAAAGGTTTTGGATGCCACGATCTTGTCGTTGCATTTGTTAGTGAGCTCCTCATCACCACCTCCAACGCTTATCTAGCCAACTTCATGATTTCTTGAGCTCGGTGAGAAGAAGATTGGGTGGTGAATGTAAATAGGCCTCAAATTTTATTTTTAAATTAATTTACTAATTAATTTTAAATAATCAAGAATATTTTAAGTTAATTATATTAATAAATGGGATTTAATTTTATTAACTAATTATCCATATGTTTGATTCAATATATGCATTCTTTATTAATGATTAATTATTTAATAAAGTATTAATTAATCATTAATTAGTTTAATAAACATTAATTAATGAATATGACAGTATTAGTTGTTAATTGATTTGTTTAGAAAAATTATGATTGACAATGATTATTTTGATGAATAAATGATTAATTATTAGGTAGTTATTGATTATTTGATGATTAGCTATGCTTAATTATGATATTATTTACGCTAATTATAATTAAATTATAATAATTAATGATAATAATTAATTAATTAATGTGTAATTACTTTAAGGAAATTCAAATTATCAATTAGTTAACTTAATAAGTTATTAATTAATATTGACTATAACTAAAAGTAATCAACACTTATTGAACTAATTGGCTTAAATATTGAAAGAAGTTGTCAAATAGTATTATAGAATTTAATTGGAGTTAGCATATGTAATCTTTGGATTTACTAAATCAAAATTTATAAGACTTATTAAATCCACTCAAATTAAATCCTAGAAATTGCCATATAGCCTTTTATCTCTTGGGAAGTTGCACCAATGGGATCAGACCGTGTTGCCAATGGGCCAAAGCAGACAATTTCTCAATAGATGGATGATAGTTCAGGCTGTTACATTGAGCATTTACATGAGCTAAGTGAGGCATAAAACGAAGGATTGTATCACTTATAAGCTGTGTATGTATTTTTAAGTGCATGTAGTGATAATCATTAACAGTGGAAATTAATGAATGTTCAAAGTCATACTATTTCCATGTTCAAAGGTCTTGATAAGTAGATTTTCTTAGATAAGCATACTAAAGAACTTGTCTTTATAGCATGGAGCAACGATCATCTATCTATTTGATCTCACATTGTATCGCCTAAGCTCCCAAGCATAGTTCTTAGTCGCTTTTAGCAACACTGTTATGATGGTTTTCTTTGTCATGCTATTAGTCTCATTTTCAAAATCTCATACATGTTAACTGTATTCATTTCTTTCCTGCTATTTAAGACGCAAAATCCAAATGTAGGTTTTTCCTCTGCATTCATTTCTGTTATAAAACTATGCCCATAATCTTAATTTGTGTTTCAGTAGAATACTTGTGATTATTGAATCTGTTTGTACTTTCAAATGTTTTTTTTGCAAGTAGCATTTATTTTTAACTTTCTTCATTATCTAAACCGCCTATCACAAGAAAAAGCACCATAGTTGGGGAGTGAGAAAATAAAACTCTATTAAAGTTACACATATAAACCTTGAACATTAATGTGCACAATTTTGTCGCAATAAGCATCTTCCTATATTTTATTTCCAAAATGTCAGCCTGGAGCAATAATTTAGCTACTTCTATTGTGTTTTGGAAACCTTGTAGTCAAATCACGAAAACAACCTCTCTTTAATATTCGGGTAAGACTGAACACTTGAATTTGCTATGTCTGCATTGGCATGGATAGAAACATATAATCCCATGTAACTGGGAAAAATAAAGTTTTACATATCCAAATGGAACCCGCCTGATGGCTTCTTAATTTATTTTAAAGAGAGATAAAGATAGCTAAAAAGCTCAGTGACTGGATTCAACATAAGCAAACAGTCTGAAATATCAGGAAAAGAAGTTCAGACCAAGGCCTTAAAATAGGCATCTCTGCTTGTTCTTCTTTAGTATATTTTCAACAGCTAGCCTCCCACCATAATTTTTTGAGTGAAATAACTTCGTAATTTGAACTTTCTCCTTTCTAAAACAAATTGGAATTATGGACTCATGGAATTTTAACTTGAAAATAGGCTTTGTGTCCTCGTGATCTAGTCGTAAATACTAAGCCAGAAAGCATTTGCCTTCAAAATTATATAATTTTTTTATGTGTGCCTTCATTTCAAACGTGTTTTTCATGCAGCAAATGGTCGTCCAACTTAAGCTTACCAAATCATTGGACTCAAAACAGGTTCCACATTACTCTACTACAGTTCTGCAAATTTCACCAGATCCGACCGAGGTACCCTATGCATCAATTAAGTTAGGAAGGTACTTTGCTAGAATTTGTGAATGTTTTACTTGTCAATTTGTAGAAGTAGATGCCAATATGATCTGACTCTAACAGCTAGCTTAAGGTTTAGGCTACTCTTGAGCCGGAGAGGTACAATTTATTTTACCATAGAGGTTGGGTTTGATATACTAATAGTTGAAAATAATTTAATAAATAATTATTAATATTTCATCTATTTTTTAATTATTCATTTTGGGACTGAATTCAAACGCCAGAACATTTATTAACAAGTTTTCCTCTCATGTTAGAGTTCCTCATGCAGATCATCACTCTTCTAATATAGTAAAGCTTCCAATAAACCAAGTCAAGAGTCACAAAACCAAAGAGCTCACTCCGCACCTTCACCTTGAATTGTTAGGAAATATTCAAATTTAATCCTATGAGTGAAAGCTAGTAATTAATATTTCAACACAATCTTTTTCTGTTATATGTGATATAGGATTAAACTAAATTTTCACCTGCCTTAAAACTTATAATTTGACAAATTTAAAATACTTAATTTATTGTGCTTTCAAGTATTATTTCGCCATCAAATCATGTATCATACTAAGATCGTATCAGAACACCTATTTTTGGTGATGATATCTTTGCTCGGATCTTCTTTTTCTTTCTATTACTTTTTGATGTGAGATTCTGTTTTTTTTTTTATTATTATTTTTGAATTGTTAATAAGTCAATATACGTGATTATCTCTTGACTTTGGATGAATGACCCTTCCTCTGGAGAAATTATTGCGTACGGACACCGCATGCATCTCTGCATGTGGTGTCCGATCCTGACCATAGATCATGGTGATCTACGGTCAGGATTATTTCAGTTTTTTTAATAATAAAAAAAAGTTTTAGGTTAGTCTCACCGAAATACATCATGACCGTAAATCAGATGATTTGCGGTTCGGATCAGACACCGCACGCAAGATACGTGCCGTGTCTGATCCGTATGAAATAATTTTTCCTTCCTCTGAACCATTGGGCCATGAATTCTTACACTTTGACAAACTTTCTTGATTTTTTTCTATTAAAGCATAAGATTTGACAGCGTTTTATTTTTACCTTATCTGATTTCTGTCCTCATGCATTATTTTTTTTTTATTATTCTATAGACCAAAGTGATGGATGTTATATAATTAGCAAATATTCGGGTGGAATTTGAAGAAAACATGCTGAGTTGAATGTATTACAAATGTTTTTCATATGTGATATTTTAAATATAATAACATTGATGAATGACTTATTCTAGAACCTCTAGCTCTCATTTTGGATTTGATTTATGACTTACTGGATAAGTACAATTTCACATGTTTAACAATAGGGAAAGCTTTTAGATGTTTAAAAGCTAAAATAGGGACCCTTAGTTCAATTCACTGAAATAAAAAAATGATTACCATTAAAAATCATAAAATTCAAAAATATTGGTCGCTATATATCGTAAACAAACATGAATTATAAAAACTATGTACATCACACGACACATTCAAACACACATTGAAAATAAAACTTAAGGTAAATTTATACTATTATCTCTATGTACCTAGCAAAGCAACAATTGATGGTGAACAGGGCTGTCAAAAAAGCTCGTTGTTCACGAACAACTCGTGTTCTATTCGTTCGTTTAGCAAATGAGCGAAGCACGAACAAATTTTTTGAGCTCGATTTGTAAACAAGCTGAACACGAACAAAAATTTATTTGTTTGTATTCGGCTCGATTTGGCTCAAATTAATTAAATAGTAAATACATAAATTATAATTTATTTATATATTGTATTTTATAAGTAATCTTAAATAAAAAATAAATTATTATATATTGGACATGTAAATACAGAAGTATTAGGTGGTATGTTTGAAAATGTCAAAAAAAAAAATTCTCAAATCTTCTACCACTACCCAAGCCTACTAGCCATGGGCTATCCCGTCCATAATCTATATATATATATAACATGTGAAAAGATAAGAATTGTGTAGTCCCGCTCTCTATATAAGTAAATGCGCGTGGCCCCGCTTCCCATCAGCAGCTGAAGGCGCTAGTTTAGTCTCACATTGCCCGATTCCAAAAAAGAACTTCACTTATTCTCTATAAATAATGACTCTCTTTCATGCAAATCATTTTTACCCCATAGCTTTACTCGCCCCACGAGGCTCTTATGCTATGATGGTTTTAAAATAAAAATTAAGTTGGATAATTTAAGTATATTATAAGATTTATTTTATTTTATAAAATAATAATAAAAAAAAATTTTTGAGCCAACACGAACACGTAATTATTGAGTCATTTTGAACACAAGTCGAACACAAACAAAAATAAAATTCAAACGAGCCGAACACGAACAAGCTTAAGCCTCCGTAAGTTCGGCTTGTTTACACCCCTAATGGTGAAACAAAATGCCATTTATATGCCTTTAATTTGGCATTTGATCTTATGAAGGATATTTGAGATTTTTGAAAGGTATTTGCTAAGCACCATACTCATTTCTTTCTTTCCAACTTTGCTGAACAAGGCTGTGTAAAAATGGTAGGTTTTGAATATGTTGGTCCTTGAATCATGGCCACAAATTCCTACTTTTCAGCTAAGAAGGACCTTGTAGGAAGGGGCTCCCCAAGAGGTAGACATTTCTTGATTAAATCATGAGTGAAAAAACCATTTAAGGACAAAAGTAAAAACTTTCATTCTGAGTATTGCAAAGGGCATGAATCTTTATTTCAATAAGGTTGCCGTTGCTTTATGTCCTGCATTAAGATTTAGCCATCCAAAAAGAGAGAATATAAAAGAATACTTTGTTTTTTTGCAATAAATTGTAAAGCCATTTGATGTTTGACAAATATAAATAGGAGGCGTTGAGAAGGATTAGGATTTCGGAATGAACTTTATAATATTCTTGTGAAAATCAATCTAATCTCTTATAATGAGCACAAGAGATATAATATATATTGAAGTAAGACAAAGTGCTATGTATATCTATATACTATGAACAGCATAATATAAAAACATATACATGAATAAGATGATATTGTGTATAAATGTGCCAAGTTAAGATAGTATTAATAAGTTGAGTGATCAAGCTAAACACATCTACAGAATATATATGATGTTTATACGAAAGGAAATTATAATGTCGCGAGAAAGCATTAAATAATATAGATTATAACTGTAATGATGATTCTTTCATATAAGCATGTGCACATTAAATGTATGAATTACTGAGCAAACATGCAATTCATTAATTATGCAAACAATGAAGATAGTGGTAATGTACAGTGATTAGTAGATTATAATAATATATACTATATAAATAGGTGTCAAAATAATTTTACAACTTTAATATATGATTATATAATTATTCAATCTTCACAAATATGTAAATGAAGTTCAGCGCAATGTAAGGTAACTTAAGTTAGAAAGCAAATGGACACTAATATTTACCTATTTTGGTTCAGATAGGCCTAAGCACCCCAAAACTTTCTATTCCAGTATCAATCTCTCATTCTCTCATCACTAGTTAAGAAATCACGCATTCATCTATGGGGGAAGAGTACACTCATCTTTATTGTGGATAACGGCAGCCCTCTAAATTAACATTTCACAATTCTAGGAATCAAATTTTCTAAGATTGGTTGTGATTAGGATATATCAACAATACATACAATACACCTCAATCTTCATGCAAAATTATTGCAACATATAAAATAAAATCAGCTGTAAAATATTCTTGAGCGAAAGAGACCTCAACTTAAGTTGGATAATTTAAGAGTTGTTTTTTTTAATTTAATTTGGATGAAACTTTGAATCCATTCTGAGATGACAAAATTTTAAACACAAGCATTTTTCATTAATTTTCTCTTTGATGTTGAGTGAGTGATCATTATTTAAGTCATTAGACATAAGTTATATAGGAGATGGTTGAAGATAAAAATCAACCCATAATGTCAAAATTGGGGCTCTACAGATGAGAAAAATATCCGAACATTAAAAACTAAGTCATTCAATCAGAATTTTCAAATTGATGGAAGATTTCATTTTCACTATAATAATATAATATAATAATTTTAAATGCAAAATATATCAAACCAAAGTGTCTTGGCTCAAGCCATGTTCTCCTTGATTTCTATGGTATTTATTTCGGAGACATGAACAACATACAAATGCAATATTACGGAATTTTTAAGCTCCTAGTAGACTTGTTTCCATCGTTGAAAAAATGTAAAATATATGTTACTATATATAAAATTTTATGTAAGTTGTAAAGAACTCAATGAATTTGAAAAAATAAAATTTAAGCTCACTTTACTTTAAGGGAATAGCATTTATAATTAATTAGTAATTCTAATCAATTTATAATTGATATGAAGTTTGTATTTAACAAACTAAAATGATAACCTGTTTAACAAATTTAAACTTCATTGATGATGTGTTTGTATTAGTTGCATATTAATTTGAGCTACTTTATGTTTTTTTAAACAAATAAGACTAAAAGGTTAAACAAATAGTTGATGAGTAATTTGTAAAGAATTCTTTTTTACATTTATGACTAAAAATTCAGCGTGACTAAAATTTTATTTGCTTTTATGATGGTTATGATTTTGAAAAATTAAAGGAATAAATAAGTCAAATTGTGCCTGTAAAATTACTTTTTGGCCTACTTATGTTTATAAAATGGGGCGAAGACATGGTTAATATTTTGTTACTCTTTTTAAATAAAGATTGACAGAAACTTGATGTGATATTTTACGTGTGTTTTCTAAACATCTTTCTATATCAAAATCATATATATTACATTTCTTGGTTGAAAAATACTTCTCTGGCATCCCGTTGAATCTCATACTCTCATACATGTTATATATATATATATATATATATAGAAACAGTTGTTTAACGCTCCTGCCCATCAAACAGTATTTAACACTTTTTTGGGCCATTTACGCTATTTGCAGTCAGTACTCCACACAGTGAGCAACTGTTCATTGTACGGGTCTCTATTTCTGTGGATGAACAGTTTCTTCACTGTCATCACTTATAAGGTATAGTTCCCATGTGGAACACTATAAAGGCTATAATTAAGTGGGCAAAATCCTATTGAGAATTGCAGAAATACTGTTCTGGAAATGGATGCATGGAACAAATCTTAATAGTATTTTCATGCACGATTGAAGTTTTCTCCTGTATATATGTGGTTGTTATTATCTGGCATTTCCGTTCTAAGGATTTAAAAAAGCAAAAAGGGACCAAAAACCTTTCGGTGCTTGTAACTCTATAGTTGGTTTACTATTTTTTATTCATTCTCTATAGTTGATTTCATGGGAGTATAATGTTTCTGCTTCCTTCCTTAAAGCCTACCTTAATATCTTAGAAAGGCTAGAGAGAGAAAGAGAAAGAAAGAGACCAGAAATAGTTTAGCCATTTATAACGCTATAGTTGGTTTCCTTTTTTTGTTCATTCTCTATAGTTGATTTCATGGGGGTATAATGTTTATGCTCTCTTAGCTCTATAGTTGGTTTCCTATTTTTTGTTCATTCTCTATAGTTGATTTCATGGGAGTATAGTATTTATGCTTTTCCTTAAAACCTACCTTAATTCTTTAGAAAAGGGCCAGAGAGATAGAGATAGGAAGAGAGACAGAGAGAGGGAAAAAAAAAAACCGTTGCAGATATATTATTGTACTTGTCAGCAAGCATTTTTTATTTCATTCAAAAAATATATTCGGTGTATTTATTTCAATGTCCACTTAATAAAAATAATTTATTGTATATATATATATATAATGCCAGCAAATAAATAACTGTCATGTCAATAATATAACATTATAAAACGGATATTGGGAGTTTTTTTTAATTTAGTTTTACAGTATATTTTAATAGGGAATCTTATGAATTTGATGTAAATTATCAGATAATAAGTATTTACTTTTATTTTTGGAGTGTGTAGTATGTTGCATATCTGAAACAGAGTTGAAGAGAGAAAAATGATTATTATTTATATCAAATTCATGACATCTTAGTTGAGGTTGTAATTAAATAAAGTAATTAATTAATATTTCTTAATAATATAACATATGTCAACCACTTGACCAGTTAGTATTTATTTTCATTTTCAGAAATTTACATACACAGCACCCAATTCTTATGCATTTTCCTATCTCACACGCAAACTCTTATTTTTTACAAAATCAGCACCCTACCTATGGATGAAAGTGTGAATTTCACTCTTGGAGAGTGGTGAAAAAGGTAAGTTGGGTGCTTGATTTGTAAAAACGAGAGTTGAGGTGTGAGATAGGTAAATGCATAAGAATTGGGTGCTGTGTATGTAAATTCCTCTTTCATTTTTAGTGGTTCCTTCACTACTTTCTTCGGCCTGTCTTTATTCAGTGATCTATTATTTTTCATTGAAAACTTTTTTTAAAGTTTACTTTGGTGCAGCAGCCTTTGATCATTGTCATCATTGTAAAGCTTCTTCTAACAGTGTGATTAAACAAATACTGCATTGAAATATTTAATTTCCATGGACCTTTTCTTAATCTGCACATGGCATGAAATAATTAAAAAAGCTTGTTGAAAGTTCAATCCAAAATTAATTTATTTAAATATCAGTTGCTTAGTCTCCCAAAAATGTCTGCCAAATATCAAAATTAGTAGTACTTGAACAAGTGATAACATGTCTAATTAATTTGATTTTTGACTAGTGATTTTTCTATTCATATATATTTTTTGTTTCCTTCAAACTATATATTCAGAAGTGATTGGACCTTCATTTTTGAATTAAATTCACGTTTATTTGAAAGAAAAGTTCATTTTTATTTTTCTAACTTAACCATGAAAATGAAAGAAGTTACTATGCTTAGCCACTTTTAAGTGCTTAGAAGTACCTTTATTTTTCTAGTTTGCATTTCTTATGATAATTAATGTAGTAAAAATAATAACAGTTTTACTTTTACTTGCAAAAGTATTAAAATTATGTCATTTGGTTGAGGGTATGGAATAGCCTCTCTAAATGTTGGGGTAAAGCTGCATGTGTGCATTGCATGGACCCCTTCCCAAATTATGCATTCATAGGGGACTTAGAGCTCCATGCATTTGGTATGTTTTTCTTTTTAAAAAACATTCAAACATAACACAAATAAAACTCAACACAGCCCACAAAAATAAATAAGGAAATCGGTTCGTATAAAATATACGAGCATCATTTAAATTTACTTTTGGAAGTCAGCTAGAACTTTCAAATAAGAAATAGATTAGCGAGTTTTTCACTCATCAGCCTAATTATTTAAACCGAGAAAATGGAAACTAACCAGCTCAATATGAAGCCAGGTATCTATGTCAAGATCAATGATCAGGAACTAAGAATACTATTTAAACCAAAAAATTTCTTCAATAATAAATGAAAATTAGGGGCCATTTGGGATCACTTTTATTTATTTATTTGTTTTTTATTGTTGTTTTATTTTGTTTATGTTTCTACTTTAAATGAAATATGTTTGATAGTTGTTTTTAAAATACCCAAAATAATGTTTAGATGTTTTGAATGCTTTTAAAAATAAACTAATTTATTTTTAAAATAAAAAATAAAAACATGCAAAAAAATACACCAAACAAACTGAGTTTTAAAATAAAATAAAAGGCAAAAATAAAAACAAAAGTGATCCCAAACAAACCTAAGATATTGATTACAGCAATTATGCGTCATCTGAGGGCTTCAAGTAGATTAAAACCTTGATCAGTGGATAAATTGCCTTTATTTGTTTGTTATCTTCTAAGAACTTTTATTAGCTTCGATTTTCTTTTTTTCTTCTTCTTTTTTGAATGATGAGAGATAAATCATAGTATGAAGTTTGAAATTTGTGAGTTTGGAGAAACACCTTCTCCTTTCACAACTGTATACTAAGAATATATATATGTGGCGTGGTCCTCGTAGACACTGTGGCTGATTTAAGAGGTTTTACTGGTCCGTGGCCAGGGTTAGCTTTTGTTATTTTCCTAAAACCATTGTATACTTAGATTGTACAATATATATTTGTATATTTGCTCATATATATACTTGAATGTTTCGGTAACTATAATTAGAGGAATTAAAATATAAGAAACTTATCCCACGTTAGAGTTTTTTAAGTTATTTTTTCTCACAAGGCATCAAAATAAGATGTATTAAGTCTATTAGGATGACCCTTAGACGTATATTAATGAGCAGTTTGCCCACGACAAGTGAGGCCAACTTACCCCCTTGTGATTAAAGTGGTTTTCTTCATGAACATTTCCATGAAATTGATTGGCATATAAATATGCACCACATGTTAGCAAATCCACGGCACAATTTTTCTTAAAGCTCATAAGCTATTTGGCTTATATGCTGTAACTTCATCAAAGAAGAAAGCCTAAAGAGAATTGCAGATTTTTATTGCAAGTAAGTAATTTTGTCGCTTGTTCTTGAACGACGAAAAAAACTTGATTTTAATTGATTGTAAATAGAAGCTATAATGTATACATGTAGGCCTTGAGCATGACCTTATGTGTTTTTAATTATTTATTTAGTTTTCTATTGCATTTTGTATGGTTTATTTTCTTTTGAAAGTGAAAACAAACATGATAATTTATTAATTGAATTGCTCCATTTCCCCCCTGCATTTTGTATGGTTTATTCTCTTACACTGTTAAGTTGAGTAATTTTTTACCTTATGATGAAAATGCGCTATGCAGACTCCGCTTAATCTTTTTTCTTGAAGTTCTGAGAATTTTACTATATTTTTGGCTGCTCTATAGTTTTATTTATAAGGATGTAGTTGCCTTCTTAAGCTTGTACTGGAGGAATTATGACTCTAGTTCTCTATAATTAAAGCAACATGACATAGTTTTCCATAAATTGGCTGAACCTATATAAAACTCATTGCTTTTATGCATTATTCTTTTCCTTTTCTGTTCTTTTTGGCTTCTTATATTTGAATAGTCTTCTCCTGTTTCCTAGCATGCATATAATGAGAAGTACAAAATGATTGAAGTTTGTGAATCTACTTGAGCAGTGAACCAATTTTTAGGACATTGATTTGACTAGTTGATTTAAGTTTAATATTTAAAGAAATATTGAATATTGCATATGTCAAATTTTAATTCAATTGTATATATATCAAAGCTATGATGAAACTTTATAAGATGATAAAAGATTCAAAAGTAAAAGAGGACCAGATAAAACAAGAAGAGGGAGGAACAATTGATTATACCCAGCATCAAATGAGCAAAAGGCTGTGCTCGTCCCTTCCAAATCAAAGAATTGCAAGATTATCTCAGTCCGATCATTTCGTTGGAAAAGACAGACATAGCAAGGTCAGTACCATAAAAGGATTACGAGATCGGCGTGTTCGATTATCGATTCCCACTGCAATACAAGTATACGATCTGCAAGACAAGCTCGGTCTTAATCAACCGAGCAAAGTTGTTGACTGGTTGATCAATGCGGCTCAAAACGAAATCGATAAGCTCCTTCCCGAACCACTTTTACCTTCAGGAAACAGCTTCATCCAATTTCCTCAAACTGATTTAAACAGCAACAGCATCAGAGCTCAAGCATTCAGTACTAATACTGACCCTTTCATGCTTATAAGCAACAATTATGTTGATGACATAACATCATTTTCGAAACCAACATTTAATTCATTCCATTCATATTATCAAATGGATCCATATGCATCTCATGTTGGTAATAACCATTCTTCCCAAGAAGTATTTTCGAATGATTTTCACTTGGCTTCAGCATCATCATCGCTGTCATCCTCCCTCACGTCGATGCCAGCAGAAACTCAACTTGTGATGCCATCGTCGTTCTCATCCTACTTGACTGGCACGAATAGCATCCAAACTCCAAGCACATTCGCTGAGCTTCTCCCATGGAATTCTTCGAGCATCAACTTTAAGCAGTATGTTCAACAAGATGAAGCAGCTCGGCAGCTCGTCAACTCAACAGTTTATAAGGATTCTGGTGCAGGTTATGGGAGCAGTGCTGCTGATTTCTTTTAGAGGAGAGGAAGAAAAATATATATTTTTTATTTAATGTTTGACTGGTCAATATTGTAATGTTTTATATTGTTTTCTATTGTTTATTTGTAGTTTGCAATTTCTTTAGTTAATCTTGTTTGATTAAGAACTGCTTTGTATGTGGATGGTTGCAGAGTATTAATATGGTATCAAATGCTTTTTTAGTGCCATTTTTAGTGCTTCCAGATTTTTCATCACTGTGTCTGTATTTGTTTGTCATATATAGGATTGTTTTAATGTTATTTTTATTCTTGTGGACTTTAGTGTAAGATTCTATTAGTGATAACTGTTTATTTACTAGTAGCAAAAGTAATTAGTTAAATTGAAAAGGAGAGAAATTTATAAGACTTGAAATAAAGCGAAATTTACATGCATACTGTTGTAAATCTTGCCCCGCCGAACACCAAGAGATAATTCCAAAAAACTCATACATGTGAACTTCTCTTGATCATCAAGAACACCAAGAACATGCAATGCTTTAAAGAACTGGACAACCTTTCAGTTCTTGTAGCAGGTTGTAACCAAAGATTAAAGAAAAACAAAACTAGAGCAAGCAAGAAAATGAAAAACTGTAGAGAACTAAATAAACAAAAGAACACCCAAAGAATTAAGTGGTTCGGTCCATAGGCTTACATCCATGGGAGGGAATCAACAATCAAATCACTAAGACAATACAGAAGAATTACAAAGCTTCTTTTTGCATTGAGGAATGAGCAATCCTCTTGATCTCGCTCTCCCTCGAAACTACCTCGATACAAGATCTGAAGACTCCTCAATTCTTGAAGTCTCTCTCCTTCTTTTTACTGGAATGATTCTTTTCCTCTTCCTTGTGGTTCACACACCTCTCTACAAGCCTCCCTCATCTATTTATAACAAGATGAGGCACTCCCAATTAGACTTGGTTCACCCTAGAAGCTTCTAGAAAAATCACAAGTTTGTCATTGTGTTAGTTAACCAACTGAGAGTCATATAACAATTCTCCACCTTGACTCTAAATTAAAAAACTTCATAATAAAGATTCACTCCACCTTGCCCCGAGGGGCCCTTAGCTCTTGGTTGAGTTTACAAAGTCCAGACAATTCCTGAACTTAACAATCACAGTTTTTCTGATTAGAGAGTATAGTCCATTTTTCTTGATTCCTTTCATGATGATAAGAGAACCTTTAGTTAGTCTGATATGTTCATTTTCCATTTTGAAAGAGTATCCGCTTTAATCTAACGTACTTAAAGAAATCAAATTTCTTTTGAGCTCTGGTACGCACCTAACGTTTTTCAGTATTCTTTCAGCTTCATCAAACATCCTTAACTTGATTGTCTCACTGCCAACAACTCTGTGAGCTTTGTTGTCTCCAAACAGTACTGATCCATCGTTGACCTATTGGAGTTTCTCGACCCAGTCTTCATGATGACACATATGGAATGAACAACCTGAATCAAGAATCAACTCTTTGCTTGATTCAGTCTCAGTAATTACCAAAGAACCAATTGAATCGTAGTCATCAGAGACGACACTTGCTTCTCCTGATTCTTTTGATTTTTTTTATATTTATTTTTCCTGTCAGGACAATTCTTCTTGAAGTGACCGTCCTTGTGACGATGATAATACTTGAAAGATCCCTTTGATGACTGATTTCCACCCTCCTTTCTTGATCTTGATATGTTATGACCGTTTCATGAATCATTCTTGTCCGAATTTAGGTGAATCATTAAATAATATAAGCTTACAAAAATTTACACCCCCCCCCCTCTCTCTCTCTCTCTTCGAACAACAATATAGTTACTTGCACACTTATCAGTTGCATAATGTGCACACTTACACGCTACGTACATAGTGATTGAGGGTGTAGCTTTTCACTGAAAAATCACGGATTCTAATCACGCATATTATATTTTGGTATATCTTTCCCAAAAAATTTACGTGTAACATGCAACTTCTGTGCATGATATTTATTAACTAACTATAAATCAGATCCAAAACTCTACAGTGAAACTATGAACGAGAAAATTATAGTAAATAGTTACCAACTTGCTAGTTAATTTCAGCATGCAAAGTCTAGAAAAAAATATAAATGGCATTCTTACACAGTCACTTGTTGCTTGTAAACATGAAGAGTTGAGGAAAGCTACTGTTCTTTTCTAAACACAAATCATTATCCAAGGTGACCAACAACAGTGTGTCTTGTGTCTATATATATATATATATATATATATATATATATATATATATATATATATATATAGTTGTTCACGAACAACTCGTGTTTAGCTCATTAAGAAGCTTGTGTTTGATTCGTTTGCTAAGTTAGCAAGTTGAACACGGACATTTCTTTATGCTTGATATATAAATATGCCCAACAAGAACAAAGATTTGACCCGTTCGTGTTTGGTTCGTTTATGGCTCGAAATACTACTCATCAATTAATTATATATATATATATATATATATATATATATATATATATATATATATATATATATATATATATTGATGAATAATATTTTTTAAAAACTTAATTGACAAAAAGGCGACAAAGATTTATAATCACTTAAAACTATTAAATAAAAAATAGAATAAAAATATATTAAATAATATTTTAATATAAACAATAAGATTTAAATCTTTTCGCAACCCTTAAAATTATATTGTTGTTGTGTGATTAAAGTTGTCAAAAAGACTCACTGTTCGCAAACAGCTCGTGTTCGACCCGTTGAACACGAACGCACTTTTTGTGTTCGAAATATAAACGAGCCGAACACGAAGAGTGATATTTTTTTAATGAGCCGAACAGGAGCGGAACCTGGGCTCACTCGTGTTCGGCTCGTGTACACCCAAATATATATTGTATCAATCAATTTGGAAGCAAAACCAAAATTTTTAAGCTCGCCTACTATAATTTATATGAAAATATTCTAATATAATCATTTTCATCATCAACAAAGAAGGAGATATTTCTGCTCATGAAGGCTTAGGGTTTGGTTCACCGAGAAAAAAATATGTGGTGCTCTGAGTCGTGATTTTAAAATTTTGATTAGAGCATCCAGTTTGACTGTAAACCAATCATCCAATTGGTCCAATCTAAACCCAAAGTCGTTTCTACATTGAACTGGAGTTGAACCGATCAGAATCAGAGTTGAACTACAAAACTGACGACTTGATCTAATAATTTTTAAAGAACCTATCTCTTCAAATATCATACAATTTTAGTCCTCTAACTTTGATGGGATGGCTAGCAAAAAAATATTTAAATTAAAAAAAAAATTGTTGAATATATAAAGATGATATTAATATACTATTATTTTAATATTTAAATTATATTCAACCTTCGATTCAAATCCGATGGAATCATGAAACCTTGTATTATTAATCATGCTAAGAACAGTAAAAATAAATAAATAAATAAAAAAGGTGGGACTATGCATTGACAGAGAGATGGCCTCCATATGTGACGCACAATGTTTCTTTACAGTACAGTAGAAATTAATGATTTAACCACTACAGTAGAGTTTGATCTCTTTTACATTTTCATAAACTGAAAAACATAGATTATACAAATATCATACTAATATTTTCATGATTTTATGATTTTTTTTTCTTTTTTTTAGAAGATTTACACACATACCATTCAATTCTTATGTATTTATACATCTACCTCCTTAAGAAAGTTAATTTCAATAAGTAAAAATAGTTAATTTGTAAAAGTTAAATTAATTTTAAGAGGGATTGTTGGAACTTCATTGAATACTAAAGAATTTGCATGCATGCATGCATTTTAGTAAAATTTCACGTGGCTAATTAGCTCGCCAAAAAAAATTAATTTAAACATTTATAGTTTATATTATTACATTTTATTAATTAATGATGAATGTAGGTTCGCTAAGTTATAGACGTTAAGTGAGAAAGAAAGAGAAATTATTTGACAAAATAGAGCGTGTTTGGTGCGGTATGTGATGACACCGCACATTGCAGCTTTTGACAAAATGCAGCAGCCGTCTGTTTCTTCAGAAAATTACAGTGAGAAATTGCATTTTGCTTGCAACTTGTGCTGGTGAAAATCTGACTTTTTGGCCCAAAAAGAAAAATTAAAAACACCAAAAGTTTTGAAGGGTTGTTTCTTCTGCCATAACTACAGTGTTGCTTCTTTAAAGAGTTTTAACAGCTATTGTTACCTCAAAATAGAGTTTTTTGGAATGGTGAGCAGCCCAGGACTTAAATACTGATTTTCGGCCCTACACATAGCCGATGTGGGAATTTTTGTCCGTGACATTCTCCTCCACCCAATCGCGTGACGCCTTCATCACGGATCGGCTCCTCTGAAGGTCCAACTGGAAGAGAGTCCACACACCTGGCTAGCATTAATCTGCCCTGATACCACTTATCACCTCTCAAAAGAGCTCTTAAGAGAGGTGGTGAGCAGTCCAGGATTTAAATGCTATTTTTCGGCACTACACCTAGCCGATGTGAGATTTTTTATCCATGATAGGAAAAAATAAACTACCGACATCTACGCCGCTCGTCGATAAAGTGTATGATAACATGACGGCTGACTGTTAGCCGTCCAAACATGAGGTGTCCGGATGGAATATTTTCTCCTCAAATTGAACCTTAATTAACACCATAAAATGTGCTTCCTTGATTATTTCTTAATGATAATTAAGCACGGCAAGTATTTTATAAAAAGGCACTTTTTAACTTAATTCAACAATGAAAATTTACCTATGCCTTTTTTTTCAAATTCTTAATAGCATCTTCTGACAAAATAAAAAATAAATAAATAAATAAATAAACCTTTCTGACAGCAGTGTCACACATACTGATACCGCTGAGGAAGGGAAGCACAAATTAATGGCAGCACCGCTTCAATTGTTACAAGTTGCCAATCACACAAGTTATCTCAGTGTCCCCACACACATATTAAGGGCAATTACATGCACGCCACAAATTTCACATGTATCACATATGTAACAACTAAGTATTTATTTTTAGGTGCATATGACTCAAATATTTAACATCATGTCAAAATATCACCATTACATTTTTATTTGTTGTGACACTAATTTGTTATAAGTGTAGGATATATAAACACATAAATATTGTTTAGGATGCATTTAAAGTTCCAGAGGCATTTACATACATAGCACTCGATTCATATATATTTACATAACTAACACCTATACTTTGAAATGAAATATATTGGTAGAGCATTATCATTTAGTAATTTATACCAAATAGTTAAGAGTTAATTATTTGGTAATTTATAGCAATCATCTTAACGCAAATTTAATATATTGGGAGTTACGTATGTACCACGTGTTGGGATGGGATAGGATTTAAGATGCCTAATGGATAATTGGCTAAGAGAGATTTATGGCGGGACTCTTTATGGGCCTTGGTAGAGAGGGAGCATTTAACCAAGCCTTGTAAAGTTGTCTGTTGGAGAGTTTGGAAAGGGATGGGTTGGTGAATCAAGGTTGGAGAGGTGAAACCCTAAGAAACCTAAGAAATGTTTAATGGAAGAATTGGGCTTTGCAATGATGGGCCCAAAAGTGTAAAAAGAAGCTAAGAATTATAGAAGGATGAGGTAAGAAGGTAATGGTGTAGGGTAGATGTTGGGATGGTGTGGAAGACAAAACTAAGATCCCTTGATGGATAAGGGTTTGTTAGTTAAGAGTTTAGGGCTTAGGGCCTAAACAAAAAATCAAAACAATTCAAAAGCCAGGAAGCCAAAAAGCAATACTCTCAAGAAGACATATCTAATTCTTTTCATGATCAAAAGATATCTACTACATTACACAATAAGAAATAAATTCCTAAGAAAAGATGAAGGTAGTTAGGATTGGTCCCACATAATGTAGGTTAAGTGTGAGGACATGGTGCCTTATTTAAGGTATAGATGGGTAGTGGCCAACCATTGGAGGCTTGTAGCAAATGGTTTTTTAACTCCTTATCATCTCATGGCATGTAAGATCGAGTTGTGCCTGCACTCCTCCAATTGACTTTTATTCTCCCATGAATTTCACTCATTATGTTGGTCATCTTTCTTGGTTAGCCTTTATTTGATTGACCCCAATGCATGGCCCAAGTATATCTATACTTTAACACATTTTAAATACTATTACAATTGCAATTACCTTTAGATTTATGTGCATTTCACTGACTCCAATCTTTTGATATTCAATTTTCTTCTAGCCTTAGGAAATTTTACAATTTCCGATTACTTAGAATTAACATTCACAATTAAACAATGCAAAGTTTTAATGAATTGATTGATCTATTTCATATCCACTAAAGCCATATATCAGCTTCTTGATTTGCATAACAATAATTTACACTTTTTAAGAATTAGAAGTAAAATATAGTATGATTATATTATTTACATGCATATATTATGCTATGCACGCACATGAATCCTGATAAAGCACATAAGAATTGTGCAATATGTAAATGCACCTTGCACTTAAATAAAAATATAGGAATATAAACAATAGAACGAAAAATAATAAAATAAAGCTGCAAAAAAAATTATTTATAAACATGAACCCTGATAAAGCATAATAAACTAACTTGCCAAACAACAGCGTGGCTAGGCTTTGAAATATAAATCAGACAAAACCGTCCAAAAGCAAACTCATAAACACATCAAACTTTCATTCATATCTCAATCCAATAACTTCGAAAATCATTGGTAAATATATTTATATGTTGAAAGATTTGCAGACATACCACTCAATTCCTACATATCAAAACACCTAAACTTAAATTTTTACCTACATGCACCTTAATACCTAACCTGTGCATGAAAAGGTGTATTTTACTTTTTTTTTTAAGTTAAAACAGTGGTATTTTTTATGTGATATGAAAGCTTTGGGTAGCATAAATGTAAGTAGTAAAAGTTTAGGTGTTATCTATATAAATATATAGGAATTGGATGGTATGTATGTAAATGCCCCATGCATAATTAACCTTCATTATAAATACCTGTGATAAAACCTTACTGGGCTGCCGCTTGTGAATGAAACTGATATTCATTATTTCTCACAAGATACTTCCTAATTTCAAAGGAATCCAATGGGGACCTATTGTTTGGATAGAAGAAGAGATAAAAAACATTTGGCCACAAAGAGTTATTTTGGGGACTAAAATCAAAAAGGGAGAATTGTTTTTATAACATTTTAAAGTCTATCTATCACAAATCAAATCACTTGAACCTGAAGAGAATGAGAAAATTCACTTTGAATATAAAGTTGAACTGAAAGATAGATGTAGCTGTGACCAAGCAAAGCAAAGAGAGTAAAAAAGAACTCGAAGCACAAAATTTAACATTCCATAAAAGTTAGGTGAATAAAACTTCGAATAATAAAAAAAAATCTATTTAAAATAACAAGCAAAGGTGGCACCGAATAGAAAAAGATAGAACACATTTCAGTACTTGATTGGCGCAAGGATTTGAATTTCAGAACCAAGTTTATCTTCTGCAGTCTTCTCAGCCTTGGAGCGTAGCTTTGCCAATTGTTTCTTCCTCTCATAGGCAAACTTGCCACGCTGCTTCCTCTTCTCCTCTAATTCCTGCAGGCCAAACGATAAATCAATTAAAAATAAGAATAATGCAAAAGCAAAGCAAAAGTAAAAAAGCTACCCCTGAGGATCGTAAAAATAACAAAAATACAGAAACAGTACAGCAGCTAGGCAAGGAACCACCGTGGACTCTGAAAACAGCAAAGCAACAAAGTAAAGACAAGTAAAAATGGGAGATAACAATGGTCAACGTGAGAAAAGACTAGGTGTTTATTAGGAGGATGGCAGTGGGCTGAACTGAGCATGAATGTACAAATGTGGGCATCCTTCTAAGTCCAAAAAATTCTATCAAAAAGATTTATTAACCAAATCACCGTCATATTACTTGTAATTCTTGAAATATCAAATGTTATCTCATATAAACCTAAATATTTACCTTAATAAAATTTTCTTTAGACCCATTTCTGCTTCACATTTCGGGATAATATACCCCATAATATTGTTAATTGAACCCTTCCAAACAATTCCTTAGTTATAGTTTTTATATATTTATTTCTTCAAATGTCATTGCAAATTTCTATTGCCTTCTCATTTAATGCACCTAAATTTTGGTGGAGCATTTATTTATCTTATCTCTTGCCTTGTAAATCTACACATCACCTTTTACGCTCCACATAAATCATCAAAAGCGATAGATTTTGTTCTGTTTTATTACATTCATTATAAATTAGATACTATTCAAATTTTACCACTCTTTATGTTATTATTCTTGCATCTGAAAATAAAAAATGTATATATCCATATACAAATATTAAGTGGAGGCCAAATTTATTGATTGGAGATGGGTTAAACCACAAGTGTGTTGAGCCCAACTTTAGCCTCCCTTGCTTATTACTTACTAAAAAAGTAATATCAAAACTGATATTTTGGCTAATTCCAAATGGTATATAAGAAAAATAGTTCATATAAGTTTTTGCTGCTTCTAACATGGTCAAGTAGCATGAAAAAACAGATGCTCCTATGACAACTTAGGGTGGTTGAGTGAACTTTAGATATATGATACTTGATGATATGAACGTTGCTTAAGGGGGCGTAAAAGAGTCAAGCAACGAGGAGACCGTGAAGGAAAATAAAAGCAATTAGCTTATTACCACATCAGATATTTAAAAAATTATTTTGGCATAAAAATACCAAATGATAAAAGTCAACTGAAGTAACAATCCCGGTTTCATTGTCCCTTTGTTTTAAACTCTCTAAGAATACCTTACTTTGCAATCAAGCCCCATTTCAAGGTATAATCAGTTTTTATAATATCACAACACTTCAATGATAATCGTTTGAAAGGAACTATTCATCTTATCTCATAGTAGGCCAGCTCAACTACATAAGTCTAACTTTTTGCTTTTATCAAACAAACTTTAAATACAAAACAACTTATAAATTCAAGGTATAATCAGTTTTTATAATATCACAACACTTCAATGATAATCGTTTGAAAGGAACTATTCATCTTATCTCATAGTAGGCCAGCTCAACCACATAAGTCTAACTTTTTGCTTTTATCAAACAAACTTCAAATACAAAACAACTTATAAATTTTAATTGATATCTTTATATACTAAAAACATACATTCATATCAACTACCCTACGGTGTTATCAACTACCCTACAGTGTGTTTCGAGCTCTCTTAAGGGATGAACTTACAATCATCATTAAAATAAAAAAAAAGAATTATCTTTCCTTGAATAAAAAATAAATCTACTTGTAAACTTGGAGAATCCAATATATGTAATTCTGTTGAATTTTCTTAAAATATGCATTTACTATTACAAGATCACAAGCTATTGAAAATAGTTTGGCTCCTTCAAATGCATTTAAATCTCCTATTTCATACCTAGAATGAATCTTCATATAACTCGTCCTAGAATATACATATGTCCATTCAAGTCATCTTTAATAAATATCATTTTTCCCCAAGTACATGTTATAATAGTTCATCCATCATCTTTTAATCAAACTTAAGAAGCATAAGGAAAAACCATAAATACAATGTCCTCAATGATGATAATAGTAACTACAATCACCCCATCACTAACTTTAATCATCTTAAACATTTTACGAGTGTCAAAATGTTATCCTGAGCATTTACATGAGGTTATTTTAGTCCCAGTGTCGACCATTTTGACACGTAAAACATTCAAGGTGAATAGAATTAGTGATAAGATGATTACAGTTAATATAATGGGGATTTAAATAATCCTCCCATTAAAAACTCAAAGGAACATTTCAACAGCAGCAGCAGCAATAACAAGAAGCCTTTATCCCACCAAGTGGGGTCGGACACATGAATCCCTTTTATCTATTGTGTCCGATTGAAAGTCATATTTTCATTTAATACTAATAGATTAAGATCATTTTATATACAATATGTCCAAGTCTTTTTAAATCTATCTTTGCATTTCTTGACATAAATCGAGTCTAAAACATCTACCCTCCTAAGGAACATTTCAGCGCACTGAAAAAATCTGGGGAAAAAAATAAGCACTTCAATAGATATATTGACACTTCTCTCAGTATCTTATCATCCCTCGAATAGATACAACTATGAGTCAATCTTAATGCTAAAATTTCCAACATATAACAGCATGCCACCAAGTCCAAAATTCATGCTAATTTACTCATTTCAATTTAATATATAGCAAAGAAGAAACATTTACTCTTCCTAATCATTGCATCAAGCAATTCTCTTATTTTTCCATTCAAATCCAATCTTCAGTTAAAAAAAAATTTAACACTTACTCATTTCTTGCCACAATAGTAAATTTTTGTTCATTATTTACTAATTACATTCAATCCAACACTTGCCTAATTTTATAAGGTTTTAGGTTAAGTGCCCACACTTGAAATCCCAAAAAACCCTTAAATCTCACCATATTTAAGCTAGGTAGTGGCACATCACTTCTAAAGGAACCCCCCCCCCCCTACTTGGNTGCAAGTACAACTTAAATTTGATTCAGTCCATTATTTTTTACGAAATTTAACATATAGTTAGGTAGTGGCACATCACTTCTAAAGGAACCCCCCCTCCCTTGGCGCAAGTACAACTTAAATTTGATTCATTCCATTATTCTTTACGAAATTTAACATACAGTTGTCCACCTAAAATTAACTATCGCATCCCTCATCCAAGCTTGGAATCAGTAACAATGATGGAATATATCATTAATTTTCTATAATTCAAAATTGAGCCAAACCACAATTTATAACCAAAGAACTTAAAAGCATTCAATGACGTGTCATGCCAAGTTACTACGAAAATAAATAGCTTATACAAATTTGAATCTTAATAGGAGAGGAGATTAAGAATGTAATTGGAAGAGCATGTAATTTATGTATTGAAATGCATGGGTGAGCGTACAAAAAAATCATGCACCAATTAATCTTTTATGATAACATAATAACTTAATAAGCATCTCAAAATCACATTTGACTGATTTCCACTTGTGTGAGCTCCTCTCTAGCAATCAAATTGCATGAAACCCCTCCCAGTGTAACTAGATGTCAAATTCCAAATCTCATTATCAACAATCCCCTTCAATGACATTCTCTCATAGTTGTTCTCATTGTCCCTTCATTCTCCATTGCCCTTTCATTCTATGTCGTTATATAAACCTTCACTCATTGCCCTAACCCTACCCCATCCTTCCGTCAATATCACTACTAATAAAAAATATGTTGGAGATCTAAAGCATGGAACAATGAACATTGATGACTCAATTGTGGCACATCAGAGTTATGTTAAATATAATCAAACAAAAACAAAAAACAAAAACAAAAAAAAAAACATTTTTATTGCATAAACTTTAAATCCAACCAAACAATTTCAGATTTCAAATAATAAAATATTCTATGTTTTCATTACAATGCAAACCTAGAATGCATGCCTCCTTAATACATATGAACAAGCAGCTCCTTAGAGTCATGCAAGAATATATGATAATGTGAAAATGTTTGATATGCTGAAGGATGCCACTATTAAAGCGAGTTGCACACAAAATTCATAGAGAAGTATGAATATAAAATATTTCTTGCTTACCCGATTTCCCAATAAAATGAAATAAAAATTCAAAACAAACTATACATCATCACTTAATTTCATCAAATAAAAGAAAAACTAGGAGCATTGAGATAACATCCTTCTCAAAAAAAAAAAAAAAATTATCACACAACCGGAACCAAAGCTCACCTTGACCGTGTCGTAGTAGCCCCATCCAACCTCAGTGGACAGTCTGCCCAAAAGGCAGTACTTGTGACCTGGCTGGAGCCTCAAAACCCTATAAGAACAGCCCAGTCCCCACAAAAGATCATTAGCGAACAGCTAGAAAAAACTAATCAACTATAAACGTCAAATGAATGATTAAGAAAACAAAATCTCACTTGAGCGCATCTGGAATCACCATGCGCTTCTTCTTGTCGTAAGGGGGCGGGACGCCCTCGTAGGCTTTAAGCCTCGCCAGAGCCGCAGCGCCCCTCTTTGTCTTATGCGGAATCATCCTGCACCAGAGACAATATTTTCCTTTACACAAAACAAATCAGAATGATGAAATAAATAGACTAAAAAAGGATAAGGTGATCCACCCGCGAATGGTGCGCCAGAGGATTTTAGCGGGGGCACGAAAGTGAATCGGCCCGTGTGACGGCTTGGTATTCATGCGCTTGCGAAGGAAGCGGAGATACTTCATCTTTTGACGAACAAGGCCTCCAGACAAACAAATCTCCTCGCAGCGAACAACGACGACATGCTGGCCGTTGAGGAGCTCTTTCGCAACGATGGAAGCCAGGCGGCCGAGCATGTGGTGGCGAGCGTCCACCACAATTCGCCTCTTGCTGATTGCAGATCCCGATACCATTTCTTCTTCTTCCTGCAGCCGGGCCGCCGATAGGGTTATAGGGTTAGGGTTTTCCTCCGGAATGGAAGAAGCGATGCCCGGGCAAAAGATGTGGTATTTATAGACGCCGGGATTTGTTAAGAATATGCAATATTGTAAATTTATTTCTTTCTAGCATTCATACAAATGCCAGCCAATCTTATGAATTCACCTATATCACACCTAAATTATAATTTTTACATTTATAAGACTTAAATCTTCTATAACACATTAAAAAATATTATTATTTTAACTTTTAAAACATAATAAAAATGCGTATTTTCATGTATAATTATAGAGACATATATGTAAGTTTATATACATCAAAAAGAACTAACATGAATCATGAAGACATTTGATGGACGGTAAGTACGAATACGGCCCCTCAAACCCTACCACCAACGAACCAATATACCATACCACCCAAGCATGTGAGTATGGGTTTCATAGGAACAACGCGCCTCAAATCAAAAGGAGGATCAACTCTAGAGGACCCAATTGATCAGATATGAGAGAATGTAATCTTCATCATCCAAGTCAAACTGATAAGAATTTGTTCATCAAGGACCTTTGCTTGCCTAGGGTGAGAAGGAAGCAACAAAAGAAACTCCTTCCTCATTCCTCGTGGTTGTCATTCTCTTTCAACTTATGTTTCTCTTAAGCTATGAGTGAAAATAAGTTTGAAACTAAAGAAAGTGTGTTTGTCGCTGTGACAAGCTTTTTCACAACCACTTCAGCTAGCGGACGTCACAACCACTTCAGCTAGCATGCCTGCCTCCTTGGCCAACCTAGACAAGACCTCGGCTCATTCCATGGCCGCGACCCACTTAATTTCAACAAACTCTAGGACCATCAATTGAAGATGGAAGGCCTCACACACTTTTCAAGTGGTATCAGCCAACCTTCTTAAGTAACTTGCGACGCTCCAACTACCACAACGACTTTGCAAACGTCTGCGAGCAGACATCCTCTAAGAGTGCAAAAGGGAAAGTTTTAGCAGGAAAGTCAGAGCGATAATTGATCGACTGGTCAATTGTGGTGAATCGGCCGTCAGAGGAATTCTAAATTTTTGCCCTAGAGCTATGAGAAGGAAAACCGCTCCTTCTCGTGGGCGGCAAATAAAGCGGAGCAACGGATTCGACTACCAATTATTTACATTTGCGACATTGAGTCCCAGGAGTCCCCTTTGCAAAACCATACTCGAACACGAACTCCCGGAGGATCACCGACCAACTGGCCTCATTATTGGAAGAGAGAACAAGAAACGGGATCCTCGACCATGTGAACTCACGAACGGTCCCTCAACCCCTCAACCGTTGAAAGAAGTTGCATAATAAGATAAATGTTAGAGCTTACCGAGCTCCATAATTTCCTATTAGCAAAGGTCGGGATCCTACAAACCACATCTGAGGTGATAGAAATGTCAAAGAAAGAATTACTCTCCCGTCTTTGTAACAAGCTTTTCTACTGACTCCACAACTCACCGCTGATCCCCATCCACCTTGAACTCAGCATTCACCCTCCTCTTGACTAATTGAGCGGTTGCCTTCTTCAATCACTGGGCCTCCATAGTATTAGAGCAGCCCATAATCCAGCTCTCATATGACCATACACCTCCGGGAATAGAACCAGCCCAACAGTCGCTAAGTGTGTATAACGGGAAACTGAAAGCAACTGACCCTCAATATCGAGCCCCATAGCCTTATAAAGGTATGTACCCTTCCTTTTCTGAAAAGAGACATGAGACAATCATTTTAATTCCCCAAACCTCGGCTAATGAGGTAATGAAAAATTCACACTTCCAATCTTTTGCCTAGTGACCTAGACCGACAAATTAGAACCTCCTCTTAGTTGATTTGAATTGAACATAGCCATTTGATTTCACCCTGAACGAGAACATATGGCTAAAAACAACAATGAATCACATAACACTCCTCCGTCAGGAGAAGATGGCATAAGCCACAATTTAGTTTGTCCTGCGCATGAATAATCCCATATCGATTGAAAATGACAGAAGTTCATGACACAATGACAACCGCATCCCATATTGGAAGTGGTATCGATACATCACTAGGTCATCCCCATATATATCGGTCGCCCTTTCGTCTGGATGAGCAATGCACAACTTAATCGTAGGATGAAAGATAAAAGTCTTTTCAATAATGGCGATGTTTGACGACGATATAAAGGAAAATTTGGGAGAGGCCGCCAAAAATCTGAGTGGTCCTCTCCAGAGCCATATGAGCAACGAGGATTAAATGAAAACAAACCAAGGATAGGGGAGATCTAAGAGCCTGAAGGGGAAAGTCAGAAGGCGCACACCTAGGCTCCCACCCCCCCCATACTTGTTTATAAAAACTCTACAAAAGATAACGCATCGCACACAGGGACCGAGGTAGACGTCTTGTCCAGCACATACATCCAAATTTACAAGAGAAAAATAAAATAAATGTTTTATTTATAAAAAAAAAACATTATTACATTAATATATAGTCTGACAAAAAATACTTCACATGTTGTTCTTCGGCCACCTCAGCGAGAACTAAGCCCCTTCTAATCAACCTCCCAAACAAAGTCTGGTCATAAATTTTGAATTGATTTACTCTTTCGGCCTTAGAACTGACCTTCGTGATAAGACAATCATCCCAAATCCCATCAAACTTACAATGAAGAGCAGCTGCCTCCCCATGCATCTCCTCTGGTCCGACTTGTAGATCTCTATTGTGGCAGGCCAGAATCACCTCCAGCTCAGTCGAATGGTGAACTAAGGCCCTCAAAGACTGTCAATAGGCCTCAATAGTCTCTCTTCGAACTGCATCAGGTTCTGTAGCACCGCTAAAAACTTTTGGCACCCCATGACTGGTTCCTTGGAGCCTGAAACCATGCAAAAGATTGGGTCACCAAAGCCAAAGGGATAGGAAAGGAGAGATGCTCCCTCTAGGGACAGAGACCTGGCCTCATGACAAATGATTGACAGGTTTAGCGTCATTCGGCCGCACAACCTCCCAACTCTCTAATCAGCTGTCTGAAAGGCCAAATGATTGTATCTCACAACCACACGACCCGAGTTCAAGCATAGACTAAAGTAATGCCGCCGTACCTATGTTCCGTATGGGCACAATATGTAATAACGTGTAGACCATTTCTTATAAATAAGGGGTCCATTTCATGAATAAATATTACACAATTTTTACCATTGAATATGATACTACTATTTTCTCTTATCTCTCTCTCCCTCCCCCCCCCCTCCTTTTTTTATCTCAGACGTTCTAATCCTTGGCCTTCTCTACCAGACAAATTTAGATCTAATAGTCTAGATATGTAAATACATAAGATTTGAGTGATTTTTTCTTTATTATTTTTTATATTTTTAAAATAGGACTACCAATTTATATGCATAACTAGTTTTTAAATTTTTATATTACAATAGTTTGTCATTTCATAGCAAAAATAAAAATATATGAATACCATAATACATGAATAAATTTTATCATAATAATTTATCAAAATTTCTTTAAAAATTATATTTATTATAGGGGCATTTACATTTAGAAATTTACTAAGTCAATGTATCATAAATAAAAATATAAAAGTTTGTGTGTGGAAGTCTAATGTTGATGGAAGATAAACAATAAGAGCATTAAGTTCCACACTTCAAACATTGTGCTGACCCCACCATTGTAACTAGTTTAATAAGATATTTAGAAGGTAGGGGATGTCAACTCACCTCTTGTCATTGCATAAAAGAGCATTGCACAATCAATAAGGCTTAAAATAAGATCATAAGAGTTGACAATGGATGTGCACATGGTTCCCATAATTGAATACTTCGATAAAATAATGTGATTGTAAGTATAATTTTTTTCTTAATAAAATTTTTTTGTGGATCTTGATTCTCTATATTTTCTTATAAAAGAGCACAAGATCTATGTATCTGGCATAGTCAAGGGAAATGAATCATTTGGTTCTTTCTACCCATCAATAACCTATATTTTTATACAAGTAAAGAAAATAACTCTTTTAATCTGTCTGTTCTGTCATTTATGCATGTAATTAGGTAGAGAAAAATTTAAGTCAAAAAATTGATGAGTAACTCATATATTTTCTAATGAACTAGAGTAAAGTTCATTAGATTATCTATGTAATCTTAGTTCCTATGAAGCTATGATACTAAGCGGTCTAACAATTAGATATGCAAATCTTACAGGCAACTAACGTGTGCGTTTGTAAGTGCTTCTGAAATTTACACGGGCAATTAGCTTATTTGATAGAAGAGAAGAATTTTTTCTTCGCAACATCTCTTTAAAAGTGGAGGACCATTACAAATAAAGTTTTCAAGAATATAGTAGAACCATACATTTAAATTTTTTTTAAAAATTAAATAGTTTAAGCAATTCATTAATAAGTAGAATATATTTGGAAAAGCTTTTTACCATTGCATTATGACTCATAGTTTGATGATTGTTTTATGTATTGTTTACAATGACAATTGCAGTGTATATCATATAACACTTTTTTTTAACTAATTTTAGAGATTTTTTTTTTTTGAGTTATACTAGATTATAAATAAATTATTAAGAACTTTTTATATGTAGATTTATTTCATAATAATCTTGACTCATAGGCCTTTTTATTATTGCGATAATATATTAATTATTTGTGTGAATCTATTTTCTTATTAATTCCATTTTACATTCCTTTTGAATGTATAATTTATATTGGAAGAAGTAACATTGTTCTTATTTTGACAATTGAATTGCACTGTTTGTTATATTTATTGTATTATATCCCTCATAATTACTTGTTTTGATGGCACTTACTTGATGTATTAATGTTTTAGTCTATTGCATTATAATTCTATGCTCAAACTACAATCAAAATTTATTCAAACTTATATTAATTTATCTTTGAATTGTATTCAAACATTATTTGAATA
>NEWO01000073.1:640479-669923 GCA_003013225.1 Phalaenopsis aphrodite
TATATATATATATATATATATATATATATATATATATATATATATATATATATATATATATATATATATATATATATATATATATATATTAGTTGATCCAAAATCACACAATATTCAAATCTTACTGGCATATAACCAGGATAAGAAGATTAGAACATGAATAAGATCATACATAAACTATCGCAACGGTCTTTAAATAAACATTATATAGGAGAATTATAATTTCGAACTAATCCTCTCATATTTTTCATGAGAAAATAAATAACAAATACATTTCTTTAATATTTTTTCTTATCAGGGAGCGTATAAGATGAAATTTCTAAAATAATTATGTTCTTACTAAGGCCTCTTTTCAAGGAGGTTTGACGTCGAGCGAAGCTCTTTTAAAAGACACGTTTAAGAAATGAACACTAGCATTTGAGATCTAAAACGACAAAAAAAAATTGTTATGTTGAAACAATTTCATGAAACAATGTATTATCAAAACTTAAATAAATCCACGTGTTCACATTCAATATAACTCTGTAAAATTTAACTGCCTTGTTAAACAAGGCCTAACTAACATGAAACATACTCCACACACCCCGTCCAAGTTGCTGCACAGTGCATACTCTTCGCAGTACCCTTGCCTGCCTTCTTGGAAAGCCTCGAGCTTGTCAGCACCTCTCCATTATCCCCCTCCTCTCATTTCCCGTCAAAATAAACCCAACGTCCCGCAATCAAACCAGAAGCAAAGCTTTGACCCGCAGAATCATTAAAAAAGAAAAAAAAAACTTTTTTTTTTCTTTTCTTTCAGGCGCCTTTCTATTCCTTTCTAAACCAATAAAGGAGGCTTCTTTCCCAATCCCTAGAAAACGAATCTCCATCTCCCACTCTCTGTTCGTCTCAATGGGAGGTATAATGTCATGCTTCCATGAACCGGAGTCTCCCAAGCGTCCGGCTGTGCGGCGAAAGAAGCCCGGCGCTCAGCAAGATGCCATTTTTACGGCGGCGGTAGGATCGAGCAGGAGATGGGAGAAAGGGAGGGCGATGAGGTCGGCGGAGGAGTCTCTGATTCAAGAGGCGGCGGCTCTGCTGCTATTGCAGCAGCAGCAGAACGGCGGCGGAGAAGCGGCGATCGGTTTCGACAGGTCCACTTCGCTGAGGTATCCAGGTTTGGGGACGAAGAAACAACAGGGTGGGTTGCCGAGGAGTTCGAGCTCCAGACCGAGGTCCATCGCCGACCCTCTTGTTGCGCCGCAGCAGCTTGTGAATCAGGTGAGTTACTGTAAGTGGGGATTTTTGTTTGATTTTGGATGGATTGTGGGGCGATTTTTACTTTCTATAGAATTCGGCTGTTTTAACTATTCGATGCATCTGTTTCTGTATTGAATGCATAAACTTGTTTTTTATATCAATTTGGTTTTATTGGATCAAAGTGGTTTGCACATCTGGGATGCTGGTGAGTTTGCAGTAACCTATCAGCACAATTTGAGAGAATTCAAAATCTAAAGTTGGGAACTTGGGTTTATAAATTGAGCGAAAAATCCAATTTTTAAGCAGGAAAAAGGAGTTTCTGCTCCTTTTTCTCAATTTTCCTGATGAATATCTTAGAAGAAGAAAGAAAGAAAGAAAGAAAGAAAGATAGGTGGGATGGGGGGTGTAAAGTTATCAACTTTAAGAAAAAATTGTTCATCATGTTAGGAGAGTTGAATTTGCGGTAGATCTTAACTTTTTGCATAAATAGTTTTGAAGTGAAGAGTTTTTATATGGAGTTGAAAGTGTCTATCATTAAGCATTTGACTTACTCAACTTTGATGGTAATATTTATTATTATTTTGTTAAACTTCACTGAAGAACTTTATCAAGTGTGGTTTTGACCTTGCTTTGCTGCATTGCCATTTTAGAATAATTGTTGGAATGGTTCTACGAGATTTGGTATATTTGCTATGTCCTTATCCATTCATTAAGAGCCTTCCTTTTTTTTTTTTTTGAAATTTGCAGAGCCCTTTCTGACCATGAAATATTATATGTTTACATTACTCATAAAGTAGCAGTTTTTGTGGAATTCTCTTAGCCTTCCAAAGACATGTGAGTGGTTCAATTACCCTGAAACGAAAATGTGTTTACCAAGTTGCAAGAATTGAGCATCAACAATCTTCTGCACATTTTTATTACAAATGTTCAAGAATTAGTGCGGCTTTGATATATGTTTTTGATAGGAATGAAATAATTTCTATAGAAATTATAAATAATAGATTTTATTCCACCGATACTAAATCAAAATGATAAAATCCCGAATACATAAAGAGGTGGGAGATTTTCTCCCAAACGCTAGCCCTAAGATGCAAGGCAACATTCACATGACCTAACTCTAAACATATTAATTCCTATTTATACTTCACGATAATAACTAATAAATAACTAAATTATACTTTTAGTTTTACGCCTAACATAATTCTAACAATTTTCTCTTTAATTTCCACAATCCTATCTAATAGAGTTACATTTTTTTATAAAATGTTATTTTGCCCCATGCTATTACAAATTGCAAAATAACCATCTAAAATAGCACATTTTTTGTGTTTTTGACTTATCACTCATTAGTGGTGGACAATCAATTAATATGTTGGTTTGATAAGTTTAATTTTTTTTTTTTATTTGATTTACAAAATATCATTGATATAGATAAGGAGATCGTTTTTAGAAAGGGCGATTGAAGTGGAAGTTAGCCGTGGAGTTAGGAGTATTGTGCAATTAGATATATCATGGAAGATGTTAAGTAGGATGTTTGATAAGCTTAAAGAGATGATTATATTAGATAGATGGTGAGAATGGTAACTATTGAAGAAAATATAACAGAAAATAGGCTTGTTAGGTTAATATGGGGATAAAAAATGAATTAATATAGTTGATATATATGATTCGTGTTGAATATTTAGTTTTAAGGAGTACGTGTCAAATGGGCATTAAAATTAGTTTTGTTATGCTTGTGGTTAAATTGGTTATCAACTCAAAGATTGAGCCTATTGAAGGGGGCTAACTAGTTGGTATTTCTTCACCAAGGCTTTTTCACCTATACGTTGTGGGACTTGATTCAATGCTCTTATGTGCCCTCTCAAATGAAAGTTTTTTTCGACATCACTATATATCATACTTGAGGTGCCCACTCAACCATATGGAACCATTGAAGTCACCCGCTTATAAACCTTTCCTAACTATGTTAGAGGACAAAAAAGACCTATGGAACTACAAATTGCATGAACTACTCGATACTAGCCAAACCTGAACTTGGCTACTGCTTATTATTGTGTATGGACCTAGTGAGAACTAATGTTTAGTTCGATATACTGGTGGTCTGACCTATTTTTAACCCAAAAGCTTTTAAGAATATGAGAGAAGGCCAACCAATTGACATTTGTCATACCAACATGGTTTTCATGTATTTGTTGTGGGACTAGGTCCAATGATCTCACAGTTCTTACCATTTAGGAATTGAAAGGGTAGTGAAATGGTAAAATGGCTAGGAATTTCGCAGAATAACTAGCCAAATAGAGTTAATGAATCATCTATCAGTCAAAAGTAAAAAAAAAAGGTGAATCATAAAGCCAACTAAACTTATTTAAGCTAAGGCTACTGATGATGACATGCATAACTTTTTTATATAAATCATCTTATGAATTAGAAGACATCTTTAAACTAAGATTCCTTTTCTTTTGTAATCATGTTCTTTGCACTCAGTAGATTGGCAAACCCTCATGAGATTGGCATTTTTACATTCGATGTATGTTAAATTTCTTTCAAAATAGTTTCTGTTCTTGTTTTAAATATGATTTTCTCAGTTTTGTGGAATTTGTTTTCTCCCTTATACAGAAAGCAAAAATAGAAGATTTAGAAACTAGCCATTTTGTTCTGGTTCATGGAGGTGGCTTTGGCGCATGGTGTTGGTACAAAACTATAGCATTACTGCAGGATGCTGGATTCAAAGTCAATGCAATAGACCTTACTGTTTCTGGGATTCATTCTTTTGACCCAAACAAAATTACAAGTCTTTCCCAATATGTAAAACCACTGACAAGTTTCCTTGAAAACCTCGGCGATACAGACAAGGTTTGGTTTATTTCATCTCTGTTAAGCTTAATTATCTTGCTTATTTTGTAATGTAATTTATGTGATTGGTTTTAATGTCTTGATTTTGTTTTAACATTAAGATGACTATTCATGTCATGCCAGTGATGCTTTATTCTCCGTTGGGTCATTATTTTGCACCAAGTTTATTATGGTTTTTATCTATCAGTACCTGTACTTTTTTATTTTGCTGGTTGGTGAATACAAGTTAGGACAATATATCCATTTATTATTGAGTAGACGCCCTGACACAACTTGATTGATTCTCGTTTCGAGTTGGCTATGCGCATGTTTTACAAAGTTAAAATTTATGTTATGTTTTCAATATGTTTAGTAAAAGGATCAAATCTGAGATGTTTTCTTGTTCCCCTTTTATTTCTAATATTTGGATTGAAAGAAATGCTAGATGCTTGCTTATCTGACAAGAAAATTGAGGTCCTTAGGTTTAAAATCATCAATCTTGCCTGCATTTGGATCAACAAATCTAAATGGAAATGACATTCAGAGTTAAAAAAAATTTGCAGAAGATTCCAGTAGCGGAAATACCATGAGAGCTTACCATTTAAGTTTTGTTCTATTTCTCCTTTCTTCAGGTTTTGGCATTGTTTTTTCTTTAGATCCTTGTTTCTTTTTTTGTAATTTACTTTTGGGGCATTTACATACATACCTCTCAATTCCTATTTATCTACATTTCTAACCCTAACCTTTAATTATTTACATTATTCCACCTAAATATTTTTTATCACATAAAAATTACCACTTCTAAATTTTAAAAGTTAAATACACCGTTTCATGTATAGGTAAGACGGGAGAAATGTAAATGTTGAAGTTTAGGTTTTAGTTTGTAAATGCATAGGAATTGTGTGGTATGTATGTTAAATCTTCCTTTACTTTTATGATTAGTAAGAAGGACCCGTTCATCTTTTCCCTGAAAAAAATGTTGAAAAAAATGCACCATTGAACTTGTTATACTACATGCAAAACAGCATGGCATCTAACTCCAACAATTTCATCAGTCATCAAAATGTTTCTAAGTCAACATGGCTATCATCATCTGGTCATAAGGAAAAATAATTCATTGTTAGGATTCAAAGTACTAACAAATGAATCCAATGGTTGGTACTCATTGCATCTAACTCCAACAATCACCAAAATAGCATCAACTAAGTTCTAATACAAGTAATAAAACTTGATTCTTATCACTAACTTTTTGATTTGTATTCTTCAAACCATAATGTTAGAATTAAAATCTTCTTTATTTGCCTTATCCCATTTTTTAAATCAACTTTATGAATCACATCTTTCAGTTACTTCTTTTGAATGTTAAACGTGGCCTATTATTTACACATAATTGTGAACAACGTAATTCATGTAATCTTAGGCATACACCATTTCTTTTCCGATCCCTTGACAATATTTTTATCAATTTTGTCTAATCGATGTCTTTTTTTCTTTCATTTTTTTGCATCGGTCTAAATCACTTAAATCTTTTTCATTCACTTTGGCTTTAATAAATATGACCTCAACATTTTCTCTAATAACTATTCCTTAATTGATCCTTCATAATTTTGTACATTTTTATTTTAACATTCTCGTTTTGTTACACTCAATTTAGACATCAATGACTTATTTGCAGCTCAAGATTCAGACTCATATGACATCGATAACCTATTTCTGATTATCTAAAATATACTTTAAAACTCTGTGATATTACACTTGAAGGCACTTCTCTATTTTAATCATTCAACCTTAACTTACATCATCTATATCTATATTTGTTTTCGAATAATATTGAATTATAATTGTTGATATCATGCCTACAAAAAGTATAGATTATGTATCTAGTCCTTAATCTACCGATTATGTGGTCTTAATATTTTTTAAACATGTTTTCATTAGTCTAGTTTTCATTGGTTCAGTGGATGACTCACAAATTATACTAACATCATCTGTAAAAAAGCATTCACCAAGCAAGTTTAATATTTTTTTTAAACATCTTCCAAAACAATACAAAAGATATAAATTCAGCATTGATTCTTGATATAAACATATGGTTGTTGGAAATTCCCTTTGTTAAAAATTTCCATACTTGGTTTTACCTTCTTTCCTTGTTCTAGTCGCTTCTTGTTTGATGGGATTGTGATTTATCTTGTATCACGGCTTGTTGGCTGTATGAATCGCTATTGTGATGAATGGATTTAATTGGGAGCTTGTTGATTGAAAATGGTTGGAATAAGATCTTTTAAGTTCAGAAATTTGCTATGTTTGTCGAGATTCATGAGGGATGAATTAAAACATATTTAATTGAATAGATTTTGATAAATTTTTATTAGTTTATTATTTTGGGTTCCTTAGAATCTATATTTTGGATTCTTGAGACATGAAAAGCAGATTAACATTTTTTTGAAAAAACTCAAAATAAGTTTTAGGTGTCTTAAGTATTTTTAAAAACATTCATATTTTAATGAAATAGCTAAACATGTTTTATTTCAAATCAAAACATAAAAGAAAACAAAATAAGAGCAAACAATAGAAAATAAAAAACAAAAGTGATCCCAAACGGCCGCTTAGTTTTTTCTCAATTCACGTGTATGTTAGTTGGATGTGTATACTTCAAGTGCTTCATAAATGCTAACAACTATTTGTGGAGGTGAGTCTCCTTGTACTGATGTTAGGCCTTGTTCCTCATTTGGGTGAATTATATCATTGTTCAATCTTCAATTTATTTGGTTGCTATTTTTTTTTTTCATGTGCGTATTGACATTTTGCTGAATGTAAGGTGTGTTGGATTTCATTTTTATAATGTGAAATTGATAGCTTGTGGGTTAGTGGAGTTTCAGATATATTTTTATGTAAGTTGGGACTTGTTAAACTGATTGCTGTTTTTTTTTTTTTTGGTGTATTTTTAGTATGCATCCATTCTATGTTTCATTAGCAATCCTAAGCTACACTAAATTGGTCTTAATGCAGATGTTTGTGTGGCAATGTTGACTAATAATAGATCTTGTTAAGTGAGTTAATAAAAATAAATAAACAAAAGATATTACTAAAACAAAGATAGGTGATGGTCCTATATGATGACAACTTAACAATTGGGAGGATCAAATCGTTAATTTTAAGTACTAGTTGAAGAATGCCATTTGTTTTTTCACATAAAAGTTAAAATTATTGAAACAAATTTGTTGGACATGCTCTAATTTATTAGTGATTTGGGAGTGAAAGTTAATCAACAAAGTTAGTTCTACCAACTGATTTAGATTTGATATTATTTTTGATTCTTTCTCCCTTGACTCGTAAATTTATAATAAATTTGTTAATGACGGCGGAGTTACACAGATACGAGTTTTATAGTTTGGTCAATGTGGTTGTTTGCCCTTTAAGCATGGCATAACCGTGTGATTTTGTCTTTTTTTCATCATCTTTATTATTTATCTAATCATATAGAACAAGGTTATAATTCTTAATTACTAATCCTTAGGATAAATATTAGCATTCTAGACTTTAAATTACTTGTTTCATATCATTTGCGTGATTTACAATAACTTATGTGATTTGCATGATAGAGATTCAATGAACTCTAACAATTAACTTTGAAAATTATACATCCATTCCTAATGACCTTATGATATATTTGAATTCCAAAGATGGTCACAACATTTATGGGTTGTGAGTAGTTTCTCACATATCATGTTTTGCTAGCTTTTTCTTAGGTTAAATTAGGAACTTATGGATACTTTTTGATATTGGTTAGAACAATAAATTTTAAAATTTAAAACTTGTTATGCATGCACGATGGATGATCGTATTTCAATAGATCTTGGAAATTTATGAAAAGTTCCATATTTTAAGTTTTTCATTGGTTGTAAATAGGATCTGCGAGGCATGAAAAAATATTTAAGTATTGAGTATTACAAGTAAATTTTAATTTTCATAAACTTTTATATGCATGTTGGGTTGCATGCATATTCTTTGAGAGTTTTGCAGATGTTGATGACTACTTTTGTGGGCCACTCCTTGTATTGATATGAGGTCATTTACATCAATGTTATAGCCTAAGTTTGATTGTTATTACTATTATTATTAGTAGCACTACAAGCCTAAATTCGAAATAATATTATTTATATATATATATATATATATATATATATATATATATATATATATATATATATGTTGAGTATTATTTTAAAATAATTTTATTGACCACAAGGCTATAAAACTTTATAATCAATTAAAACTATTAATTAAAAGAATAGAATAAAAATATATTAAATTCTATTTAAATGAATATTTTAATATAAATAATAAGATTTAAATATTGCCTCTACCCTTAATATCCTATGGCTGTGTGACTGTATGTCAAAATGCTCATTTGTGAATAGCTCGTGTTCGATTCGCTAAGCAAACGAGTCGAACACAAACAAATTTTTTGAGCTGGATATATTAACCAGCTGAACACGAACAATTGTATTTCAAAATGAGCCGAACATGTCTCGGCTTGTTTACACTCCTATTTATGAGTGGCATATGTAATAATTACAAATTTTGCAGATTTCTGCTGTATATTTCAGATGTGAAGCATAAATTTTGAAATTGGATTTTGAAAAATGAGCCTTACTTTGATTCTTATATCATTTGTGATGGGTTTTTGGCAGGTGATATTGGTCGGCCATGATTTCGGTGGCGCTTGCATATCTTACGCCATGGAAGCTCTTCCAACTAAGATTGCTAAGGCTGTTTTTCTAGCTGCAGCTATGCTGAAAGATGGGCAAAATACGCTTGATATGTTCTCTCATCAGGTCTCAATTAATCTTAATTTAAAAAAAATCAACTATTTATATGATTTATGCACATTTCTATCTTTCATGATGGCGGCAAACTCTTTGCCGGGGCCATTGTAGTCTTAGAGTCTATAAATATGTTAATTTAGTTTCTAGATTTTCTTGATCTAAGTTGAAGTCTTCATATTCTTTAAATAGATGACTATTTCAGTCCGCATTAAGGAAGTTTGGAGACTAATCAGGCAAGAGTATAGCTATTTATTTGTTGTCATTTTAGTCACAAAATTTATACAAGGGCTAAATTAGTCCCCAAACTCTTCTAAGAGTAGCTAAAATAGTCCTCACTATGGACCATTTTAACCCATATTAAGGGTCTGTTTGGGGCAGTTGCAACTGTTTGAAAAAACAACTTATTATCTGTGAAGCTGCTGCAAAAGAAGTTGCTTTTCAAAAAATTGCGGTGAAAATTATAATTTTTTTCTTCAAAAAGTTATCACAGCTTTCTGACAACCACCGCACTTAGTTAAGTAAGGTTGCAAAATGCAGATTTCCACCACAGCTTTTTGAAAAGCAGGTAAAATATAGTTTTGTCCAACACAAAAAAGTGCAATGCGACACAATGCCTCAAACTTACCTTAAAAGAGCCTAGGAACTAAATTGTCACTTTTATACATTTTGAAACTAAAATGACCTCCTATAAGGATATAGGAGGTCATTGGACCATTTTAAATCTTCTCTCAATTTGTCATTTTTATTGACTCTATGATCTAAGTGATTACATAAATAGTGAGGACTATTTTGGCCCTTCCCTCTATAAAGTAAAACTCAGTTTTTTAGAACTCAAATAATTTATATATTTCCTTACAAACAGCAAGGTAACAGTGATCTTTTGCAACAAGCTCAAATATTTCTATACGCAAATGGAAAAAACCAACCTCCTACAGCTATCGAACTGGATAAATCATTTTTGAAAGATCTGCTATTCAATCAAAGCCCTGATAAGGTAAAATTCTTCTCTTCTCCTCCCTCTCCAACTGTAATTCTTATCTTTACAATCTATCTTCTGTTCTTTTCAAAGGATGTAGCTCTGGCTTCAGTTTCCATGAGACCGATTCCGTTCGCTCCAGTTTTGCAAAAACTCGAGCTCACCGACACGAACTATGGTTCGGTCAAGAGATTTTATATCGAGACTGCTGAAGACAATGCAATTTCGCTTCCCCTGCAACAGATCATGTGTGAATCTGACCCGCCGGAGAAGATTTTTCGCCTGAAGGGATCGGATCATTCTCCATTCTTTTCTAAGCCTCAGGCTCTGCACAAGTTGTTGGTAGAGATTGCAAACATTCCTAATGCTTTAACTCAACAAACCAACAATGATGAGTGATAAATCTATGATTTACAGAGTTTCTATAAAGTTTTCAGAAGGATGCTGTAAGTGTAGATAAACATATAGAGAATCAGTTTTTTACTCTTTACACGTCCAACAGTTTGTTTGTTTAGATATTTATTGACATAATGGAAGAGTTCTGTGTTTTGCATCTCTTCTTTGACATCTAAAAAAATATTCCTACTGTTAAAACCTTAGAGGCATTTACATACATGCCACTCAATTCTTATGTATTTACATATCTAACACCTAACCTTTACTTTTTATCATTATACCACCATTTTAACTTTTTAAAAGTGAAATGCACCTTTTTTTCATGCATAGGTGAGGAGGCATGTATGCAGAAATTGAAATTTAGGTGGTCTATATACGTAAATACATAGAAATTATGTGGTAAGTATGAAATTATTTTTTGATTCTAGTATAATTAATGTATATTTTGAGTTATTTTAGTAGTGAACAAGAGTATATTTTGGGTTTTGCCCGTTTGGGGCAGCTTATAAGTGCGGGCGACGTTTTCAAACCGCCGCCGTACCGTTTGTTTTGCGCGTTTTGCCAGCTTATCTAAAACCGTGTTCGGGTTTTTACACTAAATGCAGGTTGCGGGCATAACTTGTGGGTGGGCTGTGTTTCAGAATAAACAACTTATCCTGAAACGCACAAGCTGCCCCAAACACAATTAATATCTGAGCTTGTAAGGAAATACACATTGGTCATAGTCATAAAAGACGAATCTGACAATGGACCAAATTGAATACTTACTTTTGTCTAAGAATTAATTTATTGTTCAATAATTTTTTAAATAAAAATACTTATTTACTGCTTATTTAAAGGTTTGTTTAATTTAACTCACTCTATTATTTTGTATAAAATTTATGAAATAATATTGAAATGCAACTAAAAAAAGACCCCACTAAATTAATGGACATTTTTAGCTCAATAATTATGATAATTTTGAAATTTAATTTCATTTATTATCTGGATTACTTTTTCAATTGAAAAATATTATAAATTGCATATTTAAAGAATAAAATAAATAGGATCGTATAATTAGATTCAACTTATAACATACCAAATTTGATGGGACTATAAAAGCGGCACTCTTATGACAGCCAACTAGATAGTAACATAGAGATAACATTTGTAAATAAAAAAAAAAAAAATAAAAAATAAAACAATTGCAATAAATGATTTGGGATCATTTTTTATTTTATTCTTATTTTTTAAAAAATATTTATTTGATGCACTTTTAAAATGTTTTTTTTAAATAAATTAATTTATTTTTAAAATAATCAAAATAATATTTATATATTTTTGATTGTTTTTAAAAATAGACAGCACTAACAAATATATTTATTTTAAAATAAAATATAAATAAAACAAAATTAAAAATTAAAAGCTAAAAATAAAAGCCCCAAATAACCCCTTAACTTTCACTTGAACAATGATTATAGTAAATATTCTATCAATAGATATTTAATATTTTTCTAAGCAATCTATATGGATTCTATTCTTTAAGACTCAATACTTGTTTACATGTCAAAACATGTTTTGTAAGGATGGGAAGTTTTATTTTTATTTTTTTTAGCAAAAAAAAATATCATTAGACCTTACAAACAATTACAACAATTTGTTATGTTTTATAAATAATCATAACAATATCTCGAACAATCTTATCCTATCATACATGCTTGAATTTGAGAGGAGGTCTGTCTAGGGGTGGAAGCGAGCCGAACAGGAGCGAGCCCAGCTTAAGCTCGTGTTCGACTCTTTTATATTTCAAGCTCAAAAAGTGTGTTCATGTTAGACTCGTTTACTTAATAAGCTCAAAAAGTGTGTTCATGTTCGGCTCGTTTGCTTAGCGAGCCTAGCATGAGCAGTTCACGAACAAATAGTCGTTTTGACAACCCTAATCAAATAGTCATAAGATGTTAAGGATTGGAGCAAGATTTAAAAATTGTTGTTTATATTAAAACATTATTTGAATATAATTTAATGATTTTTATTCTATTTTCTTAATTAATACTTTTAATTGATTATAAATCTTTGCATCCTTGTAGTCAATTAATTTTTTTTAAAAATACAACTCATCAATATATATATATATATAATTGATAAGTAGTATTTCGAGCCAAAACGAGCCGAACACGAACGAACAAATCTTTACTCGTGTTCAGCTCGTTAACTTTGCGAGCAAGCTGAACACAAGCTTTTTAATGAGCCGAACACGAGTTGTTCGCGAACAACGAGCCGTTTTGACAGCCCTAGGCCTGTCGTATCATACATGCTTGAATTTGAGAGGAGCCTATCCTTTCATACATGCTTGAACCTGAGTGGCCGGCTTAGGATAATAGGATGGATCTCAAACAGTTAAATTTAGTTCTAAAATGAGTTTAATCCCATAATGATGTAAACAAAGCCCATGACCACGAGAGTATAAGCTCTTTCTAATAAAAAACATTTGTTTTCATTTAACAACCTCATTTTATTGTATTATGCATACCAATGAACTTTGATGAAATAAATTATGATTTTCAGGTAAGTTCTGAGGACTGAATTGAAACACATGACCATGGTCAATGCAAAGAAATATTATACAAGTGTTATATTGGGATTGAATAAGATTGTACCAAACTATTGAAAGGAGAGAACAATCTCAACTTCTTCTTTTGGGAATAAAACCCAACATGCACTGTAGTGATTATCATGAAAGTGATTGACAATCAAGCTAGAAAATACAAGGCCGAAAGTATCATTGTAAATCACAGAAACCAGATGAAGAGAATTGTAACATAAGGATGTTGTCAAAGCGTTATGTTTGGAAACAATATAATTTCACAAATGGTGAACATCTTCATTCATAAATATGGGTAAAAAACAAACTTTTTAGAAATTAAAAGTGAACATGAATCACCCGCTTACATCTTTCCTCTCTTCGAATCTCTGCAAAAACTATTTGTATGGTGATAAAAGCGCTTCATTTCCTACAAATCTTCGAAAAAACATTTTGTATGTTTGAAAATTTTTCAATCCCAATAAGTTATTTTTTCTTCCAAATCTTTATTCAATCAATGAAGAAAATCTAAGACATGTTCCTACATGAGTATTTGATTATACTTTAAACTATCTTTTGGACAACTCCTTTAAATTCATAAAAGCATATCCATCGCTTGTTCATAATCAATAAAAGTACTTAAATATTCTAAGTGTGTGTGCTTGATTACAATATATTTCAAAACACATTTTTGGAGATTGAAATAAATTCCTTGCATCATATCCTAGGTGAACATTCCAGTTCTATGAAAGAGACATGCTAGCTTAATTATGTATTTAATTTAAAAATATTTCGATCAATTTTAAAGGGTCCCATTGGGTAAATTTGATAAAACTATCCATAAAAGGAAGTAACTTATTGTATGAGTTTTAAATTTTGAAATATTGGAATGCTTGTCCAATATAAAAAACCTTTGGTTGTTTTGCCACCCTATTATAAAGTAGTCATAATACAAAAAAGCCATGGTAAGAAAAAAATTGCCTGGTTACAGAAAAGGAAAAAATTCTATTAATCGAGATTATTCTCAATTTTCCTTGGTGGAATTATCCCCAAATTTTTCTTAGTGGAGCTATTCTCACGTTTTACATAATAATACCAAGCTTTGTACCCCTAGCCACAATCCGAACCCAAGCCACACCCACCACTGCTATCCAAGTGAACACAAAAACATTCATAATACGATTCCTTGTTCTATTCCTTCAACTCGCCTTCCTATGTATAGGTGCTTTGAAATGTGAAAACTCAGTGAATTCTTATGAGGTCCATAGTCCATACCCTCATAAGTTTTTTTTCCCCACACATTCAAACACGCGCACCCTGCATATGCAATGCCTAAAACCCAAAGACAAAAACGCTCAACCACTAAGTCAAGGTGGCTCACATAAATACACGCATAAGTTGACGTTGTGTGGTAAGCATGGCAAATACGTTTTACATTACAATTTCATATTGGATGCTCAAGTTTGGTGAAATAAATAGGTATTGATTTATTTGAAAAATGTGAATAAATACATTACAATCGACAATTCTCTACCCAATCTTAGCAAAAGAAAAGAATTTAATTTTTCCGGACATTCTTATGACTCATGTTCCCTCCTCAAACAAAACAAAAATTTAATATATCATCAATTAAACAGCATTTTTTTTTTTCACTCAGTTTCTCCTTGGCCAAATAAGTGTGTTAAAAAACCTCAATAAAATGCAACACCATTTCATTCCCATTTTATTTCCCCTCTTTCAATTCCTTCAAACCAAACATACTATTAGCGAAAGGAAAAACTCCTTTTTTTCACATGGCTAGAATAAAAATTTAGAATTACTCACCTTCCATTCCTCAAGTACAATGCTACCCATTTCAAATGTCAAGCATTAACCTTCATCAATAACTCCCGAAGACGCTAACATATGAGTATGTCAATGAATGAAAATGTTCCAAGTAAAGCTGCTTCACGGTTCCTAATCCATCCATCCATTGAGTCATCGGCCAATGGCCTCCATCCCTTGAACACCAAATCAAATAAACTTTTTGTTGAATCCATTCAATATAAAACAACCCAGAAATATGAATTAGTACAATTTAAAGTATCTACACCTTTTAAATGGATTGAAATTTTACATCTTAGGGACATTTACAAACATAGCACACAATTCTTATGAATTTACATATAAACTATCCTATCTACAGACATGACACACAAACCTTTAATATCACATAAAAAAATAACTCCATTACCACTTTTTAAATTTGAAATATACATTTTCATGCATTGGTTTGAAGCAAGCTTAGGCATGAGATATGTAAATATATAAGAATTGTGTGCTACGTATATAAATTTCCCAACATTTTATTCTATCCGTGTAAGCATACTTCAAGTCCACCAACCCAAGAAGGGTAAATTCACCATCCACCAAAGCTATCTAGAGCCGCCACAAAATATCAAATCATCTTTGGCGTCAACTATCTTAAGTTTGATGATGACTTACCATTATAAATTGGAAGGCCAAAGTAGCGAGGAATCACACAAAACCAAAATAATAGAAAGATAGTATTTCATCAAAGAATAATATAAGTTGAATGCTCCTACACCCCCTTATACCTTATAATCAGCTATTCCCATTGATTAAGAGTACATGTCTCAAAATTTTGCTGTCTAAGCTTCAATTACAGTAGGATAATTTAAACAAAGCTCAAAATTTCAGAAGCAATTTAGCTAACATGAAAAGAATGTTTCAAAAAAGTGCTCTTGAGGGTCAATTAATAATTCCATTTGGAGGAAGAACAGAACAATTATTATCCATTCATCTCAGCTCTTATATGTATCACTGAAGCAAAAATATATAAATAACAGAAATGAACTGAGGGAATGAGAAAAGATACCAAAAATACGATCCATTTGTAGTCGAGATCAAACAAATCTCCTTTTGGATTTCGGTTTCTTAACAAAGCTCAGCCTCAGCTTCTTCAGCCGTTTCCTCTTCCTTGCCATCTTCTCCGGCAATGTCTCCCTTTTCTTCTCCTTCTTCTCCTTCTTTAATTTTGCATACCTCGGATCTACCTTGTACACCTTGGAAACAACAGGCAAACCCTTGGCTACAGCTTCCTTAAACAATCCATTCGCCCAGTTAACCTCATTATGAGTTGCTAACTTCCCTATCAGTAATTCATATGTCTTGATCCCTGGAACATGCCCATAGCTCTTCATCTTTCTAAAAACCTTCATTGCATGCTCCACCCTCTCGATCCCACACAGAATCTTGATGAATCCATAATAAGCCTTCCTATCAAGTGAATCCCCAAAACCAGCAGACCTCATAAAACCAATCATTTCTTCAGCTTCTGACAACCTAGCAGCCTGGTACAAGCTCCGGATCAGAACTAGGTAGGTCTCAGCTCCAGGAGAGCATCCCCATTGACTCATCTCTCGGAATATCTTCATTGCATCTCCAGTCTTCCTTATCTTGCACAAATTATAAATAAGCACGTGAAAAGTCTCCTGATCTCGAGGAATCCCTGTTGATTCCATCTCAAGAAGCAGCTTCTGCGCCTCCGGTAACAGCCGGAGCGGATCTTTCTTCCGGCAAAGCCGGCAAACGCAATCAATTATGGAATTATATGCTGGCGTGCCAAGATCAAAACCTCCGCGAATAATCTCTTCCATCAGCCTTTTAGCATCTTCGAGCTTCAGTTCATCACTGTATCCCCGTATAAGAGTGTAGCAGATCTGCTCACTGGGGAAGATTACGTCTGCCAGCCGCTTGACTGTGCGCTCAGCGTGTCCGGTGAATCCATGGCTACAGAGAGCGGAAACGAGGAATGTAAGCGCCGTCAGATCGGGCTTTAGTCCATAATCTCGCTCAATGCAGTCGAATAGATGGACAGCCTGCGAAGCGCGACCGGCACGGATTAAGCGATCGAGGGCTGCGGAAAAGGATTCGCGTCCAGCAGCGAGGCGGTATTCCAGAAGTACGTCATGGATGGCCTTGAAATCATGGCGGCGGCCGAGGTAGTTGATGATATGGGAAAGGGATGTGTCGTTTGCGGTGAAGCCTCGGTGGCGGACTAGCCAGCGTAAGAAGTCGATGACGGCGCGACCGGCGGAGGGAGAGATGTTGAGAATCTCGTGGAGAAAAGAGGTGTTGAAGCGGACGTCGGAGAAGTGGAGAGAGAAGTGGCTAGAGAGGTCTAGAGAGGAGGAGTGGTCGGTAGATGAAGCGAAGTTGGTGAGTTCGCCGGAGATAGTGCGGGCGAGATCGTCAGAGGAGGAGGATAGAGATCGTACAATTGGAGTGATATAAGTAGAGGATGAAGAGGAGAAGGGAAGAAGGCGGCGGAGGAGGAGGCCGACCGTCGGTAACGGCCTCCACATTTCTTACTGTATTTGTGGGAAGCGGGTAGTGATGCGGCAAAACCCTAATGAAGCAACATACCAAATAGGGCTGTGATTGGGCCGTTCAGTGTTAACATCTGGGCTATAGTTTAGCTTTATGGGCTGAAATATTTAATTTGCAAAATATATAGTTTTGAGGCATTTGGATACACACCACCCAAAACATATATTTACATTTCTAACGCCTAAACTTCAAACGTTGCATACATGCCACCTTATTTATGTAAGAAAAGAAGTATTTCACATTTTAAAAGGTTAAAATGATGATATATTTAATGTGATATGAAAATTTTGAGCAGTAAAATGTAAAAAATTAAGTTTAAGTGTTAGATATGTAAGGACATAAGAATTGAGTGTCATAGTCGAGCACTGTCTGCCACCATCGACAATCAACGACCGCAGTTGACCAACGCCGATCGTCGTCAACCGCCACTTACTAGCAGTTGTCAATTACTATCGATCGTCACTCATTCATTGTAAAAAGTTCGTACGCATGTCAACGTTGTAACTTGAGAGATCTTCAAACCCTTTCCCTCCTGTGAGGAAATGATTACAATTGTAATTATCATTTATAGTGAAACTCTTCAGCTGTGTCTGACCCCATGATTTTTCTCTTTATTAGTTTTTTTTTGCGTAAAAACTTCTGATGTCATTACTAGTTATTTTTCTCTTTTCTGGTTGTGTGTTAAATCTTCATATCATGTTAAGACGATAATCTACTTTTCTACTTCCGTGAATGTTTTAGCACGCATCAGTAACCATGATATAATAGTTATTGATGACTAATTTAAAGCATGTCGTGGACGATCTATGGAAGAGTTGGCACAGCATCTCCTTCTCAATTAAGATGCCCAATTTGAATCATATTATAAATATTTCTTATCTAGTTGAAGTGAAAAATGAACTTTCAAAAAAAATAAAATTATAAACATGCTAAAAATCTATAATTAGAATACAACTAGATTGAAATTTAACTTTGTAATTGTTAAGTGATCACAAATAAATAAAATAAAAGAAATTTAAATGTTTATTTGTAAGCTCAATGAGCATTGTTTGATAGAACTTATTTGTTTTTCCTAACATGGTGCTCGTTTAAAGCTCGAGAAAGGCTTGATTAAAACTTGATTAAGCTTGATTAGAGCTTATTTATTTTGTTAAATAAGTTGCTCGGTAATAAGACTTATAAGACCTTATATAAACCGATCTTGAGCCTAATTTGAATAAAATAGCTATAAATAAGCTCTTATGCGAGCAAATTTTTCAAAGTTCAAACCGAGCTCTATAAAGCTCTTAATAAATGAGCTCGAGCTCGAATTGACACCTGCTCGATTTACTTTCTTGTCGATTTAGTAAGACACTCAATATTTCATATGTGTGTCCAACTTAATTTGAATGATGAATCGTCCATCAAATGAACTTTGAACATGAATTCCTTATTTATTACAATTAGGGTAGTCAGTGAACTTAAACACTCGATGGAAAACTCAAATTTAGTTTGATTAATAATTGATCATTTTTGCTTAAATTAATAAATAAATAACTTTGAATAATTTTTTAAAAACATAAAGGTTAAATGAACCATATTTAAACATTATTGTGTCGTAAAAAGAGTCACAATAGTAGAATAATAATTTAATGTCTCAGCATTGTACTAATATACAACACAGAGAATTTTTTTTTCAAAAACAGACACAATGGTTTCTTACGTGGAAAAATACTAGAAAAGAAAAAAAATCATAGGGTCTATCCCAATTAAAATCATCAACTATACAATTATAAGTATATATGTCCACTCATCTCTTAAATTAGAGAAGTTAGAGTCATAATATTGATAATCACAGATGTACAATAGTTATATAGTTTTAATAGGGCATAATTGGGCTACATTAATGTAGTTTTTAGTGATAGAAATAATAGTGCGATGCAAATGTCATAATTGATTGCTACAAATACAATATTTTGCTATAAAGACTATAGTCAGTAGCTGTAATTGCTCACATAGGTCATAGTAACTCACATTAACCTTGATTAGTTTCAGTAACATCAGTTAGTCACAAAGACCATAATAGAAAGTTAGAGTTGTAGTTAACTACATAGTTCATAATCGGTCACACTAGCCATTATTAGTAGTTGCGGTAGTCGTTAACCACATATATCGTAGTTGAAAGTTATAACAGCAGTTAGCTGCTTCTTGTCAAGGCAATCAATTTGACTATAAACTTGTTGAAACCCTAAACCACTCATCTTAGCTCGACGACAACCATATGCATGATTCTTAACTTAGGGATTGTTTGGGATCACTTTTATTTTTTATTTTTCTATTTTATTTTATTTATGTTTTATTTTAAATAAAATATATTTGACATAATCAATTATGATATGCTTATTTTTAAAATATTCAAAGCAACAACAAAAAAAAATCCCAAGCAACTCGTTCCCAATAAATTCACAGAAATATTTAGTGACGTGCAAATCAGAGAAGCGTCCATTAGTTCTTTTTAATGAGCACTGACTCCGACAAAATGATGGCCCACCGCATTTAGTTTATGTTTTTTAGGGTCATTAACATAAATACCCCACAATTCTTATGTATTACATATGTAACCCTTAAAATTTCATATTTGCAGACTTTCCACTCAAATTTTTTTGCATTACAATAAAAAGATAAAAAAATCAGTACAGCTAATTTTTTATAATTGAAATACAGCTTTCAATGAATATATTTTTAATACCAAAGTATTTATATATGTAACCCTTGAAATTAAGGTGTTAGATATGCAAATAAATAAGTAGTGTGTGGTATGGGTGTAAATTTTCTTCTTTTTAGTCTAGTTAGAGGAGCATTAAGACAAATTGGCTTACAAAGCAAAAGGCATTTAGTGGGGAGCTTTTCAAGGAGTAAGGGAGTGAATGGTGCATTAACATAACATAAAACAATAAGGGAATAAAATATTTGGCCATGGATTGCTTTCTCTTTTACTTTAATTATATGCAAGAGGGATTAGAACCATTTCAACCTATGAATAGAAGACATTGATTCATGGTTGATGTCATTTTAATTATGCTTTTGAGCTCTCTCTCTCTCTCTCTCTCTCTCTCTCTCTCTCTCTCTCTCTCTCTCTCTCTCTATATAGATATATATTCACACAAGCTATGTTTAGGGAGTGATCCAAAGGAAGATTCTTTTTAAATCAAGAAGTTCACACATAAGAAAAGACTAATCCAACAGTATTTCAATCTAATTTTTTTTGTAACTATTTGAAGTGGAATTAAGCTCAAAGACTGACATGAGAGCACTTATGACCAACCATCTCTTCTTATACTTGAAGCTCTTAGTTGTAGTAATTAAGTCTACAATACATATAGATGAGAATCAACCACAACATTCGAGTACATGTTTTATTAGCAGATACTTCCATACATTTATTAAGATATATTTTCAAGTTATTTTGGTGTTTAAATTATTTTAAAAATGATTAGTTAAGAAACAATAAATAAATAGTTTGAAAAATATATAAGAAGAAAATTTAACTTATAAGCTTTAAATGATTTTTATTAGTCAGTTATAAGCCTGAGTTACCAATCATCTTCATCATAATACAGAGCATAATGAATTTTAGTTAACATGAATTTTTTTTTTTATATTCTTATAAGAATTTTAAATATGAAAGTAGAATATTAATAGTACAATTATAATTCCTTAAGAAATTTGTATATACGAAGATAAATTATTTTTTGGTGATATTTGACATCTGTTTTAAAATAGATTTCACGAGTATTCTAGATATAATATTCCTATGATTTTTGAAGTTTCATATTTCAAGATATGAAATAATCTATAAGAATATTACAATTAAGATCAAATAAGTTTTAAATTTATAAAAATATCCATGATAAACTTTTTTATATGCATTATAGTAAAATTCTATTTTGAGAATCCTCATCTCATACCTTTAATTTACTTAAATTGTAAGAACAAAAGAAGAAAAAGATGGGAAAAAGAGAGGGAGAGAAAGACAACTAGAGTTTTTGGGAGGTCTTAACTCAATTTTTATTAGACGGGGTTGTTTGGTAGTTTTGAAAGTTAATAGACTCAAAGTAGGCTATCATTATCCTACCTTTATTTTCAGTGATTTTGTTTTTTGTGATATTTCCAAATTTTCATTTAACCAAAACTTGTCAACATTACAACATTTCAAAACTTGCTTGTAAAATAAGTTTTAGCATAAGTAAATTGAAATTTCACTATTTTTTTAAGTATGTTCTCAGAGTGCTATAAGTTTATTTTAAAAATTGCTACAACTTTATATCATGAAATTTAAAAGATAAAAGGATTTTGGGTCAAATAGATATTAGGCTAAATATGTATTTACCTTGATATAATCTATTGTTATACATGAGTTATACCATACATTACTAATTTACTCAACTTGTGGAAGCAACGTGATAATCACTTGCTCTTATAATTTGCGCTACCCATCGAACTTAGATCAAATAAAACCAATCTATAAGCATGCTTAGCTCAAATTGAAATCATATTGTCAATTTTGACCTAGAGTCTATTCAGCTCAAGATTTTAGTCACAAAACTATAACCAAAAAGCACTTTATAGCCATGATCATTCAACTCCTAAATAATCCTAGAGAAGACAAGGGAAAGTAGAAAAGTAAAAAACAATGTAATTGAAACAACATTCAAGCATATTATTGAAATAATTTTACAATTACACATTTTAGCACATCCTCAACACTATTATAAAGCACACCACTTACAAAAACCAGATTATGCATCTAACAGTGATACCTAAACTAAACATAAATGAAGCAAACAACAACAAGATGAGCTAATCCCACATCCATTTGTTACTTACAAAAAAAAAAAAAACATGGGAGAATGAGCTCTTGGTTTTATACCATTTAGTCTTTTGGAAAAGCACAACAAACCAAAGAATTCTTCATCTCAAGCGACATTTTTAGGCATTCTGATAAGTCCACTCCATTACTGGAAGGCACCCATTTGAAGGACTGAAGCAACTGAGCTAGCCAGAGATGAACTGTAGCCAAGGCCATGGCTTTGCCAGGACAAACTCTTCTTCCTGAACCAAATGGTGCCAATCTCAGATCAGATCCCATAATGTTCACATCTTCTGTTAAAAACCTCTCTGGTTTAAATTCATCAGGATCAGGCCAAATAGCCTCGTCATGAGTGATAGCCCACATGTTCACCATTGCTGTGGTGCCCGCAGGAATGAAATGGTTATCCACATGAACATCATGAATGGCAAGTCGAGCCCAAGAGAGAAGAGGACCGGGAGGATGCATGCGAAGGCATTCCTTAACTATGGATTGGAGATAATGGAGGTTGGGAATGTCAGCATCAGAAACAAGCCTTGATTTTCCTACACAGACATCTATCTCAGCTTGTGCTTTCTCTTGGATTTTTGGGTGTAGAATCATTCTTGCTATGATCCATTCAAGAAGAATAGCTATTGTATCAGTCCCTCTAAAGATCATCTCCTGAAATTAATGGGAAATGAAACACAAGGTGGTTGTGGTTAGTAATGAAGATGACAAAGCTCCGGGATGATGCGACTTGCCAAAGTTAATAAGAGATTATAAGAAGGTATACATTCTTGTTACAGAAGAAATGAGGGACTATGAACACCTAGAACATTAGAAGTTATGAAGCTACAAGCCAATACTTCTAAGAGAGACAAATGAGCAAACACATAGTAGGCAAATAAAATAGAAAGGGAAGAAATAGAAGTCATACCCACAGAACAGCAACCATGTCAGAATCAGATAACATCTCCTCATTTTCCAAATCAAGCAAGATGTCAACAAAGTCCTTGATATCCACACTTCCTACACCAACCCTTCTCCTAATCCTATGCTCCTCTACAATCCTTCCAACAAAAGCATTCACCTCTTCAACCAAAACAGCGCACCTCCTTCTAACTCCCTGCAAATCCAACCACCTCAAAAATGGCAAATGATCACTCCAATTCACAATCCCAAGCAACTCATACCCTTCCCTAACCATCCTCTCCAATTCCATCCCCTCACCTTTCCCAAAATCAAAACTTGTTCCAAAAACACTCATCATTATGTTGTTCAAAGACCCAATATGAAGAACCCTCTTAACCTCTACCTCACCATGCTTTCCCATCAAAACTCTCACATCCTCCACCATGTGTTCCCCAATCTCCCACCGGCCAGTGCCGAAAGCCGCAATTCGGCGCGGACTGAAAAGATGTGAAGAGGAGATTCTTCTCAGATTCCTCCAGTGTTCGCCAAATGGGGCGAAACCAATAGCACGATGAAAAAGGAGTTCGCGGGCGGATTCTTTAATCGGGCGATCTGCAAAGGCGGAAGAATTGAGGATCTCTTTAGCAGTTTCAGGGTGGCTGGAGACGATAAAGCGGGTGAGGCCGACTGAGAAGGACATAAGACGACGAGCGGCTTGTCTGTGGGAAAGGGATGAGAGGGTGCGGTGGAGGGTGGTGCCATAAAGAGCAATGTCTCCAGCTCCGGGGATGTGCGAGCGGTGCCAAGAGAAGGACCAAGCGATGCCACCGGGAGAGAAGATAGCAGCCATGGCTAGGAGGAAGAGAGCAAAGGGGAAAACAGAACAGGTACCTGAGGGAAAGAGGAGTAGAGAAGGAAGAAGTCCCAATAGAGAAGACATTGGTGAGATTTACATGAAAGATGAGATTTTGAGCTGTTTTTAGCGGGAAAGATGGGGTTTTGGTTGGTTTTTGGCGAGAAGATGATGGCGGGAGGTAGAGGACGAGTGAGGAGGGGTGTGGGCGGGAGTTTAAATAGGAAGTGATGAACATGCGCTTGCATATTAATTAACCTTAGAAGTTAACTATAGTTAAATTGATATGACTGATCTGCCCCACACTTGAGTTTGCTTTGAGGGGATTCTTAACCTTGGAGTAGGGTCCAGCTGTCCCTCGTGCTTCGTCTCCACTTTTAAGCACTAATTAGATTTAATTAAAACAAAATTAGACCATTAAGGTATTTATCTTAGGGGCATTTACATGCATACCATCCAAGTCTTATGTAATTACAGATATAGCACCTACACGCTGATTTTCATGCATAGGTAAGGGCCATAAGGTGCTATGTTTGTAAAAGAGAAGTTGAAGAGTTAGATGCCTAAATACATAGAAATTGAGTGATAATGTTGAATCTAAGAGTGTCCAGAAAACACAACTAAGTAGAAACGTTTTGTAGAGAAAAATAGAAAAGAGTACAACGAAGAACAACTAGAATGAGTAGCCCTCTATTCATGATATGAACTCCCTATTTATAGAAATAAGCCACAGTCTTACAAAATTACAGATCTGTTCCCTTATAATTAGTCTTCAAAGGAACATTTTAGTAATTATAAAAATATTAAAATATAATAAAACTGACAGATTAATATTGGCCGGCAAGAAGTTCGTTGGCAGCTCACATCACCTTGACTCCATCAGTACTTGATCCGAAGATAAGCAATCTACCGATTGACCTTAGTGCCGATCATCATCCTGTTAGAAATCCTCTGACACATTCTTCCGGTCGTTCGATCCAAACATCTCCCTTGCCAGCATTCAATCTATTGATCGCCCACCGGGTACATCTAATCCTTCGCACAATCCTCCTGAGCCATCCGTCTGCCTTGAGATTCATGCCGATATATTTTTCTCGTAAAACTTCTATAAACCCTTCCTCCTTTAATCGACCGTACAAATAATAATTAAAAACAAAGTTGGTGGAAACAACACATGCATTATGGTACGTCTGTGCGCTCTCTTATCCACATTTGTCCAAAAATTACAAATTAAACCTTGATCTCATCTATTTGCCAACAAAATAATTAAATTTCTTCACCTCTGCGAGAAAATTACAATCAATCAACAGCATTTAGTGATATTATTTAGAAGGTATTGTCAATTCCAACAGAGATTTGACAAATAATTCAGATTGATTTAGATTTTGTAGTCAAATAGGTCCAATTTGCATGAATTTGATTGAACGACACATTCATTATGAAAATATCTTTTCTAACTATTAAAATAGATATAATAAATTCATAATTAATACATCTTTGTCATTATCATAGTTGGATGTAATAATATTTGTATTATAAATTAATATATAAATAAAAAATAATGGATTATATTAATTAAGAATAAATATATAATTCTTTAATTTCATTTCCAACCATTGCTTAATGCGCCAGACATAATAAACCACTAATCTTCAGCCTCAAATAAATCATCATCTTTTATTTTTGAGGGGATTTGCATATATACCATCCAATTCCTATGTATTTACATTTCTAACATCCAATTCCTACGTATTTGCATGAAATACATTTTTTTCATGCATGAATAAGATTGTATGTACGTAAAAGCTAAAACTTAGGACTATATATGCAAATACATAAAAATTGAGTCCTTTTTTTTAAATTTTTTATTGCAAACTTAATTTAAATCATGATAACGATAAGATCTATTTTTTTTTTCTTAATGCTTTGCAAATTAAATTTATTTGCGAAGTGCATTGTTTGCTAGACTCCACCAATTAAAGCTGATGAAGCCATCTCTAATTAAATTTGCACTATATAACTCATATTTATCATAATAATGTGATTAGAAATTACATTATTAATCATTCTTTACAAAAATGTACACAAGCTATACTGTCAAAATTACATTATATTAATGAAGAAGATTAGGAGATAATGGAATTTACTAATTTTCATATAATTATAATTAAAAAAAATCATTTTTATTATTATTATTTTTTTTTTTTAGTATTGTCATGAACATATCATGATATAGAAAGAAAAATTTCCTTCATAAAATTAGTTTGCAAATGCACCCTGCATGCCCAAAGTGTCATATAGTATGAGTGGACAATATCATGTGATATCAAGAAATTTCTAAATAATTCTCGATAGTATATGTATATATATATATTAAATTACCAAAGAAGTCTGTGACTATTTACATGAGATCATTTTGGTCTAAGAGTTTATAGAAGTGTCAAAATAGTCTTCAATTGTTAGAAATTGAGTATAATAATCCAACAAGGTGATTATTTCTGCCATACTTTAAAGAGTTTGACGACTATTTTGAGACTTCTATAAAACGAAGTCCGATATTAAAACGACCCACGTAAATAATCAGAGACTATATTGACGACTATTTTGAAACTTTATATATACCTTAAAGTTGCGCATAATATCTTGAAAAAGTGAATTGTGGAAATCCATATCTTTGTAATGCATTTTCTTTGGTGGATTGAGCAGTTTAGAAGTGGAAAGATTAAGACAAAGAAATATTATTAAGAATTTGGATTAAGAAGTGCTTGCTTTTCTAAGAGTCTATAGAGACATGTTTTTTACCTAATGATTCTTAATTAAACTCCACTCTTCCTCTATTTTATATTCCATAACAATGAACTAATCTCACAGAAGAATGAGGACAATTAGGTGACAATTATATACCAATCAATACTTGTGTATTTACATATTTAATCAACACCTAAATTTTAATTTTTAGATTTATGCCACCAACTGTACATGAAAATGTATATTTTATTTTTTAAAATTTAAATTAGTTATGTTTTTCTATGTGACATGAAAGATTTGGGTGGCATTATAAAATAGTAAACTTTAGATATTAGATATATAAATACATAAGAGTGGTGTTATGTATGTAAATGCCTCGTATTCTATTATGTCAAACAAAAGGTATGTATTCAATTCGGATACTGCGGGCACCGGTCTTTTGTGCGTTGTATTTTGGTGATGTCCTGGTCATTTGGGATAGCGGCGTGACACGCCATTGCTATTTTTGTTGTTTGAATATATTGTTTTCGTGACATTTCGTTAAACTTGGCGTGTTTTGCATTTTATATCCCGCAACGGGTTAAGGGTCTATTTTGGGCAGCTACAATTGTTTGAAAAGCTATTGTGCAACAGTAGTCCGAGGAAGCTGTTGTGGGAAAGTTATTTCTCTTTTTTTAGTTCAATTGTGCAACAATTGTTCTGCATCTCTTTATTAATATAAGAGATTTTTGTCCCTGTATTTCTGTGATATTTGTAAGACAATCATTTCATAAGTAATAACTCATACATAAAAGTATAAATTACATTCAAAATACTAAAAAACAGACAATTTCAAATATTGCATCTAGAGAGTGACTTCTCACTTAACAGTGAGTAACACAACAATCAAAATACTATATATTCTATGAGAGTAACTTTTTCTTCAAAGATACTTTCAATGTCTAGCCACTATCTGTGACAAAAGAACAACATATGTATAACTTCTCCTAAAAAATAAACCAACACTAACATAGAACACTGAATTCATAAACTAGCATTATTTCACCCTCCCACACTCCTAACAGAGAACACCAACTCCAGAAAAACAACAACAAAATCACAACATGCATAACTTCTAATATAGAACAAACCAACACCAACAAAGAACACCAAATCCATACTAAATACAGAGAAACACAAAGAAGAACAGAGATCATAGAAAACCACATATGGATGTCCACTTAGAGCTTCAAAACAATGACAAATGCATGAAAATTAAAGGGCATAAAACGCCAAACCAACACAGACAGAAATGCAAAAACCAAACCAAGAAAATTCTCATAACTGAAAGCCAAATATGCATATCATATCACAAAATTGAAGAAACTAATCCAAGATTAAACAGAGCAGAGAAGAGAGTTTGAAGATCGAATATACCTCCAGATTGATTTGAAGAGTGATGATCGAAGGTACCAACGTGGAAACATATGTATATCGAGAGAGAAGAACTCGAGTTAGGGCAATGAGCTTCTCTTGATAGGGCACAATGCACCGAGGGCATCAGAGGAGCTAAGGGGTAATGTGAGTAACATCCTTTCAAAAAAAGACACGGATCGCAGGTGTTACTGGTCCTTTGGGACAGTGGTGCGACAACTATATCTAGACATAATTTTTTAAAATAAATTTGTTTATTTTTAAAAATATTCAAAATATCTAAAAATAATTAAATATATTATAACATATTAAATATGTGTTATTTCAAGTAAAAATATTTATAAATTTTTTTTTAAAAAATGATGCTAAAGAAGAGTCCCCGGATAAATCAATCAATAAATAAAGGATGCAAATGAAATTGACAAAAAGCTCTAGAAAGTCAAAGAATAAATTGTTTAATTTTTTTTTAAAGAAAATTCAAATTACGGTAATATTATCTTGATTACTTCAATTTCTTTTCTTTTCTATTATAATATGATACAATTTATCATAATATGAATGTAATCGCATGCATTTCATATTCATACATCACAATGTCATACTAGTGCCATATTATGTCCCGTATTCATATGCATGTATTGAAGGTTAGACTAATAACAACATATAAAGATTGCCTCAAACACACAAAGGCGGAATTCAATATTTATCATAATAATCTTCATACGCATGAATTTAAAACAAAAATCATTGTTACTTGTTGAATAATGTTTTGTCCGTGAATACCCAATGAATAGAGCGTGAGGAAGTTGAGAGAGCGAGATAGAGGAGATAGAGAGAGCTCTATTATGGCAGTAATAAGAAGGATTCCACCGGATGGGGATCTGAACTCACTTTCGTTTAATTTCTCCCCTTCTATAGGGGTATCTTGTCTACCTAAAATGAACATACACAATACTTATGCCATGTCTTTCAAAGACATTTAGCTATATGTCTGACTACATCATCATTTAAGTAAAAATATTTCCTCCCCAAAAGCAAGTAGTCGTCCGGTGAATGGATTGCAAATCATCAGCTTCTATGTTCTCATTTTTTTGGAACCTTTCCTTTGACATTACTGTTGGCATCAATTTTTGATGTTATGTGTGTCCGAGACGTCGATATTACCTAAGGAGGACGTCCATGTCGTTAACGGTTCAAATACGAGCTACAAATGCACAAATTATCATTTTTGACTCGTTTGCTGAAAAAGTGGTCTGAACGAACTCGAACGACGAAACAAACCACTCGAGTGAGTCCGAAATGTCGATTTGCTAAAATAATTACACTCCATATGTTACTTGACCATTCATACTCTCCCACTTATGCTTGCTTGCTTGCTTGAATCGGACCGACATATCTTTGAGTTGGTGAGGTTGCTCTTGCTCTAAGTTGGATCCTTTAACATGCCTAGAATTGAAATGTGGCCC
>NEWO01000073.1:669981-684309 GCA_003013225.1 Phalaenopsis aphrodite
AATGACATTTGATGGACATTTGAGTGTCTTAACGATGTCGGAATTGACCAATCTTGGCCTCGTTGGATTTGTCTTGTCGAGATGTTCGATTCGACTATGAACTCGCTATATTCGACATCCGTTTGACCTTTCAAATAACTATAGAAATCCTCCAAGAGTGGTTTAATGATTTGATCTGGGCTTGATTTGACTCGGATTTGGCCGACCTTTATATCATTAGGTCCGTCTCATCGAGCCAATTAGTTTAACTATAAGTTTGCTAAAATCGGAGCTCTGAATGGCTTTTAATCGAAGTTTGAATATTTCTTGTATAGATTCATGCTGGCTGAGGAAAATTAGTTGGTGACGTATTAAGTGTTATATTTATCTGCACAAATCATCAGCTTTTCAATTCTCAGTTTTGCTTTTTGGGCTTCATTCTACACTTCTAGCTCTACCTCATCTTATCAAAATCTTTTCCCTACGACAACCGTACGCAGAGCTACATATGATCACCCAATTAATATCCCACACAAAAAGTGTATGACAATGGACCCAATTTCTAAAAATTAAAAATTTATTAAATTAAGTATTACTAATATGGCTTAAGCTAATTGAAGATTGTACCTACGACCTCCGTATGGAAAAAGAGCTCCATTTTATCCGCCAGTAAGGTTACCTTAGCTCTTTGTATTTCCACTATATATCTTCTCTCAATATTTTCTAAAATATACTTAGGTAGATGGTCGCCATTGAAAGACAATTAAATTTATTGACCACATATCAATGTAAATAATAATAGAGAATTTTGATAAGTATTTGTGGGCTCCAAAAAAATTGTGGATCGATCTCCCTCGATTATTTATGAGTGAGAGAGTTTTGCAATACTTTTAGCGTCAAATTTTCATAAGACAAATGAGATAATATATAAAATCATATTATAAGAACTTTAACATTTGAATTTGAGGTTTACATAGGCATAAGTCTCTATGGTCAATTACAAATCCTGAATCCTGGCAAAAGGAAAACACTTTAGATTAAATTTAGTCATTAGACACCTAGTATTTAAACTTGTCATATAGTGGCAGCAAACAAGAATTTTAGATTATGAAATTTATCATTGCGTATTGTGAGTTGATAGTGAGGGAAATGATGAAGAACTCGATTTTAGATCCTATTATTATATCAACTTGGGCTATTTGGATCTTGAATTATTTAGTCCGAAGAGATAGTCGACTCAACCTAACTGTTTTAAATGTAGCCATTAGTTGGTTCATTCAAAGTTTCAATCTCTCATAGATTTTAGGTGGATCTTTGTGTAAAGAGATAAATTCAAGTTGTTCTTTGTAACAAATCAAATATTTTATATTGTATGCAAAGAATATGTTTGCATGAATCTCAAATATATATCACTGTTAGAGGAAGAGGTTATGTTGCATCGCGGGTCCTTCCAAAGACGATCCACTACCGCACTCCTAGCCGGCTGGCTCTCGTGTTCCAGGAGATTTATACCTCTCAGACGAATAAGAGTAGATCAACCCCTAATAATTCTATCTGGCCAGACTAATGCAGACGAATACGACATCCTCCACCATGGACAAACCAAATGTGAGAAACAAATCATTCAACTCCAGAGCAATTGACATCGGTTCTCAGCAAGCAGCCGCTCGACTTAATGATCCCCTAGTCTAACAACCGCTTAGTTTAATAGCTAGGGTCATATTTATGTATAAACTAAAATACCCCCGCCATACCTACTTTTACTTGGTACAGTATGTAGTTATACAACCCCTCATTCCTATAAATATGAGATCCATTTCATGATTAATAGTTACGCAAATTTAGTGTTCAATACTCTGCTATCCTTCCTCTCTCTCTCTCTCCCTTCGGCTTACAATATTTTAGGATTCAACACCTATGATTTACAACATTAAAATGTAGCGAGTACTATTAAGAAACTATTAAGGAGTGCTGATTAGAGGACTCGAAATAGAGCAATCTGGTTGAGTGGCTGCTGCTTGCTGCCTTTCTAAGAGACCGGATTGAGCAAAGACATTAATATTTAAATGAAGGTGGCGCCCGACGAGGGAAGGTGGGACATGTTAATAATTTCTTGTTTGTTTCATGTCTCTAATTGGGCTAATTGGGCTAATTGGGCTGCAAAGGAAAGCGATGGGATGAAAATTTGATGGAACACCTGAAAGAATTTGGGCAGCTGTAACTGTTTTTGGCGGGCTGGGCTTAAATTTAGCGAAGTTTCTTTAATAAAATTAAAATTAACATTGATATTATTATTATTATATATTTAAAATATGAACAAAGGGAATTTTGTGTAGTGTCACTGACCTTGACTTACTTTGAGATAGTATGTCATCGGTTCACGTGCAGAACTTAGACAATGTTTAGCATCATTTCCACACATTTTGGAAATGTTTGAATGTTGAAATGTTGAATTCCATCACATCTCAAGAAGTAGTGGTGGAAAAATTACATTTTATAACTTAAATTGGCTAAGTGAAATGGTTGCCAACCGAAAAACTATGGTCTTGCCTTTTGAAAAAGAAATAAAAATAAACTAGCCACTATAGTTTCTTGATTAATAACTTGTTTTGCAACAAGTTCACAGTTGCAGCCGTCCCAAATAAACCCTCAATGAGAAACACCACTATCATAATTGGACATTAAATTCATAACTTGTCTTTAATGTTGCAATAATAAGAGGCCACCTCTACATGCCTAAAATTCACTATTTTTAATTTTTTTTTTATTTTGCATCTTTATTCATCAAAATTATCTCATCAATATTGTAATATCACAAAGAGAGACAAAATAACTCAAAATACAATAAATAAAAATTATCACAATAATACGAAAAAATTATACTATTTAAAGATTCTTCATGAAATTATCATCACACTTATATATCACATCCAGAAAAATTTTCTTACTCCATCATCATAGACGTATATGTTTTTTTCTTCATCTTCTTTTACATCTTTTCTCTTTACCTTTGACAACCCCATCAAGCAAAACAAGACCGAAGAAACTCAAACCGGCCCCATGCATATGTAAATACAAGCCCCCTATTACTTAGAATTAACCACTCTCTCCTATTGGCCATATACTTACAAGATTAATCTAAATTGAAATCATAAAGCCACTAAGCAAAAGTGATGGTACAACTTAAGAATTTGACAAGCTTTTAAGTTTATTTTATCAAACTGATTGCTTAGGCTATGAGCACTTTAAATGCAAAATTCTTTTGGTTATCAAAATGATCTCATAAAAGCTTCACATATACTCAAGTGTTTGATTTTGATTTATTTAGAGTTGGATCAAGACATTCTTAGGGCTTGTTTGGGGCAGCTACAACTTATTGAATAATCTGCTGATAAGCTTATTAAAAACAATCTGTCGATAAACTAGGTGTGGTCGCTTTTACAAATTTTTTATTTTTTTGGAAAAATCTGACCGCAGCCAGAAAGCTGCCACCGCATCTAGATAGGTGCGGAGTGAAAACGTTGTTTTCAGCGTTTTGAAAACTCTTAAGCTGCCAGAACGTAGTTTACCCAAACAGACCAAGTGCGTTTTCAAAACGCCACCGTACCAAATAAGCTGCCCCAAACGGTCCCTTGATTTTTGTTTTGTCTCATTTTTGTGCTCATTTTGACAATTTAAGTTTATTGATATTAACATCTAGATGATCTCAAAAGTAATTCTAATTTTTTTTTTTATTTAGTAATTGAATATTTTGATGTATGAAAAATTATACCGAGATTTGTATTTTTTGAGAAAATAAGGATGTAAATGTAAAAAACAAACATCAGAAGATGGCCTGCAGGTTTATGCGGGCTCCGGTCCACCACTAGCTGGCAATTATTGTATTCTCATCCTAGATAATAGTCCCTTTTAATTTTGGAATATTTCAATATATACCGCTCAGTTCTTTTATATTTACATATCTAACATTAAAATCTTAATTTTTTACACATATACCACCTTACTTTTGCATTAAAACGTTTTTCACATTGCAAAAGTTGCTTTTTTGATGTAATATGCAGGATCAGGATGTTTGTTAGGTACGACTTATATACCATAATTTGAAGTCTATTAGAATTGAAGAGGTGTGTCTCCTGAAATGAAGATGAGCATCTCTTCGAATTGAAGAGGTGTCTCTTGGAATTTAGTGGGTTAGGAGGAGCAAGGACAAATTGGTAATTTTATCTGTGAGTTTTATCTATATATATTATGTGCAACCCTATGGGTATGTACTGAACTCCTCTGAAATAGCGAATTCGTCACTCTGCTCCCGAGGACGTATGCATCTTTGCCGAACCTCGTAAATCTTTGTGCTCTTCTTGTTTTGTATCGATTCATGTTTTTCTTCGCTCTAAATTTCTCAACACAGGGTGATATAAATGTAAAAAATCAGTCTAAGTGGTAAATATGTAAATACATAGGACTTTTGCTGGTATATATGTAAATGCCCCGTTAGTTTTCTGTCCAAATATAATATTACATATATTCAACCGCAATAATAGAATAATAAATAATTAAAATATATAGAGCATAGCGGTTGAGGCGTATCATTGCTTAGTTGGTGAGAGCACCGACGCAGTGTCGGCAGAAATAAAAATAAATAAATAAATAAATAAATATATATATATATATATATATATATATATATATATATATATATATATATATATATATATATATAAATGAATTTAGCCAACGTTGTTTTGACAGAAATCCTTCTTTATTTCTTTATTTTTTAAATCATAAATAATTCGAAATTAAAAATTCGTATGTATTTACGTATCTACCACCTAATGGTCCTAAACATTCATATTTACATGCAAATGAAATATATTTTCATGCACAGCCTTATAACACATGTTAACATTTCGACACTTAAAATATTAGAGAGGAAAAAACATAATTTCTAAAATAAAATAAACAAAAAATATTTAAGTTCTAACATAGGTCACACCATTCAAATCAAATCATCATTACTACCAAACTTCAAAGTTGTATCTCAAAAAGATGTTTGTGTTGATCTCCTAGGCATCCAATGGTCTAGAGAAATGAAATACCATAAAGAGAGGCCGTCTTAAGGAGGTGTAAGACCTTCCAAGACGCCGGACCAAAAAGTGATAAGAGAATGATTGATCATTATGATATTTGAAACTTCAAAATTTGACCCCCAATAGGTGATGCTGATTTGATATGAAAATTTACCTGACATGCCAGTCGATCAGATGAAAGAGTCAACCTCACAAGTATCTTTAGATGGAACCGCCCTGCATAGAGGTCAAATATCCCACAAGCGATAGATTTTCCGAGCATGTCCTATCGAGCAAAGTCGATCGAGCAAAGTCGTTCGAGCAAAGTTGGTCGTGACAAAAGATGACTAGAGGATGATTAATGACCCACAAATCATCGCGAGCCTCATTTGGATAAGGAGTGGAAATGTTATTTCTTGTGTTACACTAGATTCTCTAAAGATAGGGAAAACATTTATTGTAAAGGGCAAAACTCGTTATAGACCAATTATAGAAAGCACCCCTCTTTCTCCCTTTCTATCTCTTCACTCTTCTCCTATGCTCTGTTTCTTGGGCATGATTCAAGAACAATTTCAAATTCAACAAAAGTCTTTAGCTTAAATTTTCGCTTAATTCACATCTTCTACCATACCAATTTTGATGCCTAAGGTCTTCATGGATAAATCCACTTAACAGGGTTATGTTTTCCCAACACAAATCTGGACGACAACATAAATTTATTTTTACCCTTCCATTAATAAAAAGATCAAATTACTCTCGTTGAGAGCTGGTAATTTGTAATGTTAGGGTGATGCATTGATATTTTAGCATTGTACGAAGATTCAACACATAAAAAGGAAAAAAAAAAGCTAAGAAGACAACAAGAATTATTGCACGGAAAACCCGAAAGAGAGAAATTCACGGAGCCTTACTCAATTGAAATGATTCAATTATAATGCATTAAGTTATAAGGCTTTGTTGGCCCACCAATAGCCGAGACCAATATTGCACAAGAGGGGTTGCCAACTGACTTGCCTTTGATTAGAGGAGTGATAGAACACATCGGAAAAATGGCAACGATTCCTTGTGATAAAAAATTGACGACGAGGGACGTGTGATAGAGGTCTAATGTTAGCTTTGTCCTATCATCTACCTCCATTCATTGACTTGGACCTCAAATATCTGTTTGAGAAACCATCTTTCAGCACATGGTCCTTATTCATTAATTTTGCATGTGCAGAGCTCAATTCCTCTCTGTCATCGATATAAATCTGAATCAAAAAATAAACTACACTTACAATTCTCACCAATAGCTTGCTCAAAAACAATAAAAAAAGAGAGAGTGATTCTTTACTCATGTTAACCGGCATGAGCAAAAGCCAAAAATGATTTTTTTAACCCAGCTATATAAGGGGATGTATGAAGCTGTCTCTCATCGCTCGCCTGCTTTCTACCCACAGCGAGTAGCCGCAGATCTGAAGCCTTCGACTCTGTAAGCAATGGAGATGGCAAGTCTTAGAGCAATACTAAAGATTACATCTTGGACTGTTTCCCTCTTCTCCCTTCTTATCTTCTCAAGCATGAGATCGGCAGGTCAGTTCTAGGCTATTGAGCTCACTCTTCTCGCTACTCAGTTTTACAGATCAAATTCTTCTGGTTTGGTCTGGAATGATAAAATATAATTCCTGGAGATTGTTTATCTTCTTACCTTGGTTGAATTTCTATAATTTTCAGTTGCAAAGATTGGTTTTTTTTTTTTTAGTGTTTTGCTTTTTGTAGATCTTATTAGGTTTTTCTAAAGTTAGTTGATGCGTTTAATCAAAATCTCATCTGATCTTGTCTTATTAGACTATAAGGTATATTTTCTTCTGTTTCGATTGGCGTTTCTTTTGTTGCCGACAATACCAGTGTTGAATTTCAAAAGAAAAAAAAAAGCTATAATCCCGGAAATTGACAGTACGAGCCCTAGGTTAAATTTTGCAATATCTTGTTCAATCTTTGAAGGCAATTTGTTTAACCGGATCTGAATGCTCCTTTTTGCTGCCTGTACAGAGGCTTATGATTCACTTGATCCGAATGGAAACATAACTATCAAATGGGACATCATGCAGTGGACTCCAGATGGCTATGTTGTAAGCAGACAAGACTATAATCTATGCGAACACAGCCAGAAATTATATAAATGATTTCATTTTGATCTAATAATTGTATCATGAATGCTTTCAGGCAGTTGTAACTATGTTCAATTTTCAACAATATCGTCATATTCAAGCACCAGGATGGGTCTTGGGATGGACCTGGGCGAAGAAGGAGGTGATCTGGTCCATGGTTGGAGCACAGACCACAGAGCAAGGAGATTGCTCAAAATTTAAGAGCAACATTCCCCATTGCTGCAAGAAGGATCCCACAGTTGTGGATCTTCTTCCAGGAACTCCCTATAATATGCAGATCGCGAATTGCTGCAAAGGCGGAGTCATTAACTCTTGGGTTCAAGATCCTTCCACTGCCGCGAGTTCATTTCAGATTAGTGTGGGTCAGGCTGGAACGACTAATAAGACTGTTCGTGTTCCGAAGAACTTCACACTTAATGCTCCAGGCCCTGGGTATACTTGTGGGCAGGCAACTATTGTGAAACCTACTAAATTTATCACACAAGATGGAAGGAGAACAACTCAAGCTCTCAGTAAGTTTGAGACCTCTACATTGTTTTCCTCTCCATTGATTTTATTATGCTTCTTGGTTTAGAGCTTGTAACTGTTAAATTGTTCACAGAAAGGTTCAAGTTTTGGGTGGCTTTCTTTAGTCTTCGCTTTAAGGGTGATCCGCTTTGTCGGATTTGGCCTTCATATTATACATTTTGATCTGATATGCTCAAAATCTTTATTGCAGTGACATGGAATGTTACATGCACATATTCACAACTCCTGGCTCAGAAGACTCCCACATGCTGTGTCTCTCTTTCTTCTTTCTACAATGACACCATAGTCGATTGTCCGACGTGTGCCTGTGGCTGCCAAAATAACATAACTCAGCCTGGAAGCTGCGTGGAGTGAGTTCTGTCGCTTAAAGTCTCGCTCCCAATCTCTAATTAATTTCACTCTACCTTTTGTGATGCTAACTTTCTCTTTGTTTGGCAGAGAGGATTCACCTTACTTGGCATCCGTTGTGAATGGCCCCGGCAAGAAGAGCTTCACACCTTTGGTGGAATGCACACCTCATATGTGTCCTATAAGGGTTCATTGGCATGTAAAACTTAACTACAAAGAGTACTGGAGGATTAAGATCTCTGTAACAAATTTCAACTATCGGATGAATTATACGCAGTGGAACCTTGTCGTTCAGCACCCTAACTTTGACAATGTTACCCAAATATTTAGCTTCAATTACAAGTCCTTGACCCCTTACTCAGCATCAATAAGTGAGTTGAATCCTCCTATACCATGCTTCCGCTCTTCAAATTTTGCTCTAACAATGTTTTTCATGTTTTTCTAATGACACGAGTTACCATTTTCTTTTCAGATGATACTGCAATGCTGTGGGGAGTTAAGTACTACAACGACTTGCTCATGGAAGCTGGTCCTCTTGGAAATGTGCAATCAGAAATACTATTCCGCAAAGATTCGTCGGCTTTCACATTCGAGAAAGGATGGGCTTTTCCTCGACGTTTATACTTCAATGGTGATAACTGCGTTATGCCGCCGCCAGATGCGTATCCATGGCTGCCAAATGCTAGCCTGAGGCTAATTCCCATATTCGCTTCACCAGTCATGGTTTTTCTTGCAGTTTTGGCTTGCTTGCTGGGTTATTCCTACTAAAATGCCAAACATAGAGCTTATTTACATATTTGATTCTTTCAACTTTGTAACATACAACAAGGTTCTATGTTCCACGGTACTGGGAGCCTTATTCAACCATGTCCTCTTCTTAGTGATTTTAATTATGTGTTTGGAAACCGGGGTTGGCTTCTCCACAAGATCATAAAACTTCAGTTGTAGCAAAGGATGTGTAGGCTCAGGTTTGTGATGGCTGATATTGATGGATAACATTGTTCACTATATCATTAATTATAAATAAGTGATTGGAATTCAATTTTTTTTGCCTGTAGAATGAGCTACATCTCTGTGCTATCATGAGCCAGTGCTCATAAAGAACTTTAAATTTCTGTTTTAATGTTTGGTTCTATCATTAAATTTTTAACTCACACAATTTCTTTTTCTATTAAAAAAGAAATGAAATGCTTACAACTCTTTGTAATGAAGAAATTACATAATATGTACTGCTGTGATTTGGTTACACTCTCACCCTTTTTTTCAGGCATAAAACAGTAAATACCAACAAATCCAATATATCTACACTGTCCCAAAAAAATTATCAAGATTCTAAATCTAAATAAATTTAAACGATTATCATGATAATCAAGTAGAAAACAACAGTAATAATGGATGTAGTGACTGTACTGCTTACTGGAGCAGAGTTAGGCAAATGAGGATATGTGTCTGGTGATGGTAGCATGCATTCGTCTCCATTAAAGTATACTTTTCGAGGGAATGCCCAGCCATTTTTGAGGGTGAAAGTGTCGATGTTCTTCTCCATGAGTACCTCCGACTGCACGTTCCCCAAAGGTCCAGCTTCCATTAGTAGGTCATTGAAAAATTTCATTCCATAGAACATGCCCGTGTCATCTGCATCACAGGGTTGTGATTAAGAACATTGATTCATTTCTTTAAAGGAAGTTGTTTCTATATAATCTAAACTTTCCCAAGTCAATTTCTTTCTTTGCAATTGGAAGGATTAAATCACCATTAGATTGCAATTAACTGATATTAAAATTTGAACTTTACACATGTTAAGAATGTTGCTTTAGTAATATATCTACAAAAATTTGGGATTGTAAAATTCTAATTTTCCGTCAAGCAAAAGCTAATTGATGCAAAATGCTTCAAAATGAAGTATAGTAACAATTAACATGGGGAGAATGCTTCATTATTTTGTCTACAGGTTTATGAAGCCAAGTCCTTGCAACTAACTTATCCCTTTTATAATAACTAAAAATCTTCTTTGATCTTCTTTTGAATTCCTTTTATTTTTCTTTACTGGAGCATAACATACTTGTTAAAGTAAGGAGCTTTCTTGTGAGTTATGTAGCTATAATGAGCAACTTACTTATGGATTGGTAGGGCACCAAAGGCTTGTAATCAAAGCTGAACACCTCAGTAACATTGTTGAGATTGGGGTGCTGCACGACAAGCGTCCACTGCGTGTAATTTAGGCGATAGTTGAAGTTCGTGACAGCGATTTTGATGCGCCAATAATCTTTATAATTGAGCTTTACATGCCAGTGCACGCGTATCGGACACATGTGCGTCGTGCACTGGAGCAACGGCGCGTTGTCCTTCCTCGGCGTGTTGACCCCCGCCACACTCAGAAGCTTCGAGTCGCTTCTGCAATATCACAAATACACCATTTGTCATATTTCATATACATATCAGTGCAGTTATTTAGTACACATGAATGGGGTGGATCGAGGGTGAGATACTTGATGCAGTTTTTGTGCTTGCAGCCACAGGCACAAGTTGGGCAAGGAGTGATTGTACTGTTGTAGAAGGAAGACAAGGAAACGCAGCAGCTGGGGTTCTTGGAGGCTAGGAATTGTGAGTAGGTGCAAGTTACATTCCATGTCACTGCACAGACACACAGTAAATGCTATTTGTTCAATAATTTTCATCAAAATTGTATTAATATTATCTCTAATGCTTGTGAAACTCTTAAGTGGTGGTAGAAACAATAAAAGTGAAATTTTTATCAATCCATATAAATATTTGTTTAATGCTTTTAGCAATAATATGCAAATTTTGAAGTTCATAGGATGTTAAGAAAAATAATACAATACCATAATATAAGCCAGCAAATATGTAGTTGAGTGATCACTAAAGGTGTATTGTTTAGTGAGCCATGGGCTGCACAACAAATGGTCATTTTTATAATAATAAATAAAGTCTCAAAATAGTCCTTTGACTAGTTATATGATGCTATTTTAGTATTAGAATCCATAAAAAATATCAAATAATTAGTCGGTATATTTTTTTTTAACGAGGGCTAAATAATTTTTATCCGTATTTTTTTAAGCAATATTAAAAATATTTGTGGACTAAATTAACATTTTTATACACTCCAGGACTAAAATGATCTCTTAAAAAGATAGATTATTTTTACTTTTTTATTATTTTTTATAATAATAAGTAAATGAGTAGGCAGATATCATTTTTACATTGTATAATTACATACATATCATCTGAAACATTGCTATTTACAAAACCTAGCATTCAAGTGTTATTTTTGAACTACAGAATCACTATGTTCACGCGTCACGATAAAATCATTGAGAATTTGATAAAAATGAAAAATATTAGTTGGCGTTTTCTCATGAATTTTGATATTTGAGTAACAATTTGAAAAATGGAGCAACGAGGCTGCTAGATTTGTAAATAGCAATGTTTGTGGTGGAATTGTACGTAAATGTCCCTGCATATGGAGCCATTCATTGAGTTGATTAGTTCACTTAACAGCCTTCAAAGCTTCCCGTCACAATTGCACTAACATGTGCACGCCCAACAATCAATACGAGGGTTCAAGATGAAAGAAACTTACTGAGCGCCTGTGTTTTCCGGCGAAGGTCCGGCGTGAGGAAAGTGGTGGGCGGCACAATCTTCGCCGGGCCGCAGGTGTATCCCGGTCCAGGTCCCAGCAAGGTAAAGTTCGTCGGCAGCTTCACCGTCTTGTTCGTCGTGCCGGAGAGCCCTACGCTGACCTGAAACGCTCCGACGGACTGCGATGGATCCTGACCCCATGCGGCGATCACCCCTCCCTTGCAGCAGTTGGCGATCTGCTGGTTGTAGGGCACGCCGGGTAGCAGATCGACGACTGTGGGCGTCTTCTTGCAGCAATGGGGGATGTTGCCTTTGAACTTGGAGCAGTCGCCTTGCTCCGTGGTTTGAGCGCCGACCATGGACCAGATGACCTCTTTCTTCGCCCATGACCAGCCCAAGGTCCAGCCAGGGCTCATTATGTGACGGAACATTTGGAAATTGTTCATTGTTACTACGGCCTTGAGAAAGAACAGGTGGAATTAGGGTTGATGATGATTGGTATAAAATTTCATGGCATTTCAAGAAGATTTATTCATAAACTAAGGGTCTGTTTGGGGGCAGCTTATAAGTGTCGTACCTTTTGATTCGCGCGTTTCGCCAGCTTATTCGAAACTGCGTTAGAGTTTTTACACTAAACACAGACCGCGGGTCGACCCCTGCGGTCAGTCCGCGGGCTGCGTTTCAGGATAAGCAGCTTATCCTGAAACGCACAAGCTGCCCCAAACGAACCATAAAGATGCAAATATAACCGCATTATGAAGGGAGAAAATATTAGGTGTTGGTGACCGCAAATCCGGACAATAGCCAGAAGCGGCACGATCGCACGATCTCTACATCTAAGATTTTCTCATTCTGAAGGGACTCGAAGTTATTTGTCAATAAATGATTCTTCAATTTAATAATCACATAAATTTTTAAATATACCGCTCAATCTAATTGCATGCCACTATATCTAGTGGTGATAAATTAAAATGACTTGCATTTTTAAGGCCATGACATCCAAATATAGATCTTCAATAACTTTGTTTTTATATTTGTTGTATTTTATGGATCTTTGTTTAATTAATAATTCACTTGCTAATAATTTGATCCGAAAAAATATATTTAGTAATAATGTTGATTCCTGATTTGCCTGTGAATTGTATCTAAGGAATAGAGCAAAAGACAGACAAATAAGAGAGAGCTACAGATATATAAATGCAAAACAAATGTGGGATAACAAAGGCGTCCGTCACGCCTTATTTATAACAATCATGGGCACAAAAACTTATTCCTATCGTTACTCTCGCTTTTATGAAGCAAGCAAATCAAAGAACTAAAATACGTTCATCATAAATATGTCAGTACGAAATTTGAGGTGATCCAAGCGACAAGAAGAAAGAAGTACAAATAAATAAAGAATTCAATGAACAGAACTTACCACATATCCATCACCAGTCCATGAGATTACATCCCACTTTATTGTAATATTCCCCGTAGGATCCAACGGATCATAAGCCACTAATCCAAAATCAAAATTCAATTAAACAATCTTTGTCAATAGTAATAGTAAATAACCACATTTATCATTTCATGATTAAAGTGGCAACCTGCAGAAGAAAACAGCAAGGCAGACAAGAAGCCAAGGATCATCCATTTTCCTGCAGAACTTTGTTGAGCAGTACATTCAGAACCATTAAGCTCCATTAATGGCAGCTCCGAAGCTTCAGAAATCAAATCAAAATGGAGGTTTCAATGCTTCTGTGAGATTTTAAAGAGATACATGTGAAGAGGAAGCCTTCCCATGGCGATGATGGCTCACCTACTGGTTTGTTGGCTACTCTAAATCATGTCAATTTTATCATGCATTCTCCAGCTTTTTAATCAATCTCTCTCTTCTTTTTATTTTTCTTCCATTGTAATCTCTCAGATTTGAAGCAAAGAGTTTGGTGGTTGTTGCAGAGGGAGAAAAGAGGAAGAAGGAAGAAAGTTTGAATGTTACCTTCCAACGGTCATATGGAAGGTGGGAAGTTCGTGGAATAATTAATTAACTCCAGCTGAGATTAGTCATCTCAATAATTATTTAAATGCTTTTAAGGCCTTCTAATTAACCACGTTCTCCTCGGTTAGAAAATACTATATATTCAGATAATTTAGGCAATTTAACTGTAAATACACGCAAATACCTAATATGTAAGTTTTCAAAGTCTAAGCTAGCTCTCAACATGCTAGCATGTCTTTTATATATATATTAAAAGGGAATCATTATTTGGTCCAGGGGGCACCAAATAACGCTTCCCCCATTTAGGTCGAAACCTAGGTGTGCTTTAATTGGTCCGAAGAGTCCGCATCACGGGATTCGAACCCCCGACCCGAGTGACTTACGCCAAAGGCCACACTAATGAGCCGGGACGTCACACACACACACACATGCGTTGCGTTCCCAGTTGAGTTGGTAGAACATCCATTTCGGCGGTGCAAGTGCCCTCTTATTGGTGTTCGAATTCTCATGTGTGTAGGGTTTGGTACTTGAGTAGTTAGAGGCATTAGGGATGACCGGAACTCGACTAATAGCCTCCTACTATTTCTTATATATATATATATATATATATATATATATATATATATATATATATATATATATATATATATATATATATATATATATATATATATAT
>NEWO01000073.1:684499-696050 GCA_003013225.1 Phalaenopsis aphrodite
TAGTACATGTAAATAAATAAAGTTTAGATGTTACTTATGTAAATATATATAGAATAAGATTAATATACATAAAAATGAGTTAGCATTGATTTTGAGGAGATCTAACGGTCCAAAAAAAAGAATGCACAACAATGGAGATGACCCACAAAAGTGTAGGAGATGACTCACAAAAGAGCAGGAGCTTCACTCATCCGATGGAATCAACAAATAAAATTAAGAAATTTAGCTCAAATGAGATAGAAAATCAACTAAAATCAATGATTTTTTATTTGGCTAAAGCCGAAATTAAAGGCAAACTGAATCAAATAATAAGTTCAGGCTCTCAGAAAGAAGGTTTGGCGGGATTTTGCATACATTAGATTGCTTGGAAGAAGGTAGAGTTGGGTGGAAGTAAACAGTCTCTATCTTAGGATTGATTACTGCCTGACAACTGAGTTCCACCATCTGAACAGGCCTTCTCCCAGCCACCACCATTATAAATAAATAAATAAATAATTAATTAATTAATTAATAACAAGCATGCATATGAATTTAGCTGTTGAAAAAAAAATACACACAATTTATTATTATTTTTAATTTAGATTAATTTCAGAAGTTTTAGTTGAATATAACTAAACTGTAATTCTTAAGTAGTCTTTTAAGGATTTTATGTGGTGCAATTTAAACCTGTAATGAATGTATCTGTTCTTATGTTATATATATATATATATAATTTTAGATAAAAAAGGTATATATTGCAAGTACAGCTAAAATTAAATTCTAAGAAAGTGTGAATTGTACATTGAGAACGAATTAAAAGCCAAAATTAACTTTTAAAGACTTACATTTAAGCACTGATATTTTGAAAATAGTGTATAAGGATGTAGCGGTGGGGATGGTGGCCGGGAAGTAGTGGTCTTGGTGGACGGGAAGCGGTGATGGTGGTCCGGCAGTGTAGGAGGCTCGATAGCGGGAGTCGACGGTCTGTTAGCAGTGGTCTAGAAGCGGCGACGTTGGCCCGACGATGGAATTGGCTCGATGGCGACGGTTGGGTAGCGATGATCTAGAGGCGGCGAAGGGCGGGTAGCAGCGATTTGACGGCAGCTAGTTGGCGACGGTTTAATGATAGTAGAGAGCTTAGGTACCCTCCAGAGCTTGGATCTCCCTTGATCCTTCTCCTCTTAGTCTAGGTCCCTATTCCACATTCATGAAAAGAATTATGTCCTATTTATAAATTTTATAAGTCGCTTCTTCTAAAAATACTACACGAATTTGGACTGTTCCTTCAGATGACTCATAGCAATCCCTTTGATCAAAGGGTGTTATATAGGCATTGAGTGTCTTAATGATGTCCAATTCAAGTGAGAGTGTTGGATTCAGTTCGACGAGACACTCAATCTGATTATAATATTTTCAAATTTGGAATACATTTGGCCATTGAATAGCCCATCTAAAGTCTCCAATTATTCTTAAACAACTAGATCTGATTCTCATCGAACTAGTTTTGGCTTCCATGGCGTGGCCTTGACAAGACAGTCAGTTTGGCTATACATTGCATGAAATCAGAGCTTGAATGATCATGAATTCACATATAGAAATTTTCTTAAATAACAACAAAATAACATTCGAAAGAACGGTGAAATATGAAAAAAAAGGGTTAGAAAGGATAAATTATGCATCAAAGAAGACACTCATAAATAAAAAGTACTTCTCCCCAAAATAAAATAAATAGAAGTAATGCTCAAACAAGCACTTTATTAAATATTTTTTATAAAAAAGTAATCATTGTAGAAAGCACGTGTTAAGCAAATTCAAAAGCAAAATATTTTATCATGAGTGCTGATTAAGAAAAATTAAAAGCATGTGTGCTTTTTGTGGCTATTATTTTAGCAAAATGTGCTTCACATATATGATGTATGTTTCTAAAACTTGAAAGCAAAAAGTAAATCATACAAAGAAAACATTCAAGGTTCAAAGGTCTAATGTTGAAGTAATCAAAATCTCTCTCTATCTACTTGATTTATAGGCATGCAAATGATGAGTTTATAAATCACTAAAGAGATTTATAAATTCTTAATGCTTCAAATCTGAATGAAATCAAGCCCCAATAAAATCATTAAACCGCATTTGAAAATTTTTCGGGCATATTTGAAAGGTCAAACTAATACCGATCTCTATCGATCGCCATCCGTTCTATGCAATGAGTTCATCTGCAGCTCGACGTTGTAATTCAGAAGACTTTGTAACCCTTTTCAGCTTGTGGGACAAGGATTGCACGTAATCATCAACTTACAGTGGACTTTTGCAACTGGGTCTGACCATTTTGTTTTTCCCTTTATAGCCTTTTCACGTACGAAGTTTTGATGTTTGTATTGTTTGTTTTTTTTATCTGAGTGTGTATTGAATTCTCGTGCAACACCAAGAGAATAATCTATTACTCTACCAGTGTCAAACTTATGACACTCATCCGTTTGTCATTGTCTACGAGAAGAGAACATTCCCAATCCTAAAATACTTGCAAGAAGTGTCACATGGTTGTCAGGCACATACTGACAACAACAGTGCATCCTGTTCCAACACCCAAAGTTCCAAAAGAGTCACAGAGCCAAGGGAGTCAAGGCTCCGCATCCTTCTACTCTAGAAAGCATTACCCAATTAACGAAGGAGTTTTACGTCATTCTTTTGAAGAACAAGTACGTAGGATGGAGAAGTCTCAACTCGAGTTCCTTCATCTCCTATGCGGGGAGTGACAACGATAACCCAATGGAACTTACTGACCACTAGTTTACCGTTCAATAAAAAATACCCGACTCACTGGTTTCTCTCCTAATGATCAAACCATTTCCTGCCAAAACGGGTCGCTGATCTTCTCAACATTACAGGTTTCACTCATCCATCTCAAGCAGCTCACATGGCACTACCCCTGATATCATCTGTGATGAGCTACGATGCCTAGTTCGAGAAGAGTTCCCTTTGGATAAAAATGATCACTTTCCCGCTCGCCACAACTTCTAAGAATCCTTCCCTTTGGCTGACGCGGTTCTCCGACACCGTATCCAAGCGACCTTCAAACTCCCGAATATCATTGTCAAATGACTTATATGAGCACGTTGAACACTATCAAACTATCATGCACATTCATCCTGCCTTTGATGCACTTTTCTATCAAGTGTTCCCTGCGACTCTTAAAGGTCAAGCTTGCATAAGGGGACCATCAACACCTTCAATGAGCTTGTCAGACTATTTATAGAGCGGTTCATAGAAAATAGAAGGATCATCAAAGATTTATCCCCTTTATTGAGAGTTCGTTAGAATGAGGGTTAATCCCTCTAGGAATACTTCTGTAGGTTTTCCACTGAAACCTGTCAGATTTCAAGAGTGGATACAGAGTTACTAAAAGGCGTCTTTCTTACAGTGCTTTGCCCGGGACCTTTTTATTCATCACTGATGGGGGAGACGGTGCACCCTTACACCAATATAGGTCATCACATTGAAGCTCAAATCTCTATAGATGAGACCATCAGTGCACACAAGAAACAATTTGAGTGATTGGGAAGCAAACAAAAGAATAATGTTGGGGATACCAATCAAATCTCACAGTGAAAATGTTCAGACCATAGAGGAATTGAGAGTCACAATCAGAAAAAGAATACACGTCACATGTCAACATTCTACTGACCATCAAGTGTGAGAGGTCATCAATTGGCCAAGGCCGTTAAGACATCTAGATGGTGGAGATCGGCCTCAATATTGTCATTTCCACCATGCAAAATAACATTCAACGAAATTTTTTTCAATTAAAGGAAGAAATTGAACATTTTATATGCCAATATCACCTAGATCGCTACTTACAAGAATAAGGTGAGGGGAACTAAAAGAGAATCGTCGAAGTTGTCAAATGAGAAGTAAAAGTCCAAATTATCTTATTTAAGTAAAAGGCTGGCTGATAAAATCTTAATTTTATTCTAGTAAACCTTTCATGTTGCTTAAAACAATCACTTTGATGAAATTTTCTTATTTTCTCTCACGAAAAATTTTTGCGTAGAAAATCCCCTTGAGGGCAAGTGCAGCCAAGATCTCCATCTTTCCTCCAAAAGTCTAGCCCAAGAGCCAAGACTCGATGAGAAGATACAGTACCTCAGAAAGTTGAGCCCAAAAGGCAAAACTTGATGGGAAGCTACCATGCCCCTGGAATCGAGCTCAAGAGGCAAAACTCGATGGGAAGATACCAAAAATTACAAGATTAATAAGCAGAAAATTTAAATAAATATCAAAATTTATCCATTCTCTCACTTTAACTAATCATATGTTTTGTAGGAGGCCTTTCTGAGGCTCGAGGAGAACCAATCTTAGCAATCGACCTGTTGTTCAAGCACAACTCNAATCTTAGCAATCGACCTGTTGTTCGAGCACAACTCGCAATCTTTCTGAGTACAACTTCTGGAAGGAGGCTGTAGACGAGAAGGAGGGCATGTTCTATGAGTTAGGGACATAAGAGTCGGCCTATGGTGCTTGCCCGACCTCTAACGCATCAGGTGCATCCACTTCCACTTCACAAGCGGAGGAGATGCGCCGCTAGGTGGCTACTGAGGTAGCCGCCCTGGTAGCCGCTATGAGATCGAAGATGTGGGTAGAGATCGAAGTGGTGCTGCATTCGAAACTGTAGAAAAGGAGGGAGCTAGTGCATGATGAGGACGGGGATGATGATAGGATGAGTATGAATTATTTTTTTTTATTTGGTTGTTTATTAAACAATTTATTGTGAGCGAACATTAGTTTTATAGTTTATTTGTACGTTTCATTTATTTTAATTCAATTGTTTTTTTATTGATGTATATGATTTATGCATTAATTTGTTTTGTTACTATGTTATTTTGTGTTTAGATTGATCTATTACAATTGTAAGCGTGTAGATTGCATCATTGAAAGAAGGTTTTATATTTTTTCTGATGGTACATGCCTTCAAATGCTTATCAATGGTTTTACGATGATTTATCGAACAAACGACGGTTTTCCTACTGTCTAATGACCAAGTGACGCTTGGGCAAAGTGCTGCACTTGTACTACCGACATAACAATTGATAAATTCCCACAGTTAACCACGGGTTGACAACAATTTTCCGACAAAACCACGAACATTTTTTCAACAAATTGCAACACTTTTCTTAGAGACGTTTCTATCAGTTATATAACCGATTGTTTAGCTAAGGTTAAGCACGACACATTTTTGAGTCTACACCGACGATTATGATACGTCAGTTAATGTAAACCATCATTAAATCCATCTGTATTTGAACTAATGAAAAGTTTTTTTGCTGCGTCAATTTTGTCGTAACTAAACCACCAGTAAATATATTACCTACGGTTTAATTGTCATTAATAAACCGAATTCTTGTAGTGTCTGAACAAAATATAAAATGTTATGGAAAGAATCTTAAGTTCTTTAAAATTAATTCACATCTAAGCATATGAATCGTAATACATTTTTAGAATTTTTTTTTTTTTTTTGGAATTAAATGGATTGCAATGCATCATAATTATAAATATTTCACTGCATTAATAACATGATCTTGTTGAATGCTGAATTATACTGTTCTCAATTACCAAATTTTAATTTAATGACAATTATTGACATTCCATTTCTTTCCAACGTTCCAATTTCGAAGATCCTGATTCTACATAAATTCCAATAAGAAAATTCTCCCCTTCTTCGTCTTCTCTCGCATCTAATCTATTACTACTTCATATCTTCATCTCTTCCTTCACAGGATCTTCCTTACATATGGCTACTTCCTCTTCAACTGCGCAGCTGAACTGTCTTGTTGATTGTTCCCACTGCAACGCTCCTCTTGGGGTAATAATCTGCCGTTTTGCTTTCAGACTAAGAAAAGCATAAATAAAACTGGTTGTATTTCCTTTTTTTTTTTTTATTGTTGATATAGATGGGGATGTTATTAGTATAGTTGAAGTTGGTTTGTTGAAGTGGAGGAAAATTTTATAAGATGGTGGTGAGGCATGGGAAGTTAAGTGTTGTTGAGATGAGAATGATTAGGTGGACGAGCGGTTTGACACTTGGAGATAAAATGCGAAATGAATCAATTCATGAAAGGGTTGGTGTAGCTCTAGTGGCACACAAGATTAGAGTGAGTTGTCTTAGATGGTTTGGTCACATTAAATGCGATTATCTGATGATCAGGTTAGTAGAGTAGATGTTTTAGATTCGACTTATGTTAAGAAAGCTAGATGTGGGCCTAGAATGACTTTGGCACTTTGTATAAAAAAAATGATCTTAATCTATTAACATTAAATGAAAATATGACAATAGGACACAATTGAGAAAAAAATGTTTCATGTAGCCGACCCTACTTAGTGTTATAAAGGCTTGTTGTTGTAATACGATCTCTCTCCTTGTGCCTCTTTAGTTGTCTCTCTTCATCTCTTTTCACATAGATTTTCTGTGTTGCACGTATTCTGTTGTTTTTTAAAAAAACCTTAAATATGGCTACCTATTTACCCAAGTTGAAACCAACAATATTTTTTAAGGTAGGCAAAATCACTAAATATTAAATTTTATTAAGTAATGAGTAAAAATATATCGATGAAGGGCAAAGTTGACCACATTAAAAAATATTAAAATTTATAATTTATATAGAAAAATTGTAAATTTCAGGTGTATAAGAGCACAACCTAGTTCTTTCCATGCATTTACCTTTCTTTCTATCTACATATATGCATATAACACACTTGATCCTAATAGAACAATTTATACGTGCCCAAACTCACAAAAAGAAAGGAAAATAAAAATTACACAAGGAGAAATTCCTTTATAGAGAGAGAGAGAGAAAGAGAGAGAGAGAGAATGATTATTCCATGAATATGATATCTATCTAGTGTGATATATGTAATATATGATGAAGGTAAAGTGTTGGAGTATTTCTATCGATCGGTCATGTCATATAGGCCCGAGTGGGACATCAAACAGAAAGATACCTTCTATATATCAAACTATATATCAAAAAGATGTAAAATCAAACCTCTTTCTCGATTCAAGAGAAGCCCCAAGAAGTGAATAGGGTACTCAAATAATGATAGATATGTCAAAAGTGGGTCCTATTAGGCCTATTCCTAAAGAGTTCTAAATTTGCCTAGATATTCATTATTTCATCTGGTTTTTTGTAGGTTTTGGTTCCATGCAGTCGGGCAACCGAGACAATCACAATTATTTGTCAGCAGTGCCAAAATTCCTTCTTGCATCAATTCTCTGACAAGCAAATAGGACCTCAGGTCTCTGCATTTCTTCTTATATTTCTATATAAATGTGTTAATATTTCTAAGTTCCTTTTCCTCTATTTCTACCACATCTAATTCTCTGGTTATCAATTAATATTACACTTGTAAAAAAAAGGTAAATATGCAATTTTTTTTTCTCATCTGGCCTTGAGAAAATATTTAGCTTTTTGTACAGTTTTACTAAGTCTTGTTTTTTAAGTTTTAATCAGGAATTGGAAGCTTGTTCTTCTGCTTCTAGTGGACGAACATCTACTGCTCCACTTATTGCACAATGTATTTTTTTTCTTTTTTTTTACTATTTTATTTCATTTTTTTTTCTTACCTACTTGGTGTCAATTTGCTATATATTGATGAGTCTAATGGGCTAATTGCATTTTGCAAACATTTGACTTGTAATGATAGTACGAGAGAAGGAAGCAGAAGAGAAGGAGCAACCTCGACGCTCAGCTTTTTATTATTTCATAAAGTAAGTAGAAAAAAAAATTATTTCCAATGGTCTTTTTTGCAATATTTCAATTTTGATGGGCTAAAGAATAAGATTGCATTTAATTATAAATATATGCGAAAGTTTTCTTTTTTCTTATCTTGTAAATTAGCTGCCTCTAGAGGTGTTTATATTTCGAGCTTAAAAAGTGTGTTCGTGTTCGGCTCGTTTGTTTGGTGAGTCGAACACGAGCCGTTCACGAACAAAGAGTCGTTTTAACAACCCTAATCAAGTAGTCATAAGATATTAATGATTAGGACAATATTTAAAAATTATTGTTTATATTAAAACATCATTTGAATATATTTAATAATTTTTATTCTATTTTCTTAATTAATACTTATAATTTATTATACATCTTTGTAGTCTTGTAGTCAATTAAGTTTCTTAAAAATACTACTCATTATATATATATATATATATATATATTATATTATATTGATTAATAGTATTTCGAGCCAAAACGAGCCGAACACGAACAAATTTGGCTTGTTAACTTAGCGAACGAGCCGTACACGAGCTTCTTAGCCGTTTTGACAGCCCTAGCTGTCTCATAATTCCTTGCTTAAAATTTTAATTCGTTTTTAAGAGAAAATAGATCTCAATGATTTATTATTTTTATGTTAAATATTTTCCTTAATTGCTCCTTTCATAATTGGTAATGTTGATGGCATAATATTTAATAAAAAATAAATGATTTTTTTTTAATTTCAGAATAATAATTGAAGTTTACTTTTATGCCCTTGCCAATCATCATAATTATTAATTTCTTTCATTATGCAAAATAGAAAATTTAAATAAAGCCTTCTTTCGAAAAATAAATTATCATTATCTTTCTATGAATTGCAAACAAAACAATCCCTTTACATTAATTCATCACTTTTTATACAACATCAAACTTCTATTCGAACCATCTTGTTTTTCTTCGCTAGACAATTAAATACTATATCAAATCAAAAATGTTTATATAACCCAATTTTTATATGGTACATTTTAAAGGGGATCTAGCTAATTATGTGTTTATGTGTGCGCGTGAAAAAAGTATTACATTCGTCATTCGAACATTCAGACGACGACATGGTGCTATCCAAGCCGTCTTTCTCATGTCTGGTTATCCAGACGTATGTAATATTTTCATCTGTACTCACGTTTGTGTATATATATATAGAGAGGGAGGGATCATACCAATGTTTTAAAGATAAGGGTACATCCATAGTTTAAATTTTGTTAATTATAGGGATTTGATGAAGAGAATGAATGATGAAAATCCTAATATCACACATAAAGAAGCCTACGACACTGCCACCAAGAATGTAAGTTATGCTTTGCCATTGCACCTTTAGTTTGCTTCTTTTATATACTCTTGATGAATTATTATAGCTATATTGCAAGTATTCATATACTATTAAAAAGACTTGCTTTACTTTATTTATGCAGTGGGATAAGTTTGGATACCAGTGGTGCTTAAGCTCTCTAAAATCAACTTCTGCCAACGATAGGAACAATTTTCAGGTAATAATTAACTGAGTAAAGTTGTATATTGATAGAGAATTCATGAATAAGAAGCCTATCTTAATTCCCCATCATCAGGTTTCATTCATTCTAAGATTATAATCTTAGAATTAAATAATGTATTTACTTTGATTATCCAAGTTTTGGATTATAGTTTTTCTTTTTTTTTCCAGTAATTTTGTAGTATTTAACATAGCTAATTTGGTAATTAACTTTGGGCAGGCTTGTTTAGTCATTCATTCTAAGATTATAATCTCATCTCATCATTTGCAATCTTATTAATTGCTAATAAGATGAATTGAGAGGTGAAAATTGTGATCATGTAAATTTTTGCTGGCATCTTAGACAAAATGAGAATGACACCCATATTATTTTCTGTGACATACTTTAAATATGAATATCCTCAAGAATTGTTCTAGAATTAAGAGCTTTAACTAGTAGTATATATGAGTTAGAAAGTGTCTCACTTTCTTATATTGGCTTGTAAGGATAATCATGTATTATAGACTTTCTCCTTTATTATCAAGTAAAGTTGTCATATACTCTAGGCTACAATTAGCTTTTATCATTCTCATTCAATAGTTACTTTTATGTCAATTGTACTAAGTTTTGTTTTTTAAATTTCAACCAGGGAATGGAAGTAAGATCAGAACTTGCTAATGGACTCACAGCTCCAATTGGTGTACAACGTAAATTTTTTTTACCTTTTTTTTTCCACTTTTATGGTGCTTTATTTGTTATATATTGATCTCTCTAATTTGCTAATTGCATTTTTCAAACATTTGACTTATAATAACAGCACAAGAGAAGGACCAACCTCGACGCTCAGCTTATTACTATTTCATAAGGTATAAAGAAAACTTATCTCCAATAGTCTTCCCTACAACTTAGATAGGCAAAGCATAAAATTGCATTTAAGTATACATTTATTCAATAGTCATCTTCTTTCCTTTCATGTAAAATTGAAGAAAATATTATGTGCATTGCTGCGATCCAGGCCGTCATCTGCACGTCCGGTTATCCGGATATAATATTTTTGCACGTGCATGTATAGAGAGAAAGAGGAAGCTTACTAGTCTTTCATACATATTCTTAATATAGGGAACAGATGGAGCGATTGAATGATGAAAATCCTAATATCACACATAAAGAAGCCCATGACACTGCCTCAAAGAACGTAAGCAATGCTTCACCACTACACCTTGGGTTCATTCTTTTATCTAATCATGATAAAACTATATATATATATATATATATTTATATATATAGGTACACTAGAATGATTCATATGCAAATATAATGACTTTCTTTTACTGAATAGTTGAACTTTATTGTGCAGTGGGATAAGTTTGGCTACCGGTGGTGCATGAGCTCTCTAACATCAGCTTCTGAGCGCTAGTATTTATGAGCAATCATCAAGTAACTATCAATATAAAGTTCTATATTTAAAGAGTTTAAATACATAATTTACAGTTTAAAAATATACTAATTTAGTGTAATATAATTGCAGGTAACTGGAAATGGTAGTCGAGACCGATGTTTTCAAGCAAATGGAGCGCCACAACCTTTATTATGTCTACATATTTTATCACCCAAAACTTCAAATATATTAACCACGAACAAATCGTTAAAATGTTATATTTTGTGCATTGCTGCTGAATTTAGTATTAGAAAATTTGATTTTCGAGATCCAATCTTTCCTTATTTACAACATCGAACTTAATTCTATAAGGTTGATGCTATGGGGTTAAGTGAGCCAAGCCGACACGTGAGCCTGTTCGGGCATAGACTTGACCGCATTTTTGTGTTCATGGACTCATCCTTTATTCTTGCAAGACTATTCATTTCAAGATTTGAGTCAATTTAATAGAGTTTAAGTTTTTCGTAAGAGCTACCGTAAACTCTCTCGAGGTTGCTCTTAATACTTTTTTATATTAATAATTTTAATGATAAACTTAATCTTTCACCTCAATCGTCTTAATTATTATTGGAATCTAATTTCTCCTTTTAATTATTATTTTTTTATCCTTCTATGGGAGTTATATAGATTTGCATTTATGTTGCATGAGAGGTTCAAATTTGATAATTTATATTTTTTAATGAAATTTATATTCTTGCTTAAGCAAAAAATGATTGTAACCAATTGTGTAACCATTCCTGCACAAATTAATGTACACAGATTAAACACAGCTTCAAGCCTCTATATATATATATATATATATATATATATATATATATATATATATATATATATATATATATATATATATATATATATATATATAT
>NEWO01000073.1:705228-719180 GCA_003013225.1 Phalaenopsis aphrodite
TTAGTAAAAAACATGTACATAAAAAATAACAGTCTAGAAGGGAATAATGCGATGAAAGCCCGCCTAATGTCAGAAGATTGTGGGTGCCACTTGATCGAATGAGTCAAGCCAACCAGACCCGACCGAGACACAAGGTGGATAAGAAGAAGACTGAATGATCTAAGAACGAGCCACTCGGCCGAAAATGAAATGAAAGAGCATTTGAGCCAATCATTATTAAAAAAAGTTGACTCAATGAGAAAGCTTATTCTCTAGTAGAGCCAACCCAAAAGAATATCCAATTCCACAAAGTATCTCTAACAATCCCATGGAGACTCTAAATGCTACCCAACATGGATAAAGGATAGCCAATCAGATTGGACCAGTTGGCCGAACCACACCGACAAAGCTCAATCGTTCAAGTTGACCCGGTCGACCCAAAGTCAACTAAGCTCGCCAAGGTCATACATATATAATACCATAAATACCCTTGCACGAACCCCTTTCAAATGGGGACAGAAATATAATCACCATTGCACCATCTCCCTTATACATATAGGAGAAACATTTTTTAAAGAAGACATTATTCATCATTGTTCGTTACTGCTTCTCTCTCCCTCTCTCTTTTTATCTCCTTATTTTTGTTCTATTCTTTGGGTGTGAGTCACGGGCAAACAAATTGAAGAGAGAGAGAGAGAGAGAGAGAGACCACTTCATTTTTTTAAAAAAAGATGCACAACAATTTATTTTAGTCCAATATGCCCCCAAAATTTGAAGATATTGCCCTCAGGCAAGATGTTTTTCGACCATTTAATCCTATTCATAGTTTATTCCTCGTCTACACTACGATTATCTTTTATAAGTAATAGCTTTGTGGGCTAAGTTTCAAGATAATGCTTAGATCTATATCTCTAACCACTTGTTGAAGTTTGAAGATGCTATATGATACGTCATCAACAAATTTTTATTATCCGAAACAAATCTCAAAGCATGATATGAATCTTGAAATAATATTTTAAACAAGTAATTTTCAAATATTGATAAAAATTCACCTAGAGCTCCGATTTCAGTAAACTTATAATCCTGCTGACCGGCTCGATGAGACAGACCTAATGATATGAAAACTAGCTCAATCCGAGTTAAATTAAGCTCATATCGAGTCATTGAACCACACTTAAAAGATTTCCAACACATTTGGAAAGTCAAATGGTTGTTGAATATGACATTTTTATACTTGAATTGAGTGTTTCAACAAGATGAAACCAACGAGCCCAAGATCACTCAATTCTGACATTATTAAGGCACTGAAATGTCCATTAAACACTATATGATCGAGGGAAGCTCTCTGGACCGACCGATCAAAATGGTTCATATGCATGCATTAATTGCACCCAGAACACCATAAATAGAGCTCTACCTCTCACATGAAAGGTAGAAGCTTGAAAATTCAGAGAGCACTAGAAGCTCTGAGAAGGAATTGAAGTCCAACATCAACCCGATGGTCGTTGACCGCCGTCGATCGTCGTTGACCATTGCAGGTCTCTGTCGACCGCCGTCGACACACGCCGATCGCCGTCCACCGTCGATCGCTGACGGTCATCAAGCAGATGATCACCGCCGACCACCGTCGATCGCTGACGGTCATCAAGCACCGCCGATCACTATCAAACGTCGTCGACCATCGTGGACACCCGCCGATCGCCGTTAACCACTGTCGACCGTCACCGTCGATCGCCACAAATCATCACCGATTACCACCAGTCAGACGCTGTCAATCGACGTTATAACTACAAAATCTAGTAACCCTTTTCTGTTCGCGGGACAAGAAATTTCTGCAATCATCAATCAATAATGAAATTTCACAACTGGGTTAGACCCCGTGGTTTTTCTATTTATGGGTTTTCCGCGTAAAAACTTTTGGAGTCGTTATTTTTTGTTTCTTTTTCAACTGCGTGTGTGCTGAACTCTCGTACAAAGCTAAGACGATAATTTATTACTCTTCCGCCGCGAATTTTCCAGCACGCATCTCTATTCATTTATTTATCTAAGTTTAAGAATATCATTTGGATACTATAGCTTAAATTTAGAAGGATATTTTCCAAATAATTCACTATATAATTCAAGATACATGATTTTACTCCACTCTCTATACAGAGAAAATGAGATTACAATATCTTGATCGAGTTACAAATAATAATCTATTTATAAATTTTTTGGGAGAACATTTTAGTCTATTTAGCCAAAATTCTAAAAGACCCTATTCAATGGTTCATATTGATTCGTTTGATCTCGAATCATTCTTTTAGCATTTAAGAGCCTTAACAGTATTAGAATTGATTGATCTTAGACTTGTTGGATTTCTTTTTTTGATAGGTTTGATTTGATTGTAAGCATGTCCGTTTTAGAGATCATTTGATTATTAAATTAATTCTTCAAATTTATCATATATTCTTCAAGTATCTAAGGTTATTTGGGCAAATATTAAATCAACGTTAATATTATTTGGTTTGTATTATCAAGATATTCAATTAGGCTATAAATTTGCTAAATCAAAGCCAATATGATCTCAATATACATGCTTGCATCGAGATTCGTACCTGATCATGTGAATTTTTAGTGATATATCAATGCTATATATCAATGTACACGCATGCTCCTTTAGAATGACATAGTCTATGAAGGATGACCAAATATTATAAGAATATAATACTCATACTTCTTACACACCCAATGAATAAGAAAATGAAAAACTACATAGTATTGATAATCTTATTCTCTTAGAGAAAAACACAATTAAATGATATAATACAAATATATGGTCAAGGTTGTATTTCCTTCGTTTAATAGTGAAGATATATGAATATTAGAGGTATTTTAGTCTCAAATAAATTTCAAACCATTTTTTTCCCAAAAAATTCAAATAACATGTGGAGTTTTTCAATCTTGGGTATGTAATGTCAAACCATATATGAAGTGCTTAATGCTAATACATCCCAAACATGATGCTTTAAATTTTCAACATCTACTATTTAAAAAATATTTGTTATAGAAATACTAAGTAGTTGACTCTCATATAAGAGCTTAAATTCCTTATGAAATTTTAGTTTGATTAGTTACATAAAGCTAGCTTAAGTTTAGTCTTCTTTTGATTCACATTAGGTCTTTTCTCTTAGCACAATTGTGTAACCTTCAAAAAAGAGCATCTTTTTTCAACTGATTGAGTGGTTGGATAGACATTAGAATATTATACCTTGGGTAGTTTTCATTGGAAAGGGAGAGATTAAGTGCCTTTGTGTCAGCCTAAGGATATATATTAACATATAGAATTTTCTTTCAAATATTTTTGTGTGACTGGATCTTTGTACAATATTAAGACTTCTAGTCATTTTAGTTAGTCGCCAAACTCGACTATTTAAGCCTCGATTAAAAAGTCTATATTATCACTAGGGCTGTCAAACGGGGCTCGTGTTCAATTCGTTCGCTGAGTTAGCAATCTGAACACAAACATTTTTTTTTGTGCTCAATAAATGAATGATTCGAACACGAACAAAGATTTATTCGTTCGTGTTCGACTCGAAATTGATAAATATATTTTTTTTTAAATAATTGAATGTAAGATTAAAAAGATTTATGATTAATTAAAAATAGAGTAAAAATATATTAAATTATATTTAAATGAAGTTTCAATATAAATAATAATATTTAAAATTAGCCCCTACCTTTAATATCTTACGGCTGAGTGATTAAGATTGTCAAAATAACTCTTTGTTTGCGAACAGCTCGTATTCGGCTTGCTAAGCAAACGAACCGAACACGAACAGTGATATTTTTTAACAAGAGCACGAGCTGAGCCTGGACTCGCTCTTGTTCAGCTACTACTCCAAAAACATTTTTAAAAATAAATCTATTTTGTTTTCTTAATGTTATGCGTGAATGTGAACAACATTTAATATTGTAAGAATTGTGGGAAAGCGAAAGCTATTTTATTTTTATTATTGCATTAGTTAAGGAAGCTGTCCAAATCATGACATAAATGCTCTTTTGTCGGACTCCGGTCTTCACGCATTTTTTTCGACCCGACCCGACCCGACCCGACCCGTAAAAATCGTCTTTTTGGATGTAATCATCCGGCCACTGTTCATTCGAAACGTGTCCGATGGACCAAAAATCGGATGGTTTTAAGGTTCGCCTCAACGTATACTTAATTAATTATACTTAACACTAATCCCGTAATTAATTAGTCCAGATTAATCCCATTTCGTACAAGTAAATCACCAACACAGGAGGAGTTAATTAATCCAGCGCTAGCTTTACTGTGTACGTAGAGAGCTTTCCAGTTCGTGAGAGAGATAAAGAGAAGAGTGAAGGAGAAGAGCGAGAGAGAGAGAGAGAGAGAGAGAGAGAGAGAGAGAGAGGAGGAAGATGGGGAGGGGGAGAGTGGAGTTGAAGAGGATTGAGAACAAGATAAACAGGCAGGTGACGTTTGCGAAGAGGAGGAATGGATTGTTGAAGAAGGCTTATGAGCTATCGGTGCTGTGCGATGCGGAGGTTGCGTTGATCGTTTTCTCCAACCGCGGTCGACTGTTTGAGTTCTGCAGCAGTAGTAGGTATTAACTTCTTTTTACTGATCATGTTTTAAATGATCGTGGATTTGTTTGTTTGCTGTTTTGATTGATGGATCTAGTTTTTTAACCCTAGAAATTTATTTGTGCTGGGAGATCGCTAGATCATGGAGTTTATCTAGCTTTCTTTTTTTCTTTCTTTGGGGTTTTTAGAGATGATGATTTTATCGACTTAGGGTTCTGTGTTGCTGAATTTTGATTCTGGTTTATGGATTTTTGCTTGTATATTGTGTTTTAGGGAGAGTGATTGCTTGTTTTTTGTTTTTTTTTTTCTTTTTTTGGATAGATTTGGATGGTTGGGGAAGGAGTTTGATGGGGTTCTTTTAGTTATTGTTTTCTTTTTTTCTGGAGCATTGGAGCAAATTTGATCATATTTAGATGTCTATGTGGTTTCTGCCTCGCTACTTTTAGTTGTGTAATTCTTTAGTTACCCAGAAAATGAACAGGAACCACAAAAATAGCAGATAAAAGTTCCATTGAATTACTTCAAAAATAATCTGATTATTTTGGGTGGGTAAATCATTTTCTTTTTAGTTTTTAGCATGATAGCAACTGGGGTTTTAGTTTTTGAGCAGATTGGTTTAATATCTTGTGGCTTTAGTTCTCGTCAGATTACTTTGAATAAATGAACGAAGTATTATTTCTTTCACTACTGAGGAGAACCACAGAAGCTTGCGATGGCAATATATAAAGGTACTGTCAGTATATTCGCCATCTCTCAGAAGTTTTATGAGCTCTAACAGACTAGAAGAAATTTGGATTTCTACAAAGAAACGAGCTTTGGGCGATGATGTGAATGAGCCATTTACGCCAGTTATCTAGAAGCGATTTCTGCGTATATTAAATGAATAGAAGTTTTATCTGACATTCTGAGACCACTTCAATTAAAATGATAAATAATATTTTCAAAATTATAAGATAAAAATTCAAAATTTCAAAGTTATAAGATAAAAATTCAAACTTAAAATATGTTTTAGTTTTTTTGTTAAGAAAATCTTAGTTTAAGATATTGTTTTAATTTCTTCTTAAACGGTTTTTAATTTTATTCATTTTTTTTTATAATCCTGAATATTTTGCTTATCGTCTTCATATAAATTATACCATTAAGTTATTATATCAGAATCTTTTTTTTTTTTTTGAATGATATTGCAATAATTGAACCAGCAAGAAAACAGCCTTGATGGTGGTGAAAATTAAGAAAAAATGAAATGAAATCAAATCAGCTGATGTCTTCTATGAAACTGAATGTTGAAATACCACGATGCATCTAAAAAGAGTTTACCTGAGATAATAGTCAATATTTTTTTTGTCTACGTACAATGCGTGGAAGTGTATTTTGACTTTTTTTTTCTCTTTCTAACATGCAGTTCTGTATTTATTTTGTAATTTTTGAGTAAATTTTAAGGAAGTGCGTAAATTTAGTATAAAGAAGAATTACACACTCACAGAAAACACATACATAAAAAGGAAAAATGCACTGTCAAAAGTAAATATGTGGGATATAAAGGGAACTGGGATCTTTTTGAAGCCGTTGTGTTATTTGATCATCACGTCACGGTAGTAGGAAAAAGTATTATGTGTAGAGTGTATTCGGAGTATATTTAGGGTGTATTCAGGATGTGCACTCCTAATCTGCACGCAATATACTTTAAAGAAGGAGAGCTCTTTCCTACCGGAATAGAAAAAACCTGTCACTCTCACTCAAAATTCTGGATGTTCAAAAAAATCTAAAAAATAAAAAACTTAGCAGCACGATCCTTCTGAATGAGAATTTCAAAAGTCTCTCGTTCAACACCCACTCAAAAGTGATAATAAAAGATCCAATCATGAATAATCGTAAGAATCCACAGCTCGATTAATTTAAGAAGAAGGCAGCCAACATCTAAGACATGCCAACAACATGCTACCTTAGATTGTTATGTACATATATGAAAAACAGTAACTCAGAACTTAAGATCTTGAGAAAGATCACATTTTTTATGAGAGGCTGATTAAACTTATTCAAAAGCATTAATCAGGATAAAGATGATAGATGAGAGACACGCAATGACCGAAAGCAGAATCATTCCTCATCTCAATATATGATAAACAATGAGTGTTATGGCTATCTTAATGACAAATAAATCATCCTTTGATAGATAAAGTTTTAGTTTTAAATTTATGAGGTTGTTACAAGGTCATTTAAGTTCCTTTTTTATTTAAAAGTACTCCTAGTGAGAAAATTAGAGTCATGCAAATAATAAAGTAAACACGTCTTGGTGATTGTTTCCTCTTTGATCTCTCTTAGTTACCTCGAGTTATACGTTTTCTCTAAGTGCCTAACCTTTCTTCCCATTTAATATTAAGAATTTTGGTCATTAACATATCACCTAGTCATCATTTTTCCTTTTCTTATATAGATTTTAAGATTTCATTCATGCTGTGAAGAGATAAGATGAAGTCAAAAATAAGTAGGAAGCCGTATGGTTGTCAAACTTAAATGATATTTGTTAGATTCAAATTTATTAATTCGTGAGGAACACATGAATTTTAATGACCAAAGTGACAAGGAGATAAGAGGGAAAAAAAAAAAAAGAATTTAGAGAAAGATATGAGATCTCACATTATTGCCATTATTATAATATTGTAGCAAATAATTAAGGTTTCTTTTGATTTTCCTTATATATATTTTCTAAAGCTAAGCTAAAGGTACGATGAATTTTAAAAAAGTCTTTTTAATTAGTAAAATAAATTTTTAGGTCTAAATAAGCATTTATCATAAAATAAAACTATCTAATTTAGAGCTATATAATTATATAGATTTGTTAGATTATACATTTTACTATTAATCGATGCAAAATCATTGACCTATTTTATCATAGCTTGTAAAATTTATTAGGTAGCTTTGAGCAACTTCGGCAACATCAATTAGTCAGCTTTAAGTTGAGCCTGGGCAAGTAAACTTGAAACCTAAGCATGTCCTACTATGCTATTTTGAACAACTTTACGTCCTCAATCAATCTGAACTTCACGACGAGTTCATTATATCCCTAATAACTTTACGTGGTTGATTTTGCCCATTTGGCCTACTAAGTTTGAAGTTAATACACTAAGTTGAATTATCTTAAATTGAACTAAATCTAGATGATAATGGATGTATAATACCCACCAATATAAGCATTTATATCATGCCTCGTTAAATCACACTAAGAAAATGATCATGACTTTTAAGTGTTAACATAGAAATTAAGAAGGGAATAATAGAGACAGTTTACATTAGTACAAGCTACGTGTGATGGGCTTTAACACCTTGATTCTCATTGCACACTATCACTTTTTTGCAATAGATGATTGAGTTGTAGAAGAAATTTTCACATAAAAATACTAACAATCAAATAGTTACAAATGTACATTACCCCTGCATTCTTATCGCAAAGCAATGGTGAAAGAAAGTTGGCAAATTGGCTATAATTCATGATTTGTGATTGATACCAATCACAAATCCCACTACTATAATACATATATCTTTTGCTCGCATTTTTAATTCTTAGATTTGGAAATGAAGCACTCATACTACGACCATATAGCATCATTTTACTTGCATGCATACGAGGTAAATAAAACATTCACACTATGTCAAAACTAAATAACAAATATATATGTACAACTATTTATTTTCATTAAAATCATAATAATTCTTCTATGCAATTGTTATAACAATTATTTACATAGAAGAAAATATAAAAGCTATGAAAAATCACTATTCATCATCATCATCATCTGACTGGCCAAAACATTTTATTGTTATTGGTGTTTTAGCATGAATTGCATAATCTCTTTGACTTCTTATCAAAGTCATATTATGTGCGTTAATTTATATACAATAGAGCGAGCACATTGATAGTTTTAACATTTTAGTAATGAATAACCACAAAAAGTAGCAACATATCTTTAGGCATAGAAGCCATCTTTTTTGTCAAACAATCTACAAGGATTGTTGGGTTACTTAAATTGTTTTGTTGTTGTTTAAATAATTATCTCCAATTTGTTGAAAGATAAATTTTAGTTAAAAAAAATAATTTTAGTATATATTTAATAAAGCAATAGTCTTTGGTAAACAAATATAGGAAGGAACCAATAGTAGAATGAATTTGTAGTTGGGATCAATGTAAGCGTCAATCAACAAATGAAGAACTAGTAAATATGTTGCACCAATTGCCCAACCAAGATGCTATATTAATGGTGTCTATCTTAGTGGTAAAATTCTTCTAATCAAGCTTTAACTCAATTTTTAATCTTCAACAACTAGAATTGGGTGTTTTTAAAGACTTAATTAGATAGGCCAATAATTAAACCTTTAAAATTGTGCTCGATTAATCTTTAATTATCATGTAAAGCTTATGTATTATTTATTTATTTTTTGTTATCATTTTTTTTCTTCTTGAGAGAATCAAAAGAAAAAATTTCTTTAAATAAAAATAATTGGTGGTGGAATAATAATGTGCAAAGAAGTATAAAATATAAGAAGTTATGTTTAAATGTAAAAGCTTAGAGAACTGAGAAAAATATCAAACAGCCCGCAAGGACTCTAAAAGAAAAATATGTGACGCTAAAAATTCTGATTTCCAATGATCTTTATAATAGATTAGATACTAAGAAGGGTGAAAAAATATATATATAAACTAGCCAAACAAAAAGAAAAGAAAAGTAAAGATTCAACTCAAGTAAAGTGTATTAAAGATGAAAATCAAAAAAGTATTTTTCTTAGAAGAAGATATTCAACATAGGTGGGTGAGCTATTTTGATAAATTTTTTTATGAAATTTCTGAAAATACGATCGACCTTAATGATATTAATATCATTAATAATAATAAACGTTTCATTTTTCCCATTGCATTAGTTAAAAACAAGTTGAGGAAGCTTTAAAGAAAACCAAGGGTGGAAAGTTTGTAGGATTTGATGATATCTCAATTGAAGTATGAAAATGTTTAGGAGATTTGGAAGTTTCTCGGCTTACTAAACTCTTTAATATTATTTTAAAAACTAAAAATAAGCCTGAGGAGTGGAGGAAGAGTATTTTGGTCCCCATTTTTAAGAATAAAAGGGATGCACAAGAGAGTGCAAATTATAGAGGTATTAAGTTGATGTGTCATACTTTAAAATTATGGGAGAGGGTAGTTGAACATAGGTTAAGACGTATTACAAAGATTTCTCATAATCAATTTGGATTTATATCAGGCAGGTTTACTATTGAAGCTATAAATTTATTGAGAAGTTTGATGGAGAAATTCATACATAATAAGGATAATCTACATTTGATTTTTATTGATTTAGAAAAAGCTTACGATAAGATTCTAAGAGATATCCTTTGAAGAGTTCTTGTGAAGAAAGATGTTGATTTGACTTATATTCACATCATTAAAGATATGTATACTAGAGTTGTTACTTGTGCCAAATATTTTCCTATTTCTGTTGAATTATATCAGGGATCAGCTTTAAGCCCATATCTTTTTGCTTTAGTTATAGATGGCCTTACTTGACATTTACAGGAGGATGTACCTTGGTGTATGTTTTTTGCTGATGATATCCTTTTATTGGATAAGACTAGAAAAAAAACCTAGAAAAAACTTGAATTATGGAGGTCTACATTGGAGTCTAAAGGCCTTCATTTGAGTAGAACTAAAACTGAATACGTGGAATGTAATTTTAGTAGTAGTAGCTCTAGTGACAGAAGTGTAACTTTGAGTGATCAAATTATTAAAAGGTATGAACGATTTAGATATCTCGAATTTGTTGTTCAAAGCGATGATGATATAGATGGGGATGTAACTAGTTGAATTCAAGCTGGTTGGTCGAAGTGGAGGAATGCTTCGGGCCTTTTATGTGATAGAAAAGTACCGCTTAGACTAAAAGGAAAATTTTATAGGACGGTGGTGAGACCTGCAATGCTCTATGGCGCAGAATGTTGGCCTTTAAAATAGAAACATAATACTAAGTTAAGTATTGCCAAGATGAGAATAATTTGGTGGATGAGTGTCTTTACACTTGGAGACAAAATGTGAAATGAATATATCTGTGATAGGGTTGGTGTAGCTCCTGTGACGGACCAAATTAAAGAAAGGTGTCTTAGATGGTTTGGTCACATTAAGCGTCGACCATCTGATGATCAAATTAGGAGAATAGATGTTTTAGATTCGACTTATGTTAAGGAAGGCAGAGGTAGACCTAGGAAGACTTGGGCTTATTGTATAAAAATGATCTTAATTTATTAGAACTAAATGAAAATATGACACTAAATAGGACGCAATGGAGAAAAATGATTCATGTGGCCGACTCTACGTAGTGGGATAAAGGCTTTGTTGTTGTTGTTGTTATTGTTGTATTTTTTTTTTCTAGTTCAATGTATTTTAATAATTTATTTTTATAATTTTTAATCAATCATTATTTTTTATTGTTTATATTTTATTAAATTTTTAAAAAAATATTCTTTTTTTCAATTTTTTTGCATTTAATTTGATGTTAGTATTTAATTTGATTGTCTAGTTATTGATGTTTTGAGTTTAATATAAATTTTATTTTCTTCTTTGTTAAACATATTTTATATCAAGTTTTGTATAGATTATATAAAATATTATTGAATTGGTCCTTGACTTGTTAACATTACATTTGTTTGAGTAGTAATTTCTCATTTATGAGTGTATTTATTTGACAAAACCAGCCTATTCTCCTTGTGACCTTTTTTTTTTCAAACATTTATCTGAATATACTTACAAGCTACATATCAAAGTTTTCAATAGCTAGAGTCCTTGTGAAAATTGATATTACTCCAACAAATTTAAAAAAAATTGATTGATACTAGACAAAAAGGTTTCTAGCAAAAGCTTATTCCTGAAAACTGATCGAGTTTATGCTTTAATGTTATTTTATTGACCACCACAATTAAATTTATAGAAATTATATAATGGAGAGCCAAATCCTTCAACAAGTGAATAATGCTAATTTATAATGACTCCATTCTATTACAAAGAAAAGATTATTTGTCATACCCAAATCAATATTATTGAGGCTTCTTAATTCACTCACTTCCTTGAAATTTTCAATCATTTAGTTTATCTTTCTCCTAATATAAAAATTGGAGAGCACACTACTTGAGAAAGATCAGCTTCTCCTTTTAGTTTTCAACGAACACCACAAACATCAATATTTAGTTGTGATTAATTGTACAATTCATTTATCTTTGTTGGTGCTTGTTGGCTTTGATCTACCCAAAACTGTTAATGAAACTTCGCTCTTTGAGAATTCAACTCTTGAAAGCACTTCCATTTTTCAAAATTAGGTGACTTTGCACTTCATTAAAATTAGACTTCTTATTCTAATTTTACATTGGAAGTTATTCTACCGCCTCTTCAACAAATCATTAATTCCTCTTTTAACAATCTTGCTACATTGTCTAATTGCGAGGAAGAATTTAAGCAAATTTATGCCTTGGTGGATTTACATGCATTTTAAAATTAGCCAACTCTACATTATTTATACCAACTCAACTTTTCTACCATTGTGGTTAAATTTGATGAAATTCTCTATTTGAGGAATCTGATTACTACTTCCAAACATCAATGGACAACATTGAAGAGATTAAGAAAAAAGTCATGTTAAATGTCCACACTTGATCTAAATCATTTTCAGTTTATGATTTATCTAAGAAGGATATAGATTTTGATGACATGTGTTTTGTGTTTTTCTCCCTTCTGCTCGGTTTTTCTGTTTTTTTTTTTTTTTGTAATTGTCATTTGATTAATGATAAGTTTCTTTCTTTAAGTTAATTGGGCCTTGCATTCATGCACTTCTATCTTATAGGTCATGTATTTGAGCCCTTGCTTCTTCTCTCTACTATAATTTATCGGAAGAATTCTTAAAATAACATCCATTGTCCCTAGTACCAAAGAGATTATCTTATTATTTTGGTTTCGGATTCTTCAAATTATTCTTACTCATATGTCTATGCACATGATTTTGCAATTGGCTGAGTAATAATGGTGGAATTGACGCGTCTGAAATTTTTCTAAGAAAATAAAATTTCCCTTCCTATATGGAAATGATATTTGCGCAAGTCGTTGAATTAATTCTCATAAAGGTCCATCCAATATAAATATAGTAATGATTGGATGTGCAACATATTAGTTGAAAATAAAATAAAAATTTTAAGTTATTGGATTCGAGCACTTAATTACACTGCTTTATATAAGTCTCAACTCCTATTCAGATGATCCAATAAAAAAATTAAATCACATGTCATGATAATCAATGTTGTCTTGTCTTTTCTTTAAATTATTGCCATATATTTTACATTACCATAAATTGAAGAATTTTCCACTAGCGTTATTGTTACTTATTATTTCATCAGAGCACAGTTTTACAAGGGTTTTATCATATTTATGTTAGAAATTTATGTTTGAACTTTATGACACAAATTTCAAAAAATACATAATAGTCAAAATCTTTTAAATTCATGATTTTTACATATCCATAATAAAATAACACATACCTGTATTCATGATGATAAGATTTTATCTTGAAGAAATTTGTTCTTGAAGAGATGGAGTTTCTCTCTCTAATCCCTTGAAACTTTCTATAATTTCTGATGGAGGGAAATGTACGGGGTGTGTTTGGAAGAGAGGATTCATTCTTTAAATCGTACTCTATTTAACTACCATCCATCAAAGGGGTTATAAACCAATATGATTTGTGATAATTTAATAAATTAATTGATTTTTTATTATTAAAATCAATGGCATAAGATAGTAACTTTTATTCATTTAAGGGATTACATGAGTTATAAAATTAATACAATAGTTATCATAAGTTATGAGTTAAAATAATCAATAACTTAAGTTATCAAGATAAATGTCATGAGTTGTCATAAGCTATGACATAAGTTATGAGTTAAGAAAATAAATAAGAATTAATAATTTAAGTTATCAAAATAAATATCATGAGTTGTCATAAGTTATTTTTATGACAAAAGTTATAAGTTAAGAAAATAAATAACTTAAGTTATCAAAATAATATTATAAGTTATCATAATTTATGACATAAGTTATGAGTTAAGAAATTAAGTAACTTAAGTTATCAAAATAAATCTCATAAGTTATTAAAATAAATGTGAGTCATAAATAAAAATATAACAGTTTAACGTGTCATTATTGTTTATAGAAGACATCATTTCTTCAATGTAAGTTGTAAGTTTTAGAGAAAACTAGAAGAAATAATACTTCAATGGCTAGAGCCAATGCGTTGTATTTAAATGTGGCCGACTCTACGTAGTGGGATAAAGGCTTTGTTGTTGTTGTTGTTATTGTTGTATTTTTTTTT